>LPNX010203058.1:0-63792 GCA_001517045.1 Pseudotsuga menziesii
TCCACTGATGAGCAGGTAGCTGACATCTTGACGAAGTCTTTGGGGAGGGGTAAGTTCGTCTTCTTCAGAGATAAGTTGGGAGTGGTACGGAACACCTTCCTCAATAAGAGGGAGTGTTAGTTTTTGTACCTAGGCAGATGTTCCCTAGGTGACTTTAATTGTTGCCTAAAGTCACTTTAAGAGGGAAAAAGGTGACCCTCACATTAAAAGTCACTTAATGAGACTTTATAACAATAAAGTCACTTTTTGATAAATTTAAGTGGGTGAGTGATTTTATTTATGAGAAATAAATAAAAGGGATTTTCACTCACATTCAATCTCATCCATTGGATTGATTCTTTTTCCACCATTGGATCAAGAAACTCACTTAGGTCAAACAAAAAGGCTGAGGGAGGCAAAAGGGCATTCACTTTTGATGTTTTCAGGAGAAGAGAGAGAGCTGAGAAGGCTGGGTCGAGTTTGCTGAAGAAGGGCACGATTTTCAGAGAGAATTTTATGCACAGAGTTCGAGGAAGAGTACGGCCTCATTAAATGCTGTACGGCTGCATTGGTTGCACAGAAATCGAGGGATAGTATGGCTCATTAAATGCTGTATGATTTGCATTAAATTCTCAGCACAGAAATCGAGGAGTTGTGGGTCTGTACGGCCTGCATTAAATGCTGTACGAACAGCATTAATTCTCAGCACAGAAATCGATGTACGGCCTGTGTACGTTCTGCATATTTTTGGCACGAAATTCGAGGAAGAGTACGGCCTGTGTTGCTGCTATACGGACTGTCTTTTTGGCACAGTTTTCTAGGAGATGTACGGCCTGTTACTGCTGGACATTTGCATTTGACTTTTGCACAGAAAAAAAAAAGAAGAAGGGTGTACGGCTGGTTTGCTGAGCACTAATTTCCAGACTTTGAGATAAAGTTTGCCGGTGGAGATAAGTTGTATTTTTCACCATTTTCTGTCCTATACTTTGCTGAAGAAATAATAAAAATCTCTCCTCTCTCTCACTGGTTTTCCCCGTGGGGGTTTTTCCAGGGCTGATTAGCCAAAAATCTCTGAGTTAAATTTATGGTGTGCATGTTTATTTGTTTCAGCCTGTTTTAGTGATTTTACTGTGTGTTTAAAATTGTTCGGCAAAATTTTTTAAGTAGCTTCAAGCCTATGCAAAACCGGCTGAAGTGAAAAACACAAATTGTTCATTTAAACCAGCAAGCAGTAAAACTCAGTTTTTTCAACAGAGAATGGCTTTGACCTCAGTTTGGACAGTAAGGGGAAATTCAGAACATATTAGATATTATGTGGCTCTTGTTTTTGGATTCCGTTTTCTGTCAACAACAATTCACCATCTTTCAGTTAGTTGTTCCGCTGCCATACATGTCAGTCCTCAATTTGCACTAGGGTTAATGCGAGGATTGAAGATTGTGATGAACCAGAGATCTATACTTGTGAGGCTTCATCAAGCAAATTTTTAAAGCCATCCGGTCATCATTGTGTCAGTTTTTCCATGGTTATGTTGTAAAATATTGTAAAAAGTGAGATACCACTTGTAATTGTTTATAAAGGGCCAGTCTGTAATGTATAGCAAGCCCAACTAAGAGAGCTGTACGCAGCGTCTCATGAGTGTTTTTTTTAACCGAGAAAGATTTAGATCCTTATAATCTATCACCCCTCGTATTGTATTAAGGTAACCCCATTGATGATTGTGATGACTTCATTAAGATTCTGGATCCCAAAAAGTGACAACCATAAGTAAAACAGTGATTGGAAATTGATTAATCTTACAAGTGACAACCATAAGTAAAACTTTCACCCCCATAACCAATGAATCGGCGTTGTCGATAAATATTGAGGTAATGGGCAAATTCTTGCTAGTGACGCCAGAACAAACCGTTGTCTCAGAGTTCTAATAGGTTGGTTAAGTTCCTTGGACACCTAGCCTAGAATACTGGACGGTCCGACATGTCATTGAGGGGAGCCACTGAAGGTATATTTTCCGGTTGATACCTTGTGTTCTTAGCCATAATAATCAAGATCATTAAAATCTTCAATCAACCAAGATAAATTTGCAAAACACTTTCACGAGCAAACACTTGAGACTTATCAGCATCCCAAGCACTATATTTTGACTCCATATTGGAACTGGTCTATTTTGCTTTCATATATTCATATTATCTAGACCATTTGTCCATTTTGAATCTTGCTTAAGTAATCAGTTATCTGTGGATGCCTTTTAATAAAATTATAAGTCTTCGTAATATTGTTTATCTTGAATCTTGTCATAGCAACGTGGATTGCTCTTTGTCTTGTGTTATCTCATTATTATAATTTGTGATCTAATTCAAAAAACTTCTAAACAACATCCATCTACATCCGCAATCATAAAAACATCTAAAAACGTTGAGCCTTAGAAAAACTCTTTGTAGGGACTACCCCCCTTGGCTTCGTTAGGAGTTAGCCTAAACGAAGGAGCTAGGAGTAGGTGACAGTACCTAGCTCTATGCTTGCCCCCAAGGCCACACCTCTCCCACTTTCTCAAGTGAGGAGACAGCTTTCATTAGATTTCTGCTGTTGGTCTGCATTCGGTGGACAACATCTTTTGGTGCCTTTGCCGGGGACAAATCTTTTTGTTCTTGGACGACCTTTGTTTCTTTTTAGTTTTTTACCTTTTTCCCTTTTTGGTAGATTTTTAGTCCAAACAACTCTCTGAAATTAGAATTGAACCCACCTGGCGAATCCACTGTCAGTAAACACCTCAAGGTATTCAACTAGAAGAAACTCTGAAGGTTTGCTCAATTTTATCCCCAAGGCTGAAAAGGTTTATAGGAGGAGACTGAACAAACTTGCTTCTCGTAGGATCCCTGAAGAACTTGGATCTGAGTCTGTTTCGGACATCCATGTTTTGTTTCAAGAAAATTTTGAAAACTCGAAAAATAATAATTGTTTCCTTACCACGATGAACGAGTACTTTACTCAGTTAGACTTCTCTCAAATAGCAAGCCAACCCCATGAGGTTCCTAAAAAGGCCATTGATAAGCTCGTCACTTTCACAGACACTAATGCCTCTACCTCTACTGAGCAACATCTCAGATACTTTTCCAAACATTGAGGTGCCTATGTCAAGGGTGTCGACAAACAAGAAGATGTATACATGACTCTGTTTGCTTTATCTTTGGAAGGTAAAGCTGGAAACTAGTATGACAACCTGCTAAACAATTCATTCGCTACCATGGCAGCCTTCAAGACTGCCTTCCTCAACAAATTTGGCAGTAAAAAAGAACCTAGACATCTAGTGGCATCCTTAACCAGTATGAAGAAATATGATACGGAAACCATGGATGAATTCAACAATAGGTTCACAGAATTATCAAATTCCATCCCTGCTACTTATGCTCCTCCTGCAGCTTCCACTTTGGATTATTACATAGAAGCATTAAGTGGCAAAATCCAGTGTCATATAAGAGACAAGGAACCCACCACATTGCTTCAAGCTCAAAGTTTGGCTATCAAAATTGACAAAAACATGCAGTCTTCAGGAGAATCAAACATCCAGGATTACTCTAGATTGTCCATTCCTCTGAAAACTATGGAACTTAAAGAGAAAGAGCCATCCAACATTGCTTATGAAAAGAAATTCATTGAAATGGCTAAAAAGATTGAAGAGATGGAAAGAACGCACGTAGCACAATTAAAAGAAGTTCAGAACCGGGTTATCACTATTGAAAGGACACAACCCCCACCACCTCCTGGAACATTTCCTGCAAAATCAACATGGCAAAGAAGAAATCCCAACCATGAACAGAGGCCTCCTCATCAGCTAGAGGCTGCTAATGTGGTTGAACATTACAAGCCATTTTGTAGGGCATGCAAAGATTTCCATGAGGAATCTGGTTGTCATTATGCATGTTATGTTCAGGAGTATGGTTATCCTGAGGGTTGTGGTCCCAGCACATCTGCAAGCGAGCCTGACTTTATCAACCATGTAGGAGACATCTATAAAAATCATAGGGATAGTTGGAATCAAGCCAACCAATGTCATCAGAGGGTTGATCATTTGACTGAATATTATGTGGAAATGCCTTCAAATAGCAACAACATTCAGAACTTTGAGGCATGACATATCAAAGAAGACCAAAGGAAGGACCATCTACCCAAACTGCTTCAAAGGTAACAATTCCTAACATCCCTCCAGAAATTAATGATGAAAACGAATCTGTTGCTCTAACTTTTGATTTATGTAGTTGGTTGGCAAACCCCAAAGTTCTGGTTCCCGTACTTGAGTTACGTAAAATTCCTGGTCAGAAAGAGAAACTGTTAAAAATGTTAGAACCTCAAACTGATGATGTTCCCCTCCCTCCCCCCCTGGCTTCGTTAGGAGTCATCCTAAATGGAGGAGCTAGGAGTAGGTGATAGTACCTAGCTCTGTGCTTGCCCCCAAGGCCACACCTCTCCCACTTTCTCAAGTGAGGAGACAACTTTCATTAGATTTCTGCTGCCGGTGTGCATTCGGCGGACAACAACACCAAAAACACTTAAAAACATAAGATCCATAGAAAAACTCTTTGTTAGGGACAACCCCCCTTGACTTCGTTGGGAATTTGGCTAAACGAAGGACCTAGGATTCAGGTGACAGTACCTGGCTCATTGCTTGCCCCCAAGGCCACACCTTCCCCACTTCTAGTGAGGGAACAACTTTCGAAAGATTTATGCTGATGGTGTGCATCTCGGCAGACAACAGAGTCAAAGGAGAACCCACGAGGGCCTGATGTCAATGGGGCAACTACTAGATCTTCTTCCTCCTAACCACAGAAGATGCGCTATGCAAATAAGGGAGATACTACACAATCAAACTTGATTCGGTGTAAACATCAAACCCGTGCATGCACGCTCGCAAAGGGAAAAGGAAAGCAACTGCTAGGATTTCCACCTTCTATTAGGATGATAGCATATGTTTATGGTCTCCGACGCAAACATAGAAGAGAAAGGGGGGTCTAGCAACAAACGCTCACTCACGCCAGTTTATGCCACACACCATAAAGGGTACTCAACTGAACAAACATAAAACCCGAAAAGATATTTTTCTATTAAACCCTTGGGAAAAATCCTCCCAGTTTTTCCATCCTTTACAAAGAAAAAGACATGCTTCTTTTATAGGCCAAAACATGCTCTCATAAAATAATAAAAATAAAACAATAAAATAAAGTGAATCAGAGATCCAATTTTTCCTCTCCCAATACTTGATAAACTCCACTTTCTTTAAAATAAACTTCTACCTAAGCTAACTGCACCAACCCAAAAGAGGGCAACCACGTATAATTGAATCATGAAACCCGAATGGGTGGATTTTAACATGTCCTTGTTTTTTTTTTGTTTTAACAGCAGCTAAGAGGAAGCCGATTTCTTGCACAAATGTCAACAAGACATCAAACCTTCCATACAAATAGTCGTAGATTTGAATAGTTAACCAGTCAGACGAGTTATTGGCTGCCAAAACATGCATGGATTGCTCCAAGCTCTAGCGTGGACATATCTTTTGGATTTGACTGTCAAAAATGAAGTGTGGGCCATAAGCTGCTCCAGGACTCTGTGTAATCATGCATACAACCTCCATCGACGGCTAATCAATAATTCAGCTGTGACTGACTGTCAAAGAAAATTCAACTCATAAAAAAGGAAACCTAATTGGCTGCCAAATTATAAAAAATCGCGAGCTTCAACAGGTGGTCACGCTGGTTGTTTTGGAGTTAATTCCATATTTTGGCTGTCAAAAGAAAATGCCAACCAAGCTCTAGTCTCTATCTCCCAAGAAAATGCCTGAGGATACCCCAGTAATTGCTATAACGTGACATCAATCTTTGTGATTAGCTGAAACGTCGGTCTCTAACTGGCATTCAGCTGTCAACAGAGGACTACGATTTTGTCTTGTAAACACCAAGTTTCCCTGACTTGGCTGCCAATGTCTGTAAAAAACGTGATTTGCTCCAAGTGAAGATAATTGATTTCTTGGTGTTGAGTGTAATCGTGGAGTGATGTTCAGTACTGACATCCAACAGAGACGAGAACAATTTCACCAATTTCTTGGTGTTGAGTGTAATCGTGGAGTGGACAGGGATTCAACATCACTGGGTGGACAGGTATTCCTCCACAACTCCACATAGCAAAACCGATTCCATAAATCATGATTTCCATAATATGAAAGGTGCAGGATCCGTGATTTGTGAAGATTGTTCTGTTCAAACTTAAGTGGCTGCCAACGATCAGCGATAACAGATTTTGTTCATAACTGACAACTAGACGCCAAAATAAACAAGGACTTGGCACTAAGTTCACACGAAAATCACTGAATGTTATTCCACAACAACGACCTTGTGTAACCCGCTGTCAATCTGATGCCGCTCCAACAAACTCAACGTTTTGGATGCCAAAGGAAAACCGCGTGTTGTGTTTTGGCATGTGAGATAAGTCACGGTCTCTCTTTACGCAAAGACACCCTTGTGTCATTTAGATCAATCCTTGGAAACTCATGTAATCAAAACTTTAACTTGGCATACTCAGCATATGGAACAACGCCATCCATGCCAATCCAGCCTCTCGGGCCCAAATCAGAAAGCCAATAATGTGTAATCGGCTGCTATAGGATTTATGGTCATTTTCAGAGGTAGATGTTGGCTTATTTAGCTCGTGATCACTTTCAAGTGTGGTTTCTTCTGTTGAATGTCAAACTCTACTGCTATCCATAACTGACTTTTAAAACACACTGACTCTTTGGTGGTGTTTGTATGTTGTGGACGACTGTAATTCTACTGAAGAGAAACATAAACAACATAAGACCTTCCCCAGCTGCTTGTGGAAACGCCTGTCAGGAAGGATTAGTAACAATCAGCATCGGCAAAAACTCAGCAAGGGTCCCGAATACAACTTCTCAGCAACATTGATGAAAAAATCGGGAAAAGTCGGCAAACATTAAAAAATATAAAATACATTCAATTTTTCAGAATTTTAAACATTTAAAGCAACAATAACATCAGATAAACACATTGGAACATAGATATGGAGAAAGCATTGATATATATCATCATCATGTAGTCATGCCAAATGTAAAATGATACATCAAAGTCGATATTGTATCATGAAACATCATAGTTGTCCAATCAAGGACTCAAAAGTGGATAACCAATACAACATGACATCACATATATAAATGTATCCGACAAAAACTAGCATCTAGCTATATAATATCAATGCTCTCTTTCCATGTTTTCCATTCATACTTCATATTTTTCCCTCCTCCAATGATTAGGTTTATACTTTCATACTTTTTATTTGTCCCTCCATCTTATGACTTAAACCTAATTTTTGAAAGGTATATTTTATTGATTTGGTTGTCAGCCATTAAACGTGTTTCTTGTTTTGTATTGGTGATAAATCATAGATGTATTTTCACTCCTCCCAAATTGAATTTCCAACACGAGCCTCTCATTTAGCCCTAACTCATCTACCACTTGAAACATTGCTCTCTTTTTCCTACAATGTGCTATGATGATCACTCAAAATATGTTTGCTCAAAAAATTCCCTAATAGTGAAAAAAGTAAATCAATTGCCATTGTGATCTTTGATAAACGGATACATATTTTGTATAGATTATCCTTGCATGGTCTCATCTTCAAATACAACAAAGTTTTGAAATATTTATACGGTAGAGGAAAGGTGTTAGTATATAACAAAATGGCTAAAATGGCGAATTTTTAGAAAATTATCCATTTTAGCAAAAGTCAAGACTTTTGGAAAAAGCCAAGACTTTTTGGAAAAAGTTGGGACTTGTCATTTTAGCCATTGCGACTTTTTCAAAAGTTAAAAAAACGCGATTTTTTCCATGCGATTTTCGGAGAGTTTTTCAACACTGCTCCTAATGAGGGAGGTCCTTCCGACACCATTTGTATCTCCATCTTTGTTATCTGAAGCAACTCCCTCATGCTCTAGAACACATCTTAAAGATAAGTGCTTGAACCTGAACTGGAACTTTGATGCTTGAGACTCCACCTGAGCCTCCTGAACCTGCTCGTCATCACTGGACTGGCTGAGTCTCCAGCCAGTGCTCCAAAGAGATCCGCCCTCTTCATCAGAAGAAATATAAATAATATACTGATCAGCTGCATCTCCTGCCCCATCCTCATAATCTGACTCAAATAGCCAACCTCCTAACCTTGGATGTACAACACATACAACATGTCCCTGCGATCACCAAGAAGGATTGTGGTGCCAATTGGTTCTTCTACACAATACAAGAAAACCTGACCAAACCTGACCATCAATCCATAGCCATCATCCTCTAAGATGACAACGGGAGTTTACTAACACCCATCCCAGGAACAAAAAGAACTCCATATACCTCCAGGACCTCACCAAGGTTTAGTTGGAACCTAATTCTTCGAACACCTCTAACTGCTAACTGCGGACAGTCGATATCTGTCTGCACATAATGCCTAACTGCGGATAGTCGATATATGTCAAGTATCTGGATATGCTCAAAGACTGAACTCCCAACACTGGAGTCAATGGAGGCTAGAGAAAATTCTTACTTGAACTTTGCAGCAAATTCTTCTACTGATGCAGATGTTGCATAATCTTTCTCCACCTTCCCTTCTTCTCCAGACATTTGGAGGCATAGTGCCCAAACTGATTACACTGGAAGCACCTAATCTTACTCAAGTCTTTCTTCTTTTTGTTCTTTGATTTGGTTGCAAGTGCCACATTTTGCTCAATATCCTCACTGACCTAACCAATCTGAGACCTCTCCCAGATCTCCTCCTGGGTAAATTCATCCGAAAGTCTACTCCAACCGCGAAGCCTCTCCCTCCCCATAATACACTTGGCAAAGACATCCCAGTTCTTGGTGAATCCCTTAAGGGCTATCCTCACCAACTTAGAGTCTGGGACTATCTCCCCTACTGCTGCCAACTCATTCTTTACTTGTGCGACACAAGTCAAACAGGAGGCTACATTCTCGCCTTTCATCATTTTTACACTATGTACCTTGTCTCTAAGCGCCATCTTGCGAATTTCTTTTTAGCCTTGAACAATTGGTTCAATGTATCCCACATTCCTTTGGTTGATTTCTTCTCACCAAATGTGGAATCAAATGGTCTTTAACCCCGTCAAGAATTACCCTCTAAGCCCTAGCTTCAAGAGCCTCATGCTCTTCAAGCTCATCCTTGTCAGTGGGATTGGTCATGGTACTATTAGCAAACTTCTAGATCCTCCATTCTTTTAATACTACAGTTATTCTAATTTCCTACCTTCCATGGTAGATAGTTGGACACGTCGTCCAACTGTACTCAAACCAAATACTCGTCATTGGCAAACCACTCACAACCATAACAACTCTGAAAGACTATCACAACTATCTTTTGCCCTGCTTTCAAAAAGAGCACTGTGAAGCAATCTTGATTGCTGCCTAATTCAACACAGCGATGATAGCATGAAGAAAATGACATAATTATAAAGATTTTGGTTTAGACATTTTGTCAAACACTTTTACCAACTAGCTTTTAAATTAAACCAGCATAGATCCATCTTAAACCCATATCTATCAAGCACTGAGAGGGATCCAATTTCTTGAGCTATAAATTTTTTTTATCCTAAATTTTTTACACGTCCAGAAAAAATTTACACCTAAAGAAATTTGACCCCTCTCGTTGCTTGATAGATCCAGGTTTAAGATGGATCTATGCTCGTTTTTATTTTGTTTATTTTATGAGCCAACATGGATTTTTTTAATAAGCTTTTATTTGGTTTTAAATTTTTATTTTATCATTGAGTCGACATCGATTTTTTTTAATTGCTTTTATTTGGTTTTAATTCTTATATTATAAGCCAACGTGAATTTTTTTAATTACTTTTTAGTTTTGGTAACAGAACGTTACATTATGTTACATGACAACATCTCCCCCATACTGGGCTGTAGAGCACCTCACTACTCTCAGTGCAATAATCACTTGTGCACTTTAAAATTTAAAACACCATGCCAAAAATACTTCAACTCCACAATACTAAACAATCACATTAAACACAAATGATTTTTAGTAAAACTTGACCAAGGAAAAACCCCAACCTGGGGAAAACCCAAAGAGAAGAAATTTTATTTAAGAAGGAACTCAGAAATTTTCTCTACACAGAATTTTTCTTTTTCCCACAACTCACAAATTTACACCAGTAGACTTCTGCTCAGAGTTCTGCCTCGAAAATTGTGCCACATGATCGAATGACCCTGTTGTATGATACTGAGTCTGCAATGAATGTCTCAGCTGCTTCCTTGGGATTTGTGCCCACACGTGTTGCTATACGACCCTGTCAAAATGTTGTGTGGTCACTTTCTAGGCTTCCTTGGGAAAAATGCTGCTGAATCTTCTTGAAAAGTGTGCCAAATTTTCTTACAAACCCTTTGTCCTTCTCCAACCTTCTCTTTCTCTTCTTGGTGGTGCATCTTTTCTTTTGCCCATTCTCATTATTTTATACTTTAATTCTAGTAACTAACTTCCTCATACCAATCTAATGGCTTGGATTAGTTCACTAGATCTAGGGTCCATATTAAATACACTTTAATAATAAATGCTAATTATTAAATACATCACTTAAATATGACCCACAACTCATAAAGTACAAAACATTTCCTTTTATTTACATAAGATCACATTTTACATATATACAACATGAGCAAAATGTCTTTGTCCCCCTCCTCACACACACCAAAACTATGAGGGAGGACCTTCAGAGTTAAATATTTCAACATGCTTGACTCGAGACTTGCCCCCAAGGACGCACCAAGCAGCTTGAAGATTTTTGCTGCGTTAGCCCCAGGTGCGTAAGAGGCGGCAACAATCATAATAATTGCACTTAGTGCATAATAATAATTGAGCAGTGATTATAAAGGTTAGTGCATAATAAATAAGAGAGTGCAAAGCATTGATTGATAGAGAAAACTACTGTCCAAGTTCTGCATCAAATCAAGTAGAGGCAAATTCTACCTTAGCAGTTGCACCATAACCAAAACTTCAAATAGCAGAGGCTCTGAAGGCATCTTCAGTTGATCAAGCGCCAGAGGTGAAAGATCAAGAAACGACAAAGATTAAAACAAAAAAAGGATAGCTCAACCCTGGAACATGGAAAATCAGGCTCAAAACCTTAGAGCATCCCAACTGTTTTCCAAAGAAAAAGGATAGAAAATCAAAAGCAGCCTCCTTACAAAATGTTAGGAGAGCACTTGGGGGAAGTCAGCTGCAAAAATTGATTCATGAAAAAATGAAAATTGAAATATCTGATTAAACTCATAGCTTGTCCTTGCATCTGTACCTGTCTTGCAGTTAGGGAGAGATTCAAAAATTTGTATTTATTCTAAGAAATCTTATGTTCAGCTTTATAGATGATCTTTATATGTGACATCCTTTTTGAGAAGGAAAAGTAGCAAACAGTAGAGAAACATATAAGCAGGCCAGTTTTTTATAAGCTTTAGACGGGGAGGAAGCTGTTCATGCCCACTTGTGTATATTAGCAAAGAGTTATGGGGGAGAATTCTGGCCATTGTGTAAAGAGGTACAATAACCTATATAAATCTGACAAATTATGTTATAACAATTTAGTAAATTACCATTCTCAAATAAAGATATCTTTGAACATTCTTTTCTGAAGGCAACCTGCCTTATAATTTGGTAACTTGGAAGAGGCCCGGGTCACCTGCCTTATATAATGGTTGTCACAGAACCTAGGTTTGTCACATCCTCAAGGTACTGAAAGAATATTCTAAAATAAATAGACTAAGGTTAACATTTAAGTGGACATAGACTGGTTAAGAGTAATTGCTGAATTTTTCTCTAGTAAATAAGCGATGGATTATAAGGTTCCCAACACGTTATCACCTGTTCAAGCTATATATAGCAAGGGAAAAAGTAGTATTAACGTTTTGAACTTTCATGAGTTAAGCCAATAATTTCCAGAAGAAAATTGGCAAAATGCAAGTTATCAAAACAAAGAACAACAAATCTTAATGAATCAAACAAGCATGCTAAACATTAACTTTCAAAATATTTACTTGAAATGGATCTATGAAGTAATTAATAATGCATGGGATTCACTTACTTTCAAAAGATACTCATAGAATGAGTCTATGCTGGTGCCAATTCCAGCATCCTGTAGATGTGGTAGGAAAATAGAATAGAAGTCAGTGCCAAATGAAATTCTCTGATAACAGTAATTGCTCACTCAAAAAGAAGGCAGGCAGCTCTAGAAATTAAGTAAAAAAGATATATCAAACAAGATTTTACTGAGGTTTCCAGTAAATACAATAATTGTTAATTACACCTTCTGAGTCCAGTGCCCAGAGAAAACATTTATGTGAGCTCCGACAAGACCAATTTCTGAGCGTTGGGCCCAGAGCCCCCGCACCGCATTCTTTGTAACTTTCTCAAAAACTGGAAAAATAATCGTGCCACACAATTGCCACTATCATCAGGCTTAAAAAAATTGACTAAAGTCTAAAAGTAATTCCCTTGATTTTGCAGTTATAACTTATATCCACTTCAGCTGGAACAATGAAAACCAGTCTTTTCCTTAAAAGCATATGCAGGCATTGCACAAAGGAATACAGATTATATCTGTGAAAAAGGGTTGTTTATTTATTTACCAGGATCTCCAATCAAGCGACTCAAAAGCCCAAACTCCAAGGTGAGAGTGCCACCTCCAGCAGTTGAAGTGACCTGCAAACCACAAATGCTAACAACTTACCATTGTCAACTCCAAATAGGCAATTATTTTTCCAAAATGCAGTAGAGTGTTAAACAATTGGTATCATGAAAAGATGAAATAAACTTAGGGTGCATTGTATGACAAGAAAAATATGATATCATAGATTTCGAGGGATTTGACCTTTAGCAAATAGAAAAACATACATCACATAGTTTTCATAGTATCTAGTTTCATGAATGTAAGGGCGTCCCTTCTAAATTCTTAGCTCCAGACTCTCGTTGGCAAAAACCTTCAGCAAAAAGAGTGTTTGAGGGAAAGAAAATTAAATAAAATTTAAACCAATCTCCACTAGGGACCAAACTAAGTCACAGAGACTAGAGATTACATCCATCATAAGAAACCTCTATAAAACAGGGGCTACAAGAGGTCCCTTAAGATTAGAAATGAAATGAAATGAAAAATTGAATACAGTAACAACAGAAAAGAAACAACATAACCTAGGCATACAAGTGGGTTATCGTGAGGGGGAAACCCTAGAAAATGCATGAGCCAATAAAGAACCAAAGTCTAGACAGAAGTGCACTTGCAACCAAAAGAGGAAGCAAGCCCTACTCATCCTTTGAATCAATAATGAAGATGTCCATACCTAGTGCCTGCCAATAATATCCTTAGGAGAGTGGCCCAGGCTGACAGGGCCCTCAAGCATGATCCTAGGTGGCAGACCTACTCCAACCTAGGATAGGAGTAGAGGGAGGTCCATCCTGAGCATCCAAGGCCAATGAACTGACCCCTAGAAGAGACGAAACTAGTGATGCTCAGCAGAGAAGGTGCATCACCCTTGAGCTGCTATAATCCTCCTAGAATCCCCCGACCCAATATGACAAGGAGCCTGAGTGGTGTGGCTAGAAAAAAAATCCAGACTGGTGTCCAACAAAGAATCAATAGGGTGCTTCACCCCTAGTACCTAATACTAGAGCAAACAGGAAGTCATTTGTGTAACTATGACAGACAAGCCCTAAATAAAATGATGGCTGAAAGAACAAGCTAGAGTTTTTCCTTGATTTTTATATGCATTGAGATGCTACCAATCCCAAAACAAATCAATATTTCTAAGACATCACTCGCTTATTTTCTAAGTCGACTCTGAACGCAAATATTGCAAAGATTAATCCCATCAAATCCCCAACAAATGCTTAGTATATTTGTCTTATATAGTTGTCACTTAGTAACTGTAACAAAAATTATTATTGTAGCATTATGAAAAAAATATATATTTGGCATGCAACAAACGCTTACATTAGGTCACGGTTTATGGGGCAAAACATAGAGGAACGTCTGTTTTGTTCTTCTGTGTATATTTTACAATGTTCCACGAAGTTTATGGGGCGGAGAAGCGTGGGAGCAGGGTAACGCACAAGGGGGAAGTGTGGAAGCTACCCCAAATTTTAGGGAAATTTCAAGGAACAAGGGGACGGCGGAATCATAAAAATTAATTTAAAATATAAAAATGATTAATTTAAAATATTAATTAATTCATAATTATGGGGTGTACATCTATTAGTTATTAGCATATCAAATTTCAAATTTGTAAATGATATTGAACTATGTTACTATACCCATGTAAAAACTAAAAACTAAATATCATAATTATCATTATGCAATGTATATCTAAATTCAAATATCAAATTTGTACAAGATAATGCAAGAAATGTTGAAGTCTGAAATAGTCAAATAGATACTGAAAAATGAACACAGAGAAGTTAGAACTTAGAATAGTGACAACTTCTCCAAATTTTTGTTGCAATATGATTATGAAATGAAATTGTGAGAGGATAGCGTTTAGGAAGGTCTTAGACTCTTAGGTTAGTCTAGGATTTAATTTAATTTTCATTTAATTATGTTTTAATTTTTAAACACTTTTTTAATATTTTAATTTGCATTTATTTTTATTGTGCAAGATGAAAATTTGGGGAGGACATGGGGACGCTCTAGAAGCCCCCCTAGGGGGAAACGTGTTACACACTTGGGGAAACACGTTTCCCCGAGTTTCCCCCAAAAGGGGGACATGGAGAAACGTTTCCCCAGGAGTTTCCCCGTCCTAGAAGCGTGGGGGGCGAGGGGCGCGTTCCCCACCCTAGGGAACGTGCCCCCATGGAACACTGATATTTTACTGTTAATGTCAATATAGACATAGTGGTTTAGTAGAGATCTAATTAGGGAAAATCTTGACTTTGGATAGTAAAATTGGATTTAAGGGCCTTCATTGAGTTTCTTTCCATCTAGAACATTATTGATGAGAACTTTGAAAGATACTTCTTGAAATGATATTGATCTCAACCGTATGATAGATGGAAGGTCTCCTTGCATGAAGTTTATGGTGTATAAGAATAGAAGTTAAACCTAGCACCTTGCATCTTTGCACTCTATAGTTGAGGAATAGAGTCAAGTAGAACTTCTAAGACATTTGTTATCACCAACCTTGTAGTTGCCTATATGAGATAGATCCGGATGGACAGTAGAGGGACAAGCGACTAAGGAGGTGGAACCAAGACTGCCTAGACTCCCAAATGGATGGTTGTCACACCAATCAAGGTAGTTTTCGCTTTATGTTACCTAAGTCCAAGATAACAACGGGGGGGACCCAAATCTACTCCCAACATGAGAGATCAAACCTAGACACCAGATCAGATCAAGTATGGCTTGAGGTACGTAAGGTGTAAGGTAATTGGAAACTCTAGATCCATGGAAGATGATACTAAGTGGACTAGGGCTTTGGATGAGGACTTCAGTCGTATGAGGGTTGATCCAAAGTGGAATACAAGTGACCTATAGGGGTAATACTAGATCTAGGGTTGAGGTACTAGCAAATGATGAAGATAACCGTTGCCTTGGGAAATGTAACCGAGGCAGGGTGAGTAAGGACAAAGTTGGGACTGTCTAGTACCAAAGGGATAGACTCAATGAGAGATATGACAATGTCAGATCACCTGAGTCATCAAGGAACAGTCACCTTTCAGGGGAAAGAGGTCAAAAGAGGGATAGCGCTAGGCTTGGAGATTAGTGCTTGTTGGGCCTTGGGCAATGGAGTCAGTATCTGCGCAGCGTTAAAGTGAACCCACCTGGGATATGCCCTGATCTATGGACCCAGAAAAGTGTTTAGCCCGGAAGATTCAGTTTACAAGGGAAACCAACAGAAGGAGAGCTAGCGCTAGGGTTTGGAGAGGCAGATCTCCAAATCTAGGACAACCGAGAGACTATCAGCTCATCGTTGGAGGAGATGAGATCAAAATGGCCTGATCTACAAACCCAAGTCAAAAAATTTCAGAAAAAATCAAATCTGGAAAAAGCCAAAATCTGATGAGGGAAGCTAGGATGCTGAAAGTCAGCTTTTCAGATCTAGGGCTAGCTGGAAAGAACTAGCTCAGTGTTGGGGGTGTTCTGGAGTGAGGGAGACCTGATCTACAAACCCAAGTGATTATTTTCAGGAAAAAATCAAATCTGGAAAAATCAAAATTTCAGTAGGGGCCTTGGGGTTTGAGCAGTCAAAAAGTCAAATCTAGGGGAAACTAGTCACAATCTGAACAGCGTTGAGGTTGATTAGGTGAGAAGGATGCCCGATCTACAAAACCCAACAGTGGTTTGTCTAAAGATCAAGCAGTTCCCTGATTAAATATTTTTTGTATTTTTATTATTTAGGAGTTTTTCAGAAAAACTTGAAGAAAAGAGGGTACAATGGATTGAGATCTGAAAGAAAAGAGACTGACCTGTAGATCTTACCTGGAAATGCTTGTAGATGCCTTGATGATGATGATCCCAACCATCCTGATCAATTCTGGAAAATCTGAGTAAGTTCTAGGACCAACGTTATGCTCCAAGTGACCAATGCGCCCCCCTATCCTACACAAGCAAACGTTAACAATATCATATTTGTTGTACCATGAAAGAAAAGGCTAGATCTACAAAAAAGTAACAAGATGTAATCATAGATCACAATGAAGCTAATGAAAACCCCTTGATACAAGACAAAGACAATCTGAGCGAGTTGAGGTCCCCCTGCAAAAACACTCTAGCTGAAAACGCCCTCCTATAGACCAGACAATGATCCCGAAAAAAGATATAGATCTCACACAATATTCTGAATGCTAGGAAGTAAGAGACTTTCCAATCACCACCGAAGAACATCAAATGCAAAGCAGATCCGTAAAATATCCACAAAAAAATCTTTCTATTATTCAGATTCAAAAGCCAAAAACCCCTTACAAATGAGAAGCTCTCTCCTTTAAATAGAAATGAGAGAACCAAAATCCTAACCACTTTCAAAACGAGTGGCTAAGATTAAAAGATATAAATGTTCTAATCAATAGTTGAGATGAGCTCAACATACAATACATGGATCAATATAACCATAAAGTACCAAAGTGGACTAGATCACCCATAATGAGGGTACCCCACTCAACAAGAAATAAATGAAGCACATGGTGGGTCCATGCAGTGTTAACTAACTCCCTCTGGGTGCCCCATGGCACAATAAAATAATATAATATTTTAATTTTTTGACTTTGTGCCTCAGCGAGGAAATCGTGAGCCTCCCAAAAGCTCCAAAAAATAATATAAAAATGCCCAAAAAATAGGTGTGGGCCCAATCAGGTGTTGCAACTGTTGCA
Organism: Pseudotsuga menziesii; assembly: GCA_001517045.1. NCBI lineage: Eukaryota > Viridiplantae > Streptophyta > Pinopsida > Pinales > Pinaceae > Pseudotsuga > Pseudotsuga menziesii. Next base: position 17,396 of record LPNX010203058.1, read on the forward strand.
GAAGGTGTGGAGGACATCACACTCATCATCATGACTTATCCCATGTCATTTCCTTGCCTCAGTAGCCCAAATCGATTTCTTCAATAGACATTTAATCATTTTTTAATCTGCCTCGAGAAACGTGAACCTGCCAAAACAGCCTCCTAGGGTGCCTGCGTTGTCAAACTGAGCCCACCAAGCTCTCTAGGATGGGCGTACTATGGTACAATCAAGTGGTTGCACCCCCTATGCCCCATACAGTGCCCTAGGAGATCCAATAAAAACATCCCCCTGCTCAGACACATCATCCAGTGACGCAAAATTGCATCAGAAGGGTAAAATGAGCCTGATCATCTCTGCAAGTGCCCAGAATTGAAAATAAGCTATCTCACTAGACTCTGAGAGTCCAAATCCATCTAGGGTGCATACTTATACCCTTTCCAGGTCTCTGCCTAATCATCAACAATATCCAATAGACAATATAATCACCTGTAAATGACCAGATACCAATAATATAACTCTGACTATCATCCATTTGTTGCTAGTGTTACAAGGCTAAGACATGCTCTACAAATCATTTAAGTAACAATCATAACAAGTAGCAGTCACCTCACTGGCGATACATTAACCAAATACATATATATATGGTTTTATTTATTATTACTCAAACCAGATTTTCAAGACTATACTCACTTCATAGTTGTAGTCAATTTGCTAGTAGAGGGTGAATGCTGAAATTGACAAGGCTAGGGCTAAGGATGACTACCAACTTAACATCATGACATTTGGATATGGAAAGGGAATACACACTATAACCACATGCCGGACAAACAACAACAGAGGGAATGGCAGGGCCTCACAAATGGTTGAGTTGTTCAGAGAGTGTTTATTCAACTTAGGCATCATGTCTACATCAAGTTTGATCCAAGTTTATTAGGACCATCAATTTTATTTTCATAGCCTTTTTGGCCTATATGACCTTTTGGGGACTTCACCAGTGCTTAAAAGCACAGTTAACTCCAGCTTTCATCTAGGACATATTCAAATTTATAAGCTCAGCAATATTTGGATATAGCATATATTTAACCATTGCTTTTGGGACCTTTTCTTATACCCTTCACGGAGTATTTTAGCATTTCATTGCTCTTGCCCTTTGCTTGTATATGTTAAGAAACACATTTTGGAATTTACATTTTCCATGGGCACATATATAAACATTTCCAATATAAGTAGTACATGAGCTTTCAGTTTTAGCCAACAACATCTCAAGTGACTAGGGGGAGTTCTACACAGTGCTAAACATCGGGACAACCGACGAGAATGATTTAGGCATACAATCCAACTCACCAAAGGCAAGTTCTGTCACCAACTCAGAGCCGAGACACACTATAAATAGGGAGGTTTGTCCAATAAAGGTTCTAGAGGGGAAAAGTCCTCCATGCCATAAGTCAAGTAGTAAGTCGGGTTAAAAAACAAAACAAGAAGATAATGGATGGGTGGAGACAGTGAAAGCTAAAGCCAACACTAGCAAGCCAAAGAATGGTGGGAATGACTACCTCTATTCTCCCTAGGGAGGGTAAAATCAATGAGTATAGATTATGAACTTCCAAGTCTAAGTAGGGACATCAATACATAATACAAATACATCCAAGTCCATATATTTATGACCGTCGAATCATGACACTAAATGCTAGTATATGTCACAAAGATGAGTATAAGAGCAATGATAACCATAACACGATATAATAAATGCAGAGTCATAACCATGCAAATAATCCATCTGAACCATCATCTGTCCAATGAGAAAACACTAACACCAATCTGGGCATCACTAACTGCTCTGCAAATGACTAAATGGCTACATCAGTCCTCGAATCTAAGTGTCCTGAGACTCAGTCATGACATGGGAGAGTATAATAGTCCACTTACAAAATAATGATCCGTCAAAACTGCTCATCTCAGCATCTCATATGTAGGAGATCTGGCTGAAAAAAAGTACTATATCTGAAAAAATAGAATACGGTAGCCTAGCTACTATATATGTGATAACAACATCATATGTTAAAAGTTGTCTTATTTGCACTGAATATTGGATTACTATGTGTTGACAAACATAATTAATTACACTAGATGTTTACAAACATCCTTGGGCCAATGATGCATGTTGTACCCTCTATTAATGTGATTTTCTAAGACATCATATGTTAAAAACTGTCTTATTTGCACTGAATATTGAATTACTATGTGTTGACAATCATATTTAATTGCACTAGATGTTTACAAACATCCTTGGGCCAATGATGCATGTTGTACTCTTCCCTTTGCTCGCGAAATGCATGAAGAAAAGAGATATAGGTATCCCATTACCATGAAACAAAACCTTGTTCAAGCACTAGGAGTATATGGCCATAAGCTCTACATTAGAACTCTAAGACAAAAGATACAGCTATCTCAATAGCATGCAATGCAACCCTACTCAAGTGTTAGGAATTTATTACTATAAGCTCTATTACACTTCATATTGTATGATGGTAATCCAACAGACGACTAAGATGACTTCATTCAGACTTTGGATCCTAAAACAACATAATCAATTGCACATGGGTCATCTTAACTAAGTGGAATGTCCCCTTCCTTAAAAAATGGTGGTCGCACTCCACTTGGACCCAAATCTCTTGCATGTTATGGTAGGTGACCAATCCCTTGATTAGTGAATGATAGGTGCACTTTTCTAGGAGAAATACTCTCAAAATTTGTGGATTTGTGTTTGGATCTCCTCAATCTATGTTGAGCACACTTTTTTTGCGACAAATACCCTGATTTATAGATTTTGGTTATTGATTCCTAGATTTGGGGATGTTTGCCCCCAAATGTGGCTTCTTCTAGCCTAGGTGCACTTCTATTTCTCTCTAGTTCACACAAGTGCCGCCCAACAGTTACACATGAGCTTGCACACTCATCTCTTCTCTCGCTCATGTGGCACATTCTCTCTTGCATTCTAGCACCCCTCTTGCTTCATTATGGCTATACAAGAAGATGGCCTCTCCATTGTAAAACATGGTTGGACTTTTGGAGTTCTCTCTTTCTAGAGCTTAATCAATATATCTTGTCATGGAGCAAATTTTGTTGTAAGGATTTCCTTCTTCTTCATGTGTGGCACATTTATCTTGTTGGAGCTTCATGGTTGTAGTTTATTGGGTGCTTTTACATTTTCATTTCTATGCTTCTTGTTTGGTCCATTGGGAAAGGTGTTACAACCTCATTGGAGAAAGATGTCTTAAGTTAATCTCTAATTCATCCTTCCTTGCATATATATTTATATTGGATTTATATGTTGTATCTTTACCTTCATTCGGATTGTCCAACCATAAGCCCTTATTTATAAGGTGCACCCCAAGACCTAGAAACAAAGCGATAATTTATTTGATCCCTTCCCTTGTAAACCCTAGTTAATCTTCAATTCCATAAAGTAGGGTTTGGGTTAGTTGTCGCAATTCTTCACTCTAATGGCCTATTAAGCAAGCCCCCTTTAGTTGGTGATCCTTTGACTCCATTTGCCCTTGATTAGATTGGCACTAGCCCTTAGAGTGGTCCCCTCCCATCACCTGTTTTTTTATGCTACATACGACAAGTTTTCTTGGAGCTACTCTTAATTTCACCTTGCACTCATTGTCAATTGCACTTGTAATCCTAACTTAGGGAAGCCCCCCTTGAGTTCGATAAGAGCTAACCAAAAGAGCTAAGGAGATTGGTGTGGCGATGATGGCCCTTCCTCTTGGTTCCCCTTGGCTGGACTGCTTCTTAAAGACTTTAATCACACATGCTAGTTTGGGAGGTAACATTTTTTGGTGTCATTGCTAAGGAGAAAGTCTACTTCCCGAAAATTTGAAGACTATGCTTCATGATCTTTTGTGAGAGACTCTTACTGCAAATTTTTCTTCTGACATTGCTACTTCGTCAAGAGACGAAGCCCATATTCCTTTGCAGATTTTTGAAGGAATTGTTGTATGTAGAGGTGAACACGTGCAACATCTTGAAGGCTCACCTTGATAACTCCACACATTATTTTCTAGTTTAGTTTGAGGTATGTTATGGTGCATTTTCAGATTTATAATCTTGTGTTGAGGGTTTTGAAGTGAAGAAATAGATGATGAAGATAAGGGTTCTTTGGTTGAGAAATGTTTTCCTCAACTTCAATTTTCGAGCATCTATGGATTACCTAATGAGGGTTATGATTCGTATGTATTCTGTGATTTGACTCCTTCATCTCATGGGTTTGATGATTGGGCTATCCTTCACATTGCATCTTTCATCAAAATTGTGGTTGATTTCAAAAAATTTCAAGAGGATGATTTGATTAGGGTATCTATTTACACACAAGAGGATGATGCATTGGACTGGTTTGATGGTTTTGGTTGCAAATAAATTTCTTCTATTGCAGATTTCTACTATAAGTTTCTCCATCATTGGCATTATAAAGAGGAGGGAAAGATTGACAAGGTTATTGAAGATGTTATTCCTCTCCTTCCTGGAAGAGCACATCTTTATTCAAAAAAAGAAGCCAATAAGATGCCTTCAAAAAATCAAATCAAGAAGTCAATGAAGTCTACGAAGAAAATCAAGAAGCTTCTTTTAAAAATTTGTAGAAGAGCCTCCTCACGTTCCCATTGAAGTGCATTTTGAAGACCTCATTGACGAAGACCCTAATGCTCCTATTTGTTCTCCTCGCGACGATGAGGGTTTGGTGAGCTTTTCTCTTTCTCATATCTTTGAATCCAAGCCTTTTGGAGATGATAGATTTGAGGATCTTTGTGCATGTGATGAAATTGATAACAGCCATCGATGCGATGTCACTGATATACATGTTCATTATTTTGATCATAGTATGGGTGAGGGTTATTGGAAACATTTTGGTGATCACATCTATGATTCACCTCTTATGATGAAAGTGTTGCTTTTGAAGACCATGGATAACCTATGGATGAAGAGATTTCCCACAACCATTTTCAACCGCATTTGCACACTCATGATTATTTATTGGAGCAACCTTGTAAATTCATTTTTGGGTCATTTTTGGAGCAGACTTTGGATGGTCTTTTTCAATTGTTTCCTTCGAGGAGATGAGATTAAAATTTGGGGTACAATTCACAGTACCTCGCTCAGTTTATGGCATGCCCTTCAGCCTCAAGTCAACAAAGGATACAGATCCTTATCCCTTCTTAAGAGACAGTGCTTCAGACATTATTTTCAGAACAACTCTACCAAGATGTCTCTCATGGACAATCTCATTCGAACCATAGTCCTCTATGGTTCAGAGATCTAAAAACCTTGCCTACTAGACACTAATTGGGATTTAGTGGAGAGAATGCATATCCTCCTCCATCGCATCATCAGTCGCAAGCAAACAGTTCTGTTGGGCAAAATATTGTCTTGAATAATTTACCTAATAGGGTTAGTAGGCTTAGAGTTGGTACAAAATATATGCGAAGTTAGAGAGTGTCATGGTAATACTTTATAAATAAGATTGAAAGGTCTTATGTTGAACTCCTAAGGATCTAACTTAGTTAAGTTAATAAAAACATAGTTAAGTTAATAAAAACAGAGGTCTAGGCAGAGCAACATCAAACTATTTATAAATGTCCAAATATAAACAATGTTATGATAATGAACTATTCTATTTTGAGAAAGTGTCTATATCAAGAAGAATTTACAATATTATACACACACTAACTAATGTACATAAATCAACCAAATCATCTTAATTCCACTCTCCTTGATTATTTTGAGGGTAAGCATTTGCTGTAATAGGAACTGGGGCAGGAGAGGTATCAAAATGGCTCTCAAAAGAAGTATAAAAGCTTAATGGAATTAAGTCTAGTTTGATCTCCACAAAAATGTGCAAACTGAGAAATGTCCAGTTACAAGAAATGGTAAACATGATTGTTTATGAATACACAACTCCTTCTCACAAAATACTATATAAAAGTAGACATGATTTATGATCAAACCTGAGACTTATGAAAACTTATCTAAATCCTATCTTATAGATCCCTAATTACATGATTAAGAGAACAAGTTGTATTATGTGTAAAGCATTTAATCTATTAATGTATGTAACTTAGACCTCATATACATAGGAACAACTTAAATCAAATTCTTAATTACAGATCAATACAATGAGTTAAATTACATAATAATAATAATCTATTTTTAAGGTCAACGCCAAGCGAGACACCAAATTGGTGTATGAGACCCCCTTGTTTGTGGGACAAGGGACCCCCCTCTGCGCAGCGATTTAACTGCTAAAGTCTACAGAGGTGTACATACACTACCCCCCTCTGGATTTGAACCCGTGACCTCCTAAGAGGAAACACATGCTCTTAACCATTAGGCCCACTCATGCTCTTAACAAATATAATTCCTGTTAACAACCCTACCTAGCAGAAGCTCGAAAAATCATAGTGAAGAAGAGGTAATGGTTGTTTGCAATACTTTGGTTAAAATTTTATAGTATGGAAGCATGGTAAAAGGCGAAAAGCGAGGAGTTATCAAAAGATCCTATGGTGCGGAGCGAAAAAGAGAAGATCAACGGCCTATATTATGTCCGCTCTTCGAAAGATGCGAGGAGAATAAGTGTAGGCGGGCGTTTAACATGATATATGGATCAACGGTCGTCGATTTAGCTCGAACAGATCCACGGTCTGTATAAGCTCCGCTTTGTGAACTTGCGCGATAGATAAAACCACGACGCTCCACGGAACTGGATACGTGCCACCTAATCTAACGACGGAGAAATAAAGGTAGATCACATCGACGGTTGTGGATGACTCCGGAGCGGAAACTTGCACGATGGATACGACCAGGACGCCCAGCGGAATGAGGTAGGTGGCGCTTGATCCAAAGGTTGAAAATTAAAGGTGAAATAGATCAATGGTCACGAATGGATCCGGAGTGTGAAGGTGCACGGCAGATAAAGGTGAAGGGCGGTTGCGTAAACCACTGTCCACGGGGCCGATCGTGGTGGACTCCGGAGGCGAAAGTGGTTTATTGGAAACCACCAAAAGGACGCTCCGGAGTGGGGTCCTATAAAAGGGAAGTTGACTTGTTCCATGGTTATTCTATTGGCGCCGGACGAGTGAAAAAGACCTGCGGATTCGTCAACCTTCAATTGTCGGTTTCGAGCACACGCCCCTACAGTTAACAGGTAAGGCTTAAACACCCATAATTCGTCCGTCTGAATTGCCATTGTCAACTAGATTATGGACCAAGGGAAGGAATTACAAGGGTCTGGTCGTATTATAGATGACAGGGAAGATTACTTGGTTGATAGGGACAGAGGCATGTGCGACCCCTTTCTGTCTATAGGAAGCGTATCAGTCAGTAAGGAAAGGTTATGGCACTATAATTCACAGGGAAATGATGTCTTGAATATCTGTAAATCATTTTTATATTATTTCGCACTCAAACAAACCCTGGATTTTTCAGAATTCGCGGAATGGTGTGCTGTGAATTATTCTCCTTCTCAGAGAATCATTGTAAGCCACTCTACGTCTCGAATCCTCTGTAAAATCAATGCCAAAGTCATCCGCAAAAATCTCAATTTGCCTGACAGTTACCCTGACCAACGTGAACCTGTGAATGAGTTAATCCTTGTTGAATTGTTCAAGAGTTGTAAAACTGAAGTCCGTTGCCAATTCCTGTCCAATATTTTGAAAGAAGGTCAATCTTTAGATGGTCTTTTCTTACCTTACCTTGTGCATATTTTTAAAAATGAAGTTCAATTAGTGGTATCTCTGGTCTGTCAAATATTGGGTCTTGATGATGATTGTCGCGTGAGTGAAGTCATCCTTGGTTTTCTATTGAAAATAAGTTCCTTAGGTTCTGAATCCCAGTCGGTTCCTGTGTTCAGTCTAGATGAGTACTTAGCAGAAGCAATTCATCTTCAGCTAAGTGAATTCCCAAAAGCCAGGTTCTTTAAATTTCAGACTTACTTGTTGAACATGCTGCTATGTTCAAATGTCACTGAACTACAGTTTTTGAGTACTATCTTCTCTTCTGATTTGCCCAAGCAAATCAACATGTTTGAATTTGCCAATTCAATCATGTCAGAAATGTATAAAATGTTGTTCGATGAAGAATTGCCCCGTGTGTTGAAGGAGATGAAGTGTTTGATGCAGTCTTCACCCGAGGACCAAGTTGGAGACTGGTTCCTACACAAAGATTCCACTGTTTTAAGGGTATATGGATTTACCAGGCAGCCTTATAAGTTATCCGCTTTCCTAACCCCGAGAATTTTTGCATTAAAATTCATGAGGCAAAGGTTGCAGTCTGAGGAAGAGCATTTTGGAGCTTTTAAAAAATCTTCAAATATTAAATTCCCCCTCAAGGTTGGCTCTTTCATTTTTTAAAATAAAGGTGCCTTAGTGTTTATTGAAGAAAAAAATTTGGCAGGCATGGAATTCAAAAAAGAACCAAGGATAAATTATGATCCTCACCATGTAATCTCCCTGAGGAAACAGGCCAACAAGAACAAACCGTTTGATCACCAGTCTATTGAAGGTTTGGCTGAAACAGCCAATCTGTTGCAGTTTAGGGAGACTGTCGGGTTTGATGGAGACACAAGTACCATGCCAGTTGTAGTATCCCAAATAACAGAAAATACTAGTATTGTAATTAAAAGAAGTCTTTCTGAGGTCGAGAGCATGTAATTAAATGAAGACAGATCACATAAAAAAGCCAAATTGATTCAAGATGATGGAATTTCAAGTGAAGAAATTTCTGATGATTTCAAGAGAGTTGCTCTAGTCCCAACGAAAGTTGTACAAATAAATCAATTCTCATTTAAAAGTGTAGATGGTTCAGAGTCAAGTCCAACCTTCAAGTCAAAAGAGGAGCTCAAGGCCAGTTATATGGAGAAAAAAAAACAGTCTCTGAAAGAGACAAGAAATTTGCTCCCGCGAGTAAGAAATTTAAACAATCCAAAAACTTCTTTGATCTCTGCCAGAGATGCCGAAAGAAATACCTTCAAGTTGGCCATGGTGAATGACAAAAAGATGTCAGAGATGGAAATCCGGTTGGATAAAATCAGTGCACCGGACAAGATACAGCTTCACAAGCAAACGAGTGACATCATCTATTCAGACCTGTTACAAGCTATGGTAAGAATCAATAAATTACAAATTTTGGTAGATAAATTAGAGATTCAATTGAAACATGAAAGAGTTGAAAATAAGGCCAATGTCATTCAGATTAAGAAACTACAAGCAGATATTGTCAATTCAGGCAATGAGAAAGATAACACTCAAGCAGTCAGAAGAATGCTAGAAGAAAAGGACACTGCGCTCCAAGTTTTAAAGAAAAAATTGAAGATCCCAGGCACTGAGCATGTTCAGTCCTCTAAGTTATTAGCTCTGCAAGAAGAGAAAGACAAGATCCATCACGAGATGATGGAACATAAAGGGAGAGCTGTTGAATTACAAGAAGAAAAAGACAGGTGGGAAACTGAACGGAGTGAACTAATCTCTCAAATCTCCTTGCTGAAAAAAAGATCAAAATGATGAAAAGGAAATCATGGAGGAGTTAATGAATCAGACTCCCACCGATGAAGATCTGTCCATTGTGAATATTGAGAAGCCATTGAATGATTTTTCTATGGATGATTTGTTGGTACCTATGTCCCAAGTAAGCTTAAAAGATGAAGAAATAAAAGAGTTAAAAGTAGAAAATGAAAAGATAAAGTCCGAGTTGGCCAAAGTAAATGAGAATAAAAATAAAATATTGCAAGACAGGAATCAGCTGCAAAAGAAATACAATGAACTGAAAGAGAAAAACATCGGGAAAGGTCCTCTCCAGGGGGCAAAGCATATCATTTGGGACACCTTATCTGTGAAGATTACGAAATTTAGGCACTATCTGAACTTTATTGATGATCAAAGTATTTTGATCAATTTGGCCCACCAAAGATTAAAGTTAGTGAATGAACATATGGAGAGAAGACCTCTTACCACAGCCCAGAACACGTTGAATTTTTTAAATTCATTGACATACCAGAAATTACATGATATGGGAATAAAGGATAGAATATCAATAGTACTATGGACTAAGAAGTCCATCCGCAAGCATTTAATGAAGACGGTCCAAAACAGAGCTGATGAAATGGTTTCACAAGTTAATAACTTCAAGCAGGTTTTTAAAGAGTTATTTGAGGACGGCCTGCCTTCCTTTTGGGACAAGGAGGGACGGATGTTTTCTCAGGAGCACTATCACAGCTTGTTAGTTCAAAGCCGCATGGACCACTCCAAATTTGATGATTTGAAAAAAGGACTAACATGAAAAGCTATTGTGGACAAATTGACAGAGGATTTCGAAATTTTACAAAAGTTCCTAATTGTCAGGAAAGGACTGCCCAAGGTATCATACGAAGCTTACATGGAGCTTGAAGTGTCAATTCGAGAGATGATGGAATGTGATACCCCTAGCGCGGAGCAATGGAAAGCCGTGGAAAGGTTTGGAAAGACAAAATACATCGTTCATTCATAAGAACAGCTGTCGCGCGCTGAGGGGCTGCTGGGATAGGCCTTGTACCAAGTTGATTTAATTTAATGATCAGTTAGGATTGAAGCTGTAATTTATTCCTAGAAGTTAGGGATTTAGTTACAAGACTTTAAATTAAGCCGGTAATTCAGTTATGAATCTTCTTGGAAGATGGATCAGTTTATGTATATATTTGCATCTGTTTTATTTGATGGGGGTTGGAACCCGTCCTATTGTTAAATGTTTTAAAAGACATATATTTTGAGCAAGAAATTGAATGCGAAGAAATTATCAGAGATTCCTGCGCCATTTGTATTACAGTCTGTGCTTCTTTCTTTGTGATTGTGTTTTCCTGTGTTCATTCCATTCTGTTTTCTTCATATTTGGAACGAAGTGTTAAATGATTGAAATTCATATCTATTATGCTCTGGTCATTGTTTCAAATATTTTATAAACCTTTCTGCTAAAGTCAATATTGAATTCATATCTTGATGCTCTATATTGATGGACTGTACTTTACTTCCTCTGCTCCAAATGGATTAAATGAATGACTGTAATTGAATGGTTACCTTGCCTTTGATGAACGTCTGCGTATCCGATTTTATGTGATTTATTTATATGCGACTCCATGCCCAATGGTTATGTGTACTGTTTCAACCACCTATATAATCTTTGAGTCTTGATACCTACATCTGGCCTTGTTAAATCTGTATCTGAGAGATCCCTCTCCGGAAAGAAAAGCCAATTTCTTTCTAAAAGTGGTTTTTGCAGTTACCTTGGAATCTACCTTTCACAACCTGGGTACATTCTCGGTGATACCAAATTGGCGCCGTTGCCGGGGAACGAAAGTGCATATTTGCCCTGGGGGAACGACAGTGTTTAAAGAAAAATTTCTGTGGGCAGACAGGAATTTTATCAAGAAGAAAAGGTTGTATATTTGCCCTAGCGACTCCATTGTGAAAGCTTTTTCAGAACTTAAAGAGTCATTCTGGCTTCGAGAAGACACACGTGAGGTAACTCTGATACCGAAATCTTGAAAAGTTTTGAAGACCCAGAAAAGTTATTTAAAAGAAAGAATAAAGAAAAATTAAGTTTTCCTTTGTTTGGTGCATCATCATCTCAAGATTCCCATATTGATCCAGAATGGGAAGTTAATGCTGGAAAAAATCTGTTGAGAATTAAATCTGAGTCTGACCTCAAGAATACTGAGTTTAATCCTCGTAGGTTAGAGTCTTATTTGTTAGATTCTCTCTGGAGAGACTTACAACAAACCACAAAAGCTGAAACATTCACCTCTCAGAATACTCAAAGCTCTTCAGTTCCTGTGAATCCACCTAGACCAATGGCAGCCAGATTTGCTCCCTTGCGTTTGCCCGCTTTATTACATGACCTCCCTCAGAACTTTTCCCAAAGAATTTCTTTGTTTGATGGAGAAGGTGACATAACCGCAAAACAACATGTTGCCAAGTTTGAAGATTTCATTGACCTAGAAGAAGTTGATTATCCAGATGTTAAAATGCGGTTATTTGCCCAAAGTTTGTCAGGAGAGGCAAAGAAATGGTTTAAAGATTTGCCAAATGGGTCTATAGTGAATTTTCAGGCTTTCCAAAATGCATTTCTGGATAGATGGGATGATAAACAGAACCCTTTACAACTCTTATCTCAATATAACGGTCTCAAGAAAGGAGGTTTCAAATCTGTCCATGAATTTTCTAGCAGGTTTATGAGGGTTTACAATTCCATTCCGGAAGATATAAAACCTTCTGCGGCTGCAGCCAAATTACACTATGCTGGAGCTTTTGATAATGATTTTGCATTTTCACTACGAGAGAGGAAATCAGCAACTCTTGCTGCCATGTTTACAGATGCTCTAGAAGTGGAAGCAAATATGATGGCAAGTGGAAAGATGAAGCATAGAGATATTGATAGGAGAAAAAAGGAAGAAAATTTTCCTTCTACTTCTTCTTCTACTAATGATGCCAAATTTGAAATGATGTTGAAGACAATGGAGAAGTTGATGGATAGATTGACCATTGATAATAGGGGATTCAATAGAGAACAAGCTGAACCTCAGATCAGGAATCCTAATTTTAGAAGGCCGAATCCTCCCGTTCCTCCACCAAATAGACAAAGAGACATGAGGAATCCAAGAAATCAAGAGGAACAACAAATCCGTCCACCATTTCCTGAAAATTATGTTGCTGATGAAGAAGACCCCGCTGAAAATGAGATTCATCTTTTTGGAGAGCAGGATTCAAAGATATATCTTACTGAAGAAGAGCATAACATGTTTGAACAGGAAGGTGGAAATGAAGAGTTTGAGACGGAGACCGAGCAGTATCAAAGGGGTTATTTACATGCTATGGATGATGTACAGAGGAAAATCAGATTGAGAAACAGGGATGTCCTCATAAATAAGGGAAAGGCGATGTGGCTTATGACTTCAATCCAAATCAAAGTCGGCGTCAAGGTGTCACGCAGAGACGTGAGATGGACACTTCTTCCAGAAGAAGATTGATGCTGAGATGCTGGCGTGTGGTGATGATAGTTCCTAGCCGTTTCGTGCCTTTAACTCACAGAAATATGCTACCAACAATGCGCGGTCTGTTTGGTGATCTGGATAGCAAGCTGGATATGCTCTCCATAGATCTAGTTGAATGCGTGTTTGTTTGTTAGCCTTCCTAAAAGACCATGTAACCTGCAAACAATAATACACATGAATTAATACATCGAATGCGCTTCATATTATGTCAATTTTAACCATTGAAAACGTAAAATGATGATAACAAACTGAATTGATATAAACCTTAAATTTATTCATACCTGAGGCTTGAATGGTGAGCTGCATGGTACAAAAGACGCCAAAAGGTAACAAAATATGCGTTAATATGTAAAGTATTTAACCCAAAAATAGTGACAAAACAGAGACCAACATTCCCCCAAACCGAAAGAATACCAGGTCCCATTGGTCAAAGTAAAAGATATCATGAGGAAGGAGGCAGAGCTGCGTCAGCAACTGCCTCCGACTTTGATGAAACGTACTGTTTGAATTTCAACTTCTTAGCCAGAGCATTCAAAAGAGCACGCCTTGCTTGTCGATCCCTCTATGATACGCTAACGGTTTTGTGGAGGCCCTCCATATTCTTAATTTGTAACCGCAATTCTTTGTTTTCCTCACGAAGCTCTGAAATTAACTTAACATGTGCTTCATTTTGCTTCGTCGATTGAGTTAACTCAGAAGTTAACTGATCTAATGTTGGCTGCAGCGAATGTTGCACGACTCGGACTCGGCAAAGACTCAGCTGGCATGTGACTCGTCGACTCGGGAAAGACTCGGGACAGACTCGACAAGACTGGGAAAATTGGAAAAAACTTAAAATACACTAAATTTTGGGCACAAAAGAATTTAATGGCAATTAGAGTTCAAATTTCTTATTGAGATTCGTCCTTAACTTAAGTTTGACTATCATTTATTTAATTAACTTCTAATTAAATTAAATGTAAACTCTAACATAATACTAATATATTATAATTGTAATACATAGGTTAAAATATAAATAAAATGTTAATACATGTAAAATTCATAAATAAAAAGTTAATATATTATAATTAAAGTTAATATACATTTTATTTAAGTTAAAGTTAAAGTTAATATATTATAATTAAAATATAAAGTTAAAGTTAAAGTTAATCCACTATATATTATATTATAATTAAAAGTTAAAGGTAATGTCAATAGATTATAATTAAAAGTTAAAGTTAATACATTATGATTAAAATATATATTAATATATTATAATTAAAGTTAATTAACATTTTATTTATATTTTAATCTCTATATTACAATTATAATATATTAGTATTATATTAGATTTTACATTTAATTTAATTTAATTAATGATATTATAATATAAATAAAAAGTTAAATTACATATTATTTACCAATTGTGTAATGTAAAAAATAGTTATAAATTATAATTATAATAAAATTTACATTATATTAAAAGAGTTTCACAAATAGTTATAAATTATAATTATAATATAATTTACATTATAATGGATTTAAAGTTTATATTAAAACTTAGACGTAACATCATCTTCTGCAGTTTCTCACAGAAATGGTAGATGACCTTGCTGTTATGGAAAGATTGATTAGAAGAATGCTTTTTTTCTTGCATTTTGATCCCTACATTATGGCATATCTAAAATTTAAAAGAGTTTGTGTTTAAGCTTAAGCTACCCGCCGCGATACTCTACCACGAATGAATGGTTCATGAATCAATAGCGGCAAGTCCATGAATGGACAATACTGTGAAATCCTACAGTCCATGAATGGTTCACGAATCAATAGCGGCAAGTCTCCCTGCAGTCTCCATTGTACCCGCGCCAAGCATTGGCCCTACAGACGACTAGCATGGGAACCCTACTTCGCTGGAGGACACTACATCGTGGGGAATATTTTCTCTGCAATCCGAGTTCGTGCAGAGTCACTTCAAGTATCTGCAAGTTTGTCGAGTCCATGTGAGTTTGCTGAGTCACTCTGAGCTTGCCGAGTCGAACAACAAGTCTTCCACGAGTACCCGGCATGGAGGTTGACTCACCCAAACTCGCAAGTACTCGCGAGTCTTGGGCGAGTGGTGCTTCATTGGCTGCAGCGGTGTACATGGCTCTGGGGACTGGTTGAAATCCCGTGGAGGGCTCATTTCTATTGAAGGCGGATCCAAATCGACAATAGGAAGGGGGTCTTCAGGACTGATATCCTGGACAGATGCAGGAATGTCCATCTGATCGGCGTCCTTGAGTAAATCGACAGAAAGGATGGCTAGTGCTAAGAGGGATGAGTCTGGGTCGATTTTCTCTACCTCGGCCTCGTCATCCGGATGACCAGTCTGCTCATCAAGCTGTACTGCAGTCTGGGTACTGGGCCGAAGCCTACACTGAACACTTTTAGCCTTCTGTCTTCTAGTACGAGGTCGTGAAAAAGGCACAAATTCGTCGGACACAGGACTAGCAGGGGTATCTTGCCAAAGGTGAATTAGGTCCTGAGACATCTTCATCAAGTTGGACAACGATGGGATTTTCCTCTTCTATGGGTGAGGTTGGTATTGACTCAGGATGAAAATGACGAGACCGTTTGCGAAAATTAAGGTGGGGATTAACTTTGAACACAAAGGTTTCCCAAGACTGGTTTCGTTCTTTAAGCTGATCCAGGATTAACAATTTGATTAAACTGTGGTGGTACAAACTACTCTTGGGATGAAGGGTACTCCTTCTGAACAAATTCGACATTTTCTCTAAGTTATGATGGAAAAAGAAAGGGAAATTCAAACATCTATTATCAACAAAGTGGGCTAATAACCGAAGGTGACAAGACTTAAAAACGCTAAACTTACCTTTGCAGGTAACCAAATGAATAATGACTGTCAACGGCTTGATATACTCCGGCTTTATCCAACTGTGATGGTGGCCTTTCACACCTGTTACATACCGAAACTCGGGCTTCAAAGCAAAATTATGTGATGCTCACGGAACGAACCAATGTTTGTGCCATCATTCACCCTCTCAGGGAAGATAGTGGTGCGGGCAATCGACTCTTCAGTGACTTGAAAAGAAAGGTGACCTACTCTGGTCGTCCTCCCATCGAACCCCATTGCAAACAACAATGAGATCTCCTCATCGTAACCTTGCAGCGAAAGGAGGAATGGGTTCCAACCGGCTGGAAAAAACACTTCCCTACACTCCCTAAACTCTGTCATTTGAAACAGATCTTGGTAACTTTCAGGCTCGAATTGGTTCAGCATGGTGGAAACAGAGGAAGGAATACAGGGTTTTCAGGAAAGGTGGCTAAAATGCTCTACAGTAATAACCGTTAGTGATGGCGATGGAATTGAAGAAGGATCGCATAGTGCTAGTTTTCAAGCATACTGCATTCAACCTACCAAACGATCATGCAACCAGCTCAACATGCCTAAATGATCGTGCCATTATGGAAATCTTCGGAACGTGTGCCGTCTAAAGTGTGTGATTGAATGAAGTTGTAATTTTTTAGTTGGTTCAACCATGTCCAAAGCAAGCTTTGGCCAAGTTGAACGTAGAACTTAATGCAAGTGTATAACCAAATTCGTAACCATGACCTTAGTTCAACGAGGAGGGCGGCTTATCTGATAGCTTATGCGTGTGAATGGAGAAAGAGGATAATGATGATGGCAAAGTCATGATAACTAGAAGGTACCCTAAGGTCGTATCATATCCATTAAGGGGTAACAAAATCATATTAGATCTAATTCGTACCATCATTAATTGACATTAGTCATAATATCATATAGATGTGACCCTAATGGTATGACTTAGCTTTTTACCCAATAAAATTAAGCCAACACTTAATCATAGGTACGAAAATATCATAAAAATTTTATTCAGCCTATCATTTGACTTCTTATCCATACCGACATTCGACCCTTCATATGATCCTTCATACAGCTTTTCATATGAAATAATTCTTTAGCGTTCTTGCTTATTCATCCACGATTTTAAGGCAAATTTCTCTATCTGTATTATCCTGCAAACACTTTACCATTTGGCAATAAATCTTTTATAAGTAAAAATGAAGACAGACAATCATCTAATCCTCCCCCAAACCAAAGATATGGCATGTCCTCAAGCCATGCAAGAAAACTAAGTAACTTCCAAAATAAATTAAGAAAGTTCAGTCATGCTGCTATAAGTATGGAAAAAGAAAGAAAAATTAACTAATAAATGGAAAGGATTCAGATATATATATATATATATATTAAAAAAATAACAGTGCTCAAATATATAATTGTACAAATTTATCATTTACCATGTGATGAAGAGATAAGTGAAAGGACCATAGGGAAAACTAGTCACCCTTGTCTTGTTGTAAAGATATCTTTTCATCTAAAAAATTCTTGAGCTCACCTTCAAATATGTAGGAGTTTACAGCTATGGGTCCCATTTTTAGGATAAACATATCCTAGATATTGATTGAATTAAGATTGTCAGATCCAAGGCCATCTTACAATGATTATTTAATGACATTATAAACAATAGGCCTAAACATATTTTACTATTTAATCATGTGGCTAGTGGTGAATTAACCAAATCTCTTTTACCTGATATTGCCTCGCTCCCAGCAGGCCTGTTCAGTACCCCGGCGGGTTTATCTTGGTACCATGCAAGCATAGCCCCGCTGCCAGCGAGCCTGTTCAGTACCCCGACGGGTTTACTTGCATTTATTGAACTTTCTTATTGTTAGGTTGTTACTTAGCATTGACCCGCTACCAGCAGGCCTATTCAGTACCCTAACGGGTTTGCCTTGTATAAAGATTCTGAGTATAGGAAGTTGATTGGTACTAGAGCGTGCTAAGCCCTACTAAACACATGAGTTAAAAAAAATCATAAAATGGCCTTAATTATAGATCATGTCAAAAGAGAATAACTTAAAGGTGTTCCTGGGCCTTTCAGTCCATTTTCTTTATAAAAGATAATGTTCCCCACAAGCAAAAATTCCACTTATCCTAGAGTGTTCTCAAAAATATTTAAGAGTCAAGTTTTGATAACAAGATTAGATGAGCTAGTAATCTCTAGGTATTAAAAAAAAATGATAATTGAAATGGATCTTTTGAGCACTTGTAAAAGTAATCAAGAATGTACATATCTGAATCAAACCATCGTATATAAAGCATAACAAAATCATAAAATAAATAGTTTGAAAATTAAACTTCAAAGTCAAGATTAGTATTTTGAAAAACTGAGAAAATAAGCTTTAAAACAAATTAGAAACACACAAACTGAATAAACGACTATATAACAGGTGGAAATGGAGGTTTGTATAAAGGGTGGAATAGGTACAGACAGTATGTTTGAAGAAAATGCTAAAACTTTAAGGAAACAGTAAATTTAAAGAATTCTATAGCAATATAACCTAAGCTAATTTCATAATTCAAAACCTCGTTTAACAAACTAACATACTTTTAAGCAAATTCATGATAAAAACTGGAATAAACAAAACTAGATTCACTATAATCTAATCAACGGAATTTAATCTAAAAATCAAGCAATGAATTAAATTTATAACATATAACATAGTGAATAATTTGCAAGTATGAATTAACCTTTACCCTCTCATGATATACAGTTCCAAGTGCAGTCCTTAATTCATGGACTCGTTTTACCTTGGTAATTCAAACACAAAGATCAACATCTCTAAATCAAAGCACGACCATTATATAGAAATATACAGTAAGTACCCTAACAATTAAATTTTGTTAATTGACTCGACAAACACTCAGAAACCTGTTAAATTTACACATGTCATTACTTTACTCACTAGGCCAATTTAGATATTTATGCCATCATCCGTTGCCTAAAAACCCGAACCTGAAATTCCCTATATACCCTAAGCTAATTTCATAATTCAAAACCTCGTTTAACAAACTAACATACTTTTAAGCAAATTCATGATAAAAACTGGAATAAACAGAACTAGATTCACTATAATCTAATCAACGGAATTTAATCTAAAAATCAAGCAATGAATTAAATTTATAACATATAACATAGTGAATAATTTGCAAGTATGAATTAACCTTTACCCTCTCATGATATACAGTTCCAAGTGCAGTTCTTAATTCATGGACCCGTTTTACCTTGGTAATTCAAACACAAAGATCGACATCTCTAAATCAAAGCACGACCATTATATAGAAATATACAGTAAGTACCCTAACAATTAAATTTTGTTAATTGACTCGACAAATACTCAGAAACCTGTTAAATTTACACATGTCATTACTTTACTCACTAGGCCAATTTAGATATTTATGCCATCATCCGTTGCCTAAAAACCCGAACCTGAAATTCCCTATATAACCTAAGCTAATTTCATAATTCAAAACCTCGTTTAACAAACTAACATACTTTTAAGCAAATTCATGATAAAAACTGGAATAAACAGAACTAGATTCACTATAATCTAATCAACGGAATTTAATCTAAAAATCAAGCAATGAATTATAAAGACTTTGCTGAAAAACTTGAAAACTGTATTAGACACAACCGATTGCTAACTAATAAAAGGAACCTACATGCTCAACATAATATTAAATTGAAATCTATGCTACAGGAAACATGAACGATTACAGAAACAAAATTAAACAACTTATAAACAGAATTATACTAATTGCAGAGGAAAGAAACAACAAAACCTACACAAAGATATAAAAAAACTCTGTTGTCGGGGGGCCCTCCCAACGAACAGAGTTATGCTTCTTCTAATCTCACACGATCATACACAACACAACAAGAATTTCATTAAATTAAAAGGGTGGCGTTACAGAGTTTTCAAACTTCACTAATTGTATCAAATAAAAGACAGAGACTCAAAAAACTCCTCACTAAGTTGCCTGACAGCGTCTATATATACATTGTTTGATAGAAAGCAAGCAAGTCGACCCTTTAGTGGTCGACTGCTCTTCATGATAAGGCAGTCATTATGGCAAATAAGTGCACTAACAACTAACAGATGACAGTTCCTCTTCTCTCGCAGATCAGGTTCCCTATGGCACGCGATGTGGCTTATGACTTCAATCCAAATTAGAGCTGGCGTCAAGGTGTCACGCAGAGACGTGAGATGGACACTTCTTCCAGAAGAAGACTGATGCTGAGATGCTGGCGCATGGTGATGACAGTTCCTGGCCGTTTCGTGCCTTTACGCACAGAAATATGCTGCCAACAATGAGCGGTCTGTTTGGTGATCTGGACAGCAAGCTAGATATGCTCTCCATATATCTAGTTGAACGTGTGTCTGTTTGTTAGCCATCCTAAAAGACCATATAACCTGCAAACAATAATACACATGAATTAATATATCGAATGCGCTTCATATTATGTCAATTTTAAACATTGAAACCGTAAAAAGATGATAACAAACAGAATTGATATAAACCTTAAATTTATTCATACATGAGGCTTGAATGGTGAGTTGCATGGTACAAAAGACGCCAAAAGGTAACAAAATATGCGTTAATATGTAAAGTATTTAACCCAAAAATAGTGACAAAATGGAGACCAACAAGTTCCTCATCCCATCATACTTGCAGAATTCGGAGCTCACTCCTTTCTACTTAAGGTGGTGTTTAATCTCCTCTCACTCTTGCACGCCTTCAGAGTTTCACTGACTCATTGTGAGGGCTTGATCGGTACCCATACTTGGCCTATCTCTCATCGTAGTCCATTGCTTTGGCTAGCCCTTTCAGCCGTGCTAGATCTTGGTACACAAGGGTAATGAAATGTTTGGCATTTGTTGGCATTACGTTGGACCAACTTCCTCGATTTTGATATTCCTTAGACGTGCTTGGTCGCATCTTACCTACCAGATAGGAGTTGAACAAAATCAACCAAGACAACATTTGTAGACAATTTGTGCAAGTCACCTGGATCAACCCTTAGAGAACGTTACGTCCAAAGATGGCCTTTTATGTTGCACATTTCATGGATCTGAGGGACAGTCTCATCGTTCGACCCCATTACACTCTCTACCATTTGACACGTGTTCTTAGTATCCCTCTAGGCCAGTTCAGAGTGGGTTCTAATCGTGTCAAGGTTGAGACAGAACATCAAATTAATTGATTAGACGGGATCTGCCAGGTTTTGTCAGCTTCGAGAAGTCGAGACCGAGGATTACTTCATCTTGTGGTGTTCCTATCTATTATGAGATTCGCGAGTCATTCCATTGTCTTTTCAGAGACCTTTTTCTCATGAAGTTTCAGTCTTTGGCTAATTTCTTTTAGGTGTCGAAATCAAAGATGTATGGAATTGTACTTGCAGGAGACCCTTCGACTCTGGTCCCTCCTCCAATGACATTAATAACCAAGACCAACCTCCACTCAACAAAACACTTTCTTCTTTTAGGTTCCCCTCCTTTAGAGGCACCAAGAGACTAACATTAGAAGCTATTGTTGATAACCACAAATCAATTAGGACATGACAGACCACTTCTACGTTTGCTCAACCCCAAAAACATATCCATCCTCGACCCCATTCCAACAGCCAATTGACTACATCCAGATCACAACAAGAGGCTCCCCACTCCCGCCGCTAGCACACTACCCATTATAGCTCTTCTTCCAATTCTTTTTTAGGTAGATTAATATTTTGAGATTCCTTCATTCATCCTCGGATGTTAGGAGAGACGCTTCCAATGACTCTAGTGCTTCCATTGTTCCCAGTGTGATATGACATATTCACTACTTTTGTATCACGGATCCCAGATCCATCCTCTCCTTGTAAGTTTTTCTTCTGTATCAGCTCGCTTTGCACTTATCTATTTTGGATCGACACTCCATCTTTGAGGATAACTCTTTTTGGTTTTAAGCTAGAGTTTCGCATCTTTCTTTATATAGGAGCCACCTTAGCGCTTTCACTTTGTATTGACATCATGGTAACACAGTCACTTTCTCTTATATTTGCTTATCGATGACTAGCCCTGCTAGTTTGTCTGATAACATTTTTGCACCGTTGTCAACGACCTCAAATTTGTTGAATTGGTTTATCCTTAGCGAAAACAACACTTGGTAAGTCTTAGGGCAAGTCCTTGATTACATGATTGCATATATTTTTCTAGAAAGGACTACCCTTGCAGGCTTATCTGGCGACTCCATAAAGAACTCGACCCATGAATTAGATATGCTTCTTGTTATGTACTTTGGTGCGATTTGTTTAACCTAACAGGTCTCTCTTGGCAACTCCACTGAAAAAATTCAAATCAAGTGCTTTGCAGGAACAAGACCAAAAGGTAAGCTTTGCTTTATCGTTTCATAAATTTTTGTTAAAGGCTAACTTTGCAAGCAACTCCACTCAAGAAAAGATAAAGAAGTTCAAAGCAAGCATTCTCGGGCAAAAGATGTGGGGATTCTCGCTCCATTTGACTTCTCAAACATTCCAGGATACCCGAATAAGTTTGACAAACATCGTTGTTTTAAATCGATTCCGACATTCCACAAGGGTGAAGATACAATAACAACACACGTTACGAAGTTCAAAGAAGTTCTTGTGGCATGGGATATCATAGACGAGGATACCATGATACAGTTATTTGTAATGTCCTTCGACCTGGGAGGGAACCGAGATGTGGACGCCTAGTACGATGGAATCCTTAAGGGGATGTCTTCCTATCTACAATTAGTTGAAGCATTCTACGATCAATGGAATCATAATGCTAGGAAGAAATCTTGAAGATTATGAAGGACGGGCATATTGACGAACATGCCTCAGAAGAGCATAAAGCACTCCTTAATGATGAAGTTAATGATGAAGACAAACGTTCGGAAGGTTTGCTTGAAGAAGCCATTGTTGCAAACTTGGTCACTGACATCATAGCCCTTATGTCCGAAGATGAAGGGATTCCTGAAGATGAAAGTGAAATTCCTCCAGAAAAAGAAGACCAAGAAGCCCTAGTTGAAGAAACTGAAGAATTGGTGAATTCTCCATATCCTCAAGTTGCGGTTTCTTATGATATTCTAGCTCCCTTGGAAGAAAATTACAAGGGTATAGAAGATAATGATTACTGGGAGTTCCTTGGTCCACCATTATACGATACTTCAAGCCCTTGCAGCACCATAGTGGACCCTCTCCCTCGCACATGTGTGGGAAAAGAACTCTTCTCTGGCATCAGTGAGGAATGGATCAACCCTTTTGTTGCATTGCTTGATGATGGAGTAATATGATATGCAGTTCCTGCTGCTGATTTCCATATGCAAAAGGTTCCCACTACCTTCCAGCTGATGATATCCCCAAATCGGTACTTCCAACACTATCTTGCAACAAGTTTTGCAGAAGTTGATCAGCCCTTTCTCACTAGTATCGGTAAGTTTCCACTGATGCATTTCAAGAAAACCAATACAAGTATGTGGACAGGTATGATATTCCTTTCACACTGTCAGGATTTCTATTGTTTATATTTTCGCTTGAAATGTGTTGCTATAAATTATGTGGCTGAAAATTTCAAAATTTTAAAGCTTATTAGGGTTACTAACATGATTGCTACAAAGATGAAACATGTTCTTGTGTGTCCAAAGAAATGTGTGAGTAGGTGCAAGGATAGATGGCAGCCTAAGTCACCTGACACAGGGACACGGGACATGAAGGACACAGGGATTCTAGTGTCCGACACGGACACGCTGACCCCTGGAATCAGGACACGTAGGGCATGTTAAATATATATATATTTATATTTAAAATATATATATATATAGATATAGATATATAGATAGATAGATAGATAGATATATAGATATATATATTAAAAATTTAAAATTATAGACATATAGATCCATTTTTGCAAGTATTCAATATAAATCAGAATCAATGCACATTTAACATTAGTATTACACATTTACAAATCAAATCAGTAATCACAATCATATTATGAGACACATAGATATCATAGTCATAGATCAAGATGTCAATACTCATGAGTCAAAACCATATTTCTCATTAAGTCATGAAAATCAAAATGTATGCAATATAATGTATTACATAGATATTGGAATGCCACTGGCAATAGTAAATACAAAAAGGTCTAAATTAAAATAGAAGAATGGAGACTCTCATCTATCAATAGTCCTCATCCTCCTCCATGCCTAAATCAACAAACTCATCACTGCTCTCCTCCTCCTCCTCAACCATGATAGGATCAATATCTGTTGGTGTGGACGATGACCCCTCCAAAGGATCATTATCATCAAATGTCACTGGCTCTAGCACTGGATCATTAAGATCTAGGCTGGCTAATGCCAACTCAGTACTGTTGTCCAAACCCATATCATCAAGAAAGACATCCCACATCGTTTTCTTTCCCTTCATACACTCCTCCCTCTTCCTGTAAATAAGACGAAGGTTGGTGTGCACATACACCATCGTCTCTACTCTGGACTGCTCAAGCCTGCTCTTCTTCAAACTATACAAGTTGCCATTTGTGCTCCAATTCCTCTCACAACTAGAGGATGATGTAACTTGAGAGATGATCCTCAAGGCTAGCTTCTGTAGAATAGGGCATGTTGCCCCATGAGTTTCCCACCAATTATAGGGCTTCTTAACTCCCTTGTCTCCAACCACATCATAGCCTCCAAATCTCCCAATAGCACAGGAAAACTCTATAAAGCTTTCCTCCACCTCATAAAGTCTCTATCCTGAAATATCCGCCTAAATGCTATCTTCCTCCCCTATGAAATCTCGCCATCCATGTGAGGAGGGACTCTATGTGAGGTCCCATCAATGAGCCATTCTTGACTATAGAACTTGGTTTCAAGGAGTGGGCCAAGCAATGCAAAAGTGTGCAGCTCTTATCCCACCTGGAGATAAGAATATCCTAAATGGTGGACCATAAGTTCTCTACTGATGTCTCATACTCAGGACACTCATTCTCCATAACAATGGTCCTCATGGACTCAATCATGGAATCCCACCCCTCATAAAAATCCGCTAGGATGGGTTGGTTCGTGTCTGCAAAGCGCAACAAAGAAATGAGTGGCTCCATGATCTTAATAGTAAGATCCACCCTCTCCCACCAAACATCATCCAATACTGTGTCCTTCACCTTTTTTGAACCACTTTGATCTGTCTTTCTCCAAAAAGACCAATACTATGAAATCACCATGGACCCAAGAGCGGTTTTGACCTCCCTCAACCTCTTGAGCATGATGAATGAGGAAGCAAACCGAGTATTGCAATCTTCAGCAATGAAAGATGTGTGTACTCTTTGTAGATGGTGAGGGCATTTGTATGGTTTTGTACGAAGTTACGGATATGGCGTGCATCCTCAATAATGTTGTAAATCCATGTCACATCTGAAGAAATGGATTTGAGTGCTAAGTTCAAGGAATTGACAATGCAAGGTGTCCAAAAAACCTGTAAGAGCAAAAAAGACAAGTATAAATGACTCTACAACACTGACAAGTTAATAACTCAAATTATTAACAATGAAAGGTGTCATAAATGAAAATACATGTGGATATTTAGTTTCCACAATCATGACAGCGGCCTTGCAAACAGGTGCATTGCCCGTGATGATTTGTACACAAGAATCAACACCTACTTCTTCAATGGTTTTGATGAATAACTCACCCATAAAATGTGCAACCTTGTATTTCCCAAGAGCATCCACCGCTTTCAAGAACACCGATCCATTTTGGGAAGATACCATGAAATTGATGAGTGGATGGCATGCTGGATCCGTCCATCCATCGAAAACAATACTCACTCCAGATGAGGGCCATGTTGCTCTAATTGGCTCAAGAATTTTGTCCACCTCCTTCCCTGCCTTAACCAACAATGTGGTTCTAAGCTTCTCCAAACATTTTAAAGGCATGTCGGTCTGGATATATTTGTAAAGTGAGTGTGAGAAGGCTATAAATAAGACTCTCCTCACTTCATTTGAACATAAGACAAGTGGGATAAAACAATATGCTACTTTTTAACCCAACTAGGGCTCTTTGGAAGTGATGCGCACCTCTTGAGGAAGATGATTTTTTGTGTTTGAAAGGCAACCTTTTGAAGTTTCCTTGGTTCTACACTCTTGCTAAAGGTGATGCTTTGATTTGTTGGCTAAACACTTGCTCAAGGAGGTATCTAGGGATTTTCTTGATCTCTCTTTGTTAAATATTGATGAACAATGCATGTTCATGGATTGAATGGTAGCCATTAGAGCTGCATTTCATCTTGGCTAGGTCATTTTTCATCCTTTAGTCACCTTGGTTCGCAGAAGTACGTCAATTTAGGAGACCTTCTAGGGTTAGAGCCTTAGATTTTTAGTTTTTGTCGCCAAACCTAGGACAAGCTTCTCAAAGGAAGGTTGGGCATGTCCTTAAACGTTGTAGGGTTAGGGTAAAACCTAAAACCCTCGTCCTAAAACTTTCTTCAAAATCTTGCATTTGCATGGTAGAATTAGAATTAGAGTTAGGTCTGCATTTTTATTTCTAAAACCCTAAAAATAAAATTAAAAAAATTCTTTTTTTCAAATTTCGACCTCCTCAACTATA
Source organism: Pseudotsuga menziesii (assembly GCA_001517045.1). Classification (NCBI taxonomy): domain Eukaryota; kingdom Viridiplantae; phylum Streptophyta; class Pinopsida; order Pinales; family Pinaceae; genus Pseudotsuga; species Pseudotsuga menziesii. Next base: position 43,966 of record LPNX010203058.1, read on the forward strand.
AATTCAGCATGGCCATTAAAGCCTTAAAAACCCTAAGGCGGAATTATAGGGAACCCTAAAAATACAAAAATTTTACAAACCTCAAAATATGCCCTAAAAATTCCCTTAGACGGGCCTAATTCTGCCCTAAAAGCCCGAGCTGCCTCTTCTCTTTCCTTCTCATCCCCTCTCCTTTCTTTTCGCCTAATCACTTTTCCTTTGGCCCACCTCCAAACCACATGGCCTGCCTCTTTTTACCCACAGCCTTCCACCAGTAGTCCTAGGGCTGCCTTATCTCATCCCTTTTGGGCACTTAACAGCCTCAGCCTAGTTTCTTGTATCCTCTAACAGGCCTAGCAGCCTTACCACATCCCTCGGCCACTACCTTCCACCCCTCGGCCTTACTTTGGGATAGTCCCTTCTTGCCTGTAGCATGATGCAGCCCTTTAGGGCTGCTTTCTGCTGTCCCCTTGGGGCTGCAATTTTTCAGACCCTTCTCTCCTCTAACCCTGAATATAAACACCCAAAAAACAAGCATTAGAGAGGGTTAGTAATTGGCATGTTAATGGTTATTAAATAAAGGTCTGAAAGTAACATTGTTTACTGCTGATATACTTGCTTGAAATTCACTATTGGTGACTGTCATACACTGCTAAAAGGATGAAGATATTATGTTTACATTGAATGCATAAACTACCTTTTCTTATCACATAAATGACGCTACAAAGTCATCATAAGTAGGACTGTCATCATCATACTACTGCTGTCTTGTTTATATCAGACCTATTGTTGCTTATTGAAAAGTAATTGGTTAACTAATTGTTGCTACTATACATTTTGTTATTTGCAAACAGTTTGTTAGTGTGAACTTCTGGTAACTAGTACTTTGTTTATGGTAAATGGTAAATATAAGGAATTGGTTTATGAACACTGCATTATTTTTGTAAGGGCTGTAAATGCATGCATAACAGACCTAAATGAGTGATCAATTTGCTTGGAGATTAGCTATACTTGCGCTTACACTTGAATAAATGTCACCTCACCTTTATTAAATGATATATGCACAATCTGAGGTAGGAATTGGTTGATTACCTATCATGAGTGAATGAAACTGATATACTGATTTTCAAGGCTCATATTTCTGTATTATATGATTGCATAAAGACATTGGTCACTAACGCTTCGCATAGAAGAACTTGTTCAGTGTCTAAGTGTGTTTACAGGTATTCTACAAGGGCTCCCCCCTTGAATGTTCCAACTCTCCTAAGTAGTTTGGAGAAGTGACCAAAGTGACAGTGGTCACTTTCTCCTATATTTGCTTATCGGTGACTAGACCTGCTAGTTTATCCGGTAACACAGCATGTTGTTTTTGGACCCTATAGGCCATTTAAAGCCTTGTTGATTACATATTTTGATTTAGATATATATTGCACTTGGTGCCAATTTGATATATTCACCCTTGCATGGTATATACATGAGTAAACTTTATATATTTTGTCTCTAATTGTTTGAAATCTTAAAAATAATTTTTCCCACCAAAATTTGAATATTCTATGTATTTTTAAAAAACAAGTCATTAAATTCAAATTGGTTCGAGTCATGGCCAAGTCCAAGTCTGAATCCGAGTTGATCCTTGGTTGAGTCTGAGTCTGAGTTTTAAAACATTGTGTTGAACACCTAAAGGATAAAACTCTAAACCCCGTACTTGCTCAAGGTTTGATCCATCTTTGTGTCAAGATCTGCACTCAAACTTTGATCTATCAAGATTTGCTCTCAAGGTTTTCATTCGATCTATCTTTATTATCAAGGTCTGTTGTTAAGGGTTGATCTATCCGTATGAGCTATGTTGTCGCTCACTTCACACACACCATTATTTAGTCCTGCCATAGCCTTCAAGAAAACCACATTATTCACTTGCCAATATGGGCATGTGGATGTGGCTCACAAAAACGATGTTATTATAAGATTTGAGCATTCATAGATCTAGGTGCAAAAGCTAACAAGATATGATGATTAAATCAAGCATGAACATTTGTGCAATAATTAACATGAACTATTACACAGTAACCTTTAATAGAAGGACAATGATTCTATTATCAAATTAGCTAAATGAACGAAAGAGGTTACAATATGTAGGTGAACAATTTCGAATTAGGTCAGAGAGCAACTTGAATTGCCATGCCATATAGTCAGAGTCTATGCCATGCAGAGAGGGCTTGTCAGGCTTAACTGAGAACAAATGACCACAATTGTTAGAATTTTAAAAGTTCTATGCCAAAAACAAAAGGATCACTAAAAGAAAGGCAAGCACAGTGGCACAAGGAGAACACAAAAATTTATCCTGGGAAACCCTTGTGAGGGAGAAAACCCGGCAAAACTTCCTCGATATAGAATCCAACCAAGTACAATGTAAGACCTGTTGAAAAGTGACCTAGGAAGTGTTTGTCCACCTAGTTTTGCCTTGGGGTGGACAAGGACACTTAAATGTGACTCCTAGTCATTTTGTGCATTTAATGAAGTGAGATGCACTTCATATTTTTAAAGTGACTTTATTAAAAAGTTATGTGGGTATTTTCCGAAGATCACATTTAAAAGTTAAGTGAGTGATTAAATAGAAAAAGAGGGTTGCTCAACTTTGTTAAATGACATGAGTGCACTAAATGTCATTTAATTATTATTTAATGGAGCATTTAATGTGAACCCCTCATCTAATCTAATCTTTACCGTTAGATTGACAGGGAAGTTACCAAGAACAAAAAGGCTAGCGTAAGGCAAAAGTACATTCATTGTGTTCATCTTCAGAAGAGAATTTTGGAGAGAGAGAGAAGAAGAATGAGTGAGGGTTTTAAATAGAGTTCTTAACTAGAGAGAGAAAAATTGAAAATTAATTGCAGGCAAGAAGGACCATACTAGTGCACAGAAATCGAGGAGAAGGTTGACTACACAGATTTCGAGGAAGATTGACCATACTAGTGCACAGAAATCGAGGGTTTTGTACAGCCTATACGGCCAGCACAAAAATCGAGGAAGGTACAGCCCTGCATTAAATTCTGATTTTTGAACAGATTTCGAGACTACAGAATTCTGGGTTTTTGCACAGTTTTTGAGACCGTGCGGCCTACAATAAATTATGTCCGTACAATACAGACTGACACAGAAATTGAGGCAGATTTTGTGTGCATGTTTTTCGAGGTAAAAAACAGAAATTAATTGTTGTCTGTACAGCAGTTAATTGGCACGAATTTCGAGGCTGATTTTGGCACTCCTTCGAGGAAATAAGTTCAGCAGTGGGTTCAAATTTCGAGACTGGAAATTGATAAGTACTGGTGATTTCATTTCTGCAATTTTTACTGAAGAAAAATAAAATCTCTCTCACTCAGAAAACAGGTTTTCCCTTAAGGGTTTTATCCTAGACCATTGGTAAAAAACAAGCGTGTTAATTTTTCATGTGTTTGACTGTCTGAAATTTTTTGAGTTTTAAATTTCCAGTTCAAAAGAAAATTTCTGAATTTGTTTAAAATTGAGAAAAAGTTTCACATGTGTTTTAGTCAAGCTAAATTTTATTAGAATTTATGCATTGAAAGGGTTGGGCATTAAACTATGCAGAGAAGCCAAAAGGCTTGAAACCAGGTTGGGGAAACTTTCAAAAACTTTCATGGTATCAAAGCGACATTGAAGATTTAGAATTTTAAACATTCGGAAACTGGGGTTTGAAAAAAAGATATCTTGAACAGCTTGCTTGAGATCACAGGTTGCAGTCATGGTTTTCGGTCCTAGAGTGGAAGATAGATTAGAAGGGGCTGCAAATTTTAGCCCTTGGAAGGCTAGAATTAGTTTGATTCTTGAAGAGAATGTACTATGGGATATAGTTCCTGGGACAACAGCAAATCCTCTAGTAGCACCTGTTGATGCAACAGATAAGGCAGTTTTTATGAAGAGGGATGTGAGGGCAAGAAGAGTCATTCTTGATGCAGTGAAGGATCATGTGATCCCTCACATTTCAGCCAAAGACCATGCATTCGAGATGTGGACAGCTTTGACAAAACTTTATCAGAGTTCCAATGAAAACCGAAAGATGGTATTGAGAGAGAAGTTGAAGAGTGTGCACATGGGTAAAGGGGAAAGCATGGCATCATATCTTACCAAGATCACACAGGTAAGAGATGAGCTTGCAGCTGTAGGAGATGTGGTAGGTATTTCGGAGATGATGCGTACAGCACTAAATGGGGTGTCATAGCAGTGGACCGTATTTGTTCAGACCGTTATTGGGAGGGAGAACATGCCCACATGGGATCGATTGTGGGATGATCTCACACAGGAGGAGATACGGAGAGGCTTCATACAGGGCAGCTCATCACATCAGAGGGATGATGAGTAGAATGTTGCTTTAGCAACAAAAGGCAAGAAGAAGAAGAAGTTCAAGAAGGGTTCCAAGGAGGGAGCCAAACAACATGATGGAGAGAAGAAGGACATGAGCAAAGTGAAATTTTTTGCATGTCAGAAGATGGGACACTATGCTAGACAGTGTCCTAACAAGAAGAAGAAGAAGCAACAGACTGCAGCTACAACGGAGATTGATGAGTTTGCAGTGAGATTTGAGAGAGACTTTTCTCTCTTTGCAGTGTTGGTGTTGAGAGAGCATCTTCTATCACCAACAAGGATTTTGAGAACTGCATGGAGCATTCCATGATTGTTGGGCATTCGTTGAGTGCCACCACTACTTCCTCCACTTGGTACATTGATAGTGGAGCTTCCAGTCATATGACAGGTGATCGCGACATGTTCACAGAGATGTCAAAGTCCAACTTGGAGATGGAACTTGTATTGGGAGATGACATAGTGGTGAGTGCAGTTGGGCGAGGGAATGTCCGCTTTGAGAGGCAGTCCATGCAGCCTATGTATCTAAGGGATGTATTGTATGTCCCTGGGCTCAAGAAGAACCTTGTTTCAGTTTCCATGATTGAGGACAGAGGCTTCGGTGTATATGTTCTTCATGGGAAAGTTCACATCTTTCCCAAGGCAGCAGGTCCATCTAATTCACGCATGATTGGAGTCAAATGCGGGAAACTATACAAGCTTCTCTTTGAGCCACATCACGCACTGGCACACACTCAGAGTAGCAGTGAGTTGTGTGAGCTTTGGCATAGGAGGATGCCCCATCTTCACCATCCATCTTTGCAGATACTGAGAGACGTGACCACAGGTATGCCTGTTTTCAGCACAGAGTCGAGTGGTGTGTGTAGAGGGTGTGCTTTGGGAAAGTACACCAAGACTGCTTTTCCAAGCAATGATTCCAGATCAAAGGGAGTGCTTTAGTTGATTCATTCAGATCTGTGTGGTTCCATGTCATCGGCCTCTTTGACAGGATATGAGTATTACATCACTTTTCCAGGAAGACCTGGATCTATTTCCTCAGAAGCAAGAGATTAGAGGAAGTCTTGCTTTGGTTCCAAGAGTCCAAAGCTCTTGTGGAGAACCAAACAGGAAAGAAGATCAAGGTACTTCGGTCAGACAAGGGAGGTGAGTATACTTCTCGTGCTTTTGATGAGTATTGTCGACAGGGGGGGATAAAGAGGCAGTTGACTGTTCCTTACACTCCAAAGCAAAATGGAGTGGTTGAAAGGAAAAACCGTTCTATAGTGGGTGAAGCTAGAGCCATGCTGCATGATCAGAGTCTTCCTTTATTTCCATGGGCAGAGAGGCATGTAGTACTAATGTTTATGTTCTCAACAGGAGTCTGCACCGTGCATTAGGGAGTAAAACTCCTGAGGAGACATTCATAGGGAAAGTGCCTGAGATAGGTCACTTTCAGGTTTTTGGTCGCCTTACATACTCTCATGTCCCTTCTGAGAAGAGGACAAAGTTGGAGACTACAGGTGAGCGGGGTATTTTTGTTGGTTATGATGAGACATCGAAGGCTTTTCGCATATACCTTCCTTCGTAGAGGAAAGTTGTGGTGAGGAGGGAGGTGAAGTTTGAGGAGGAGAAATCCTTCAGGAGGTCTCTTGATTCCGAGATGGAGGATCAGCAACGTACTACACAGGTGACTGCACAGAGTTCAGGGTCACCGGTTTCAAGTGTGACTGGGTCACAGGTTACAGGTTCTTCAGTTACAGGGGCTCAATCTACAAGGACAGGTTCACAGATGACACCTTCAAGTGATTCGAGTTCGAGTGGTACAGGTACAGGTTCACCAAGGACAGGTTCTTAGATTGTTGGTACTTCTTCAAGGAGACAAATGTCTGATGAGGAGGTTGAGGAGAGTTTGAGACAGGATGCTTCCTCCAGGAAGAGAAAGCCAAGTTGGCTTAAGGATTGATGAAGGAAGCAGAGGAGTCAGTTGGACCACCCAAGAGGGAGGTCAGGGAGAGCAGGGAACTTGAGAGATTTTCCAGCTATATGGCACAAGTGGCCAGTTTGCGTGATACTGTTCCTGATACTTATGAGGAGGCTTTTGCACACCAGGTATGGAGAAATGCCATGATGGAGGAGTACAACTCCATCATGAAGAATGGGGTGTGGGAAGTGGTTCCGAGACCAGAGGGGAAGTCAGTTGTGACTTCCAAATGGCTTTACAAGATAAAGCATACTACAGATGGCAGTATTCAGAAGTTCAAAGCTTGTTTTGTTGCACGTGGTTTCTCACAGGTCGAGGGAGTTGACTATGATGAGGCATTTGCACCAGTGACTAGATTTTCTTCAATCAGGGCAGTGATCTCCGTCGTTGCAGAGATGGGTTGTAAGATCCATCAAATGGATGTGAAAACCGCTTTCCTCAACGGTTTTCTATAGGAGGAGGTATATTTGGAGCAGCCACAGGACTTTGAGGTATGTGAGAGAGACACTCATGTTTACAGGCTGAAAAAGGCCTTGTGCGATCTGAAGTAAGACCCTCGGGCTTGGTATTCCAGGATCGATACTTTCTTTTGATTGGGTTTCAAAAGAGTGAAGCGGATCCCAACCTATACTACATTGTGGTTGGTGGTGTTCCACTTATTCTTTTGTTGTATGTTGATGACTTGTTCATTACTCGGAGAGAGCACCTGATTGATGCATGCAAGAAGGATCTTGCTTCAAAGTTCAAGATGACATACCTTGGACTGATGCATTACTATTTGGGGATGGAGGTTTGGCAGTTGGATGGACATGTTTTCCTGGGGCAAGGAAAATATGCTGCAAATTTTGTGAAGAGATTTCAGATGACTGATTGCAGACTGATGTCGACACCCATGATCACCAACTGGGCGAAGCTTCATGCTTCAGAGGGAGAGTTGGTGGACCCTACCTTATATCATCAGTTGATTGGTTCGTTGATGTATTTGGTCAACACTAGACCAGATATGAGTTTTGCAGTGAACACTCTCAGTCGGTTCATGGTGGAGCCCAAGAGAGTGCACTGGACTGCTGCAAAACACATCTTGAGATATCTTGCAGTTACAGTTTATTATGGACTAGATTATAGGAGATCTGGTGGAGTGGGGTTGGTTGGCTATACAGATTCAGATTAGGCAGGTAGTGTTTCGAACCGAAAGAGCACTTTCAGTTGTTGCTTCAGGTTGGGTTTGGCAGTTGCGTCGTGATTTAGCAGGAAGCAAAAGTCCGTGACATTAAGTTTTGCTAAGGCTGAGTATATGGCAGCCAGTTAGGCCAGTTGTGAGGCCTTGTGGCTTCGCAAGTTGATGGTGGATTTGTTTGATATGGAGTTGAGACCCACAGTTATACAGTGTGATAATCAGAGTTGCATCAAGCTCTTTGAGAATCCGGTATTTCATGACAGGTCGAAGCACATTGAGATTAGATATCACTTCATCGAGGACTATATTCAGAGAGGGGCTGTTAGATTGCAGTATGTTCCCACAAATGAGCAGGTGGCTGACATTCTCACGAAGGCTTTTGGGTAGAGGGAAGCATGTCTACTTCAGAGATAAGTTGGGAGTGGTAAAAAAACACTTTCCTCGGTAAGAGGGAGTGTCGAAAAGTTACCTAGGAAGTGTTTGTCTACCTAGTTTTGCCTTGGGGTGGACAAGGACACTTAAATGTGACTCCTAGTCATTTTGTGCATTTAATGAAGTGAGATGCACTTTATATTTTTATAGGAACTTTATTAAAAAGTTATGTAGGTATTTTCCTAAGTTCACATTTAAAAGTTAAGTGAGTGATTAAATAGAAAAAGGGGGTTGCTCAACCTTATTAAATGACATGAGTGCACTAAATGTCATTTAATTATTATTTAATGGAGCATTTAATGTGAACCCCTCATCTAATCTAATCTTGACCGTTCGATTGACAGGGAAGTTACCAAGAACAAAAAGGCTAGGGCAAGGAAACGTTCATTCATTGTGTTCATCTTCAGAAGAGAATTTTGGAGAGAGAGAGAAGAAGAATGAGTGAGGGTTTTAAAGAGAATTCTTAACCAGAGAGAGAAAAAACTGAAAATTAATTGCAAGCAAGGACCATACTAGTCTCAAAAAACGAGGAGAAGGTTGACAACATAGATTTCAAGGAAGGTTGACTACACAGAAATCGAGGAAGGTTTCTATACGGCCAACACAAAAATCGAGGAAGGTACAGCCCTGCATTAAATTCTGATTTTTGCACAGATTTCGAGACTGTACGGAATTCTGGGTTTTGCATAGTTTTGGAGACCGTACAGCCTGCAATAAATTATGTCTGTACAATATGGACTGACATAGAAATCTAGGAAGTTTCTATGTGCATGTTTTTCGAGGTAAAAGACAGAAATTAATTGTTGTTTGTATAGTAGTTAATTGGCACGAATTTCGAGGCGGAGTCTGGCGCGTTTTTCGAGGAAGAAAGTTCAATAGTGGGTTCAAATTTCGAGACTAAAAATTGATAAGTACTGCTGATTTCATTTCTGTAATTTTTACTGAAGAAAAATAAAATCTCTCGCATAGAAAACAAGTTTTCCCTTTGGGGTTTATCCTAGACCATTGGTAAAAAACAAGCGTGTTAATTTTTCATATGTTTGACAGTCTGAAATTTTCTGAGTTTTAAATTTCCAGTTCAAAAGAAAATTCTGAATTTGTTTAAAATTGAGAAAAAGTTTCACATGTGTTTCAGTCAGGCTAAATTTTATTCAAATTTATGCATTGAAAAGGTTGGGCATTAAACCATGCAAAGAAACCAAAAGGATTGAAACCGAGTTGGGGAAACTTTCAAAAACTTTCAAGACCCTAGGAATAAGACTCGTTGCTTACTCTCTCTCAGATGGACTGCTCCTCTCTCTAGCGAACTTGCTTTAGTGTTAAGTGTGTCAAAATGAGGAAAGTGCCTCATCTATTTATACTCATCAAGTGAGTAGTCTAATAACCCAACAGGGTCGACTTGTCCCTCTAACCAAGGCCGACTTGCCTAGGGAGACTAAAAACAACATTTAAATAATACTTTTGTGGGTACTAGTTACCCTACTTACAACGGAGGTTTTGCCTCAAGACTTTTACATGACCAAGTACATCAATGACATATTCAAACAGAGGAATAATAATACAATAAAAGTACAATAGAATATCTTTCGAAGTTACATTTCTTTCAACACTCCCTCTTAGCAAGGAAGGTATTCTACAACATCAGCAACAACAACAACTGTACAACTGATTGGTGGATCTATATGTCATGGGAAGTTTTGGAACAACAATAACATCATATATATGGAACATCAGCATCAACATGAAACATTATCATGGAGTATCGTCATGGAACATCATCATCATCATCGTTATGGAACATCATCATCACGGAACATCATTATCATAGAACATCATCATCATCATCATCAACACGTGCATCATCATCAGTATCTGAATAATGGTACATCATCATCAGTATCTGAATACTGGAACATCATTCGCGTCATCAGTATGTAGATGTTGGAACATCATTTGCATGTGAATGTTGGAACAACATCATCAGTAGCATCATAGAAATGCTAGAACAACATCATCAGCATTAGTATAGAAATGTTGGAACAACATCATCATCATCATCTGAAGCAGCACTACGATGGGTACTCCGGTAGATCGAACAGACCTTGTCTAACTTACTAATCCTTTCGTACCAACCAAGTCTAGTCAAACATACCAATCTACCAAGGGACCAAACAAGCCTTGTCTGACTTACTAATCCTTTTGGACCAACCAAGCCTAGCCAGACATACCAATCCTGCTAGGATCAACCAGGCCTTGCTAGCACTGACATAACAATCCCATTGGGATTAACCAAGCCTTGTCAGGCTGACATACCAATCCTAGACTGAGTTTCCACACCACTACCACAGGAAACCACATCATCGTCATCACTCCTTATGAGGGAGTTCCTTTTGGACTACACCAGGCTTGTCTCGAAAGTATTCAAACTTTATACGAGACAAAGGCTTAGTCAACACATCGGCAACTTGTTCCTCTATAAGAACATACTAGAGATATATAGCTCCCCTCTACACCATATCCCGAATGTAGTGGTACTTGATTTCTATAAGCTTTGATTTGTCGTGGAACACCAAGTTCTCTGTCAGCTTGATGCAACTCTGGTTATCGCAGTAGATATCAGTCATATCCATCTCGGTATCAAACAATCCTGTCAACAACTTGCGAAGCCATACTGCTTCACTACAAGATAAACATGCAGCAATATATTCAGCCTCTACTGTACTAAGAGTAATACTAGTCTACTTTTTGCTAAGCCATGAGATCACACCTGATCCCAAACTGAAACAACATCCTCAAGTGCTCTTTCTATCTTCAGCACTACCTGCCCAATCTGAACCTGTATAACCATGTAATCCGATCTCACCATCGACTGTATATCTGAGGCCACAATCCAATGTACCCTTTACGTACCTCACCACATGTTTTGTTGCAACCAAGTGAACATGTCTAGGCTCCATATACTGACTTGAGATGTTCACAACAAAACATATATTTGGTCTTATATTTGTCAGATACATTAGTGAGCAAATAATCTCTTTGTATAGTGTAACATCTATTGTCTCTAAGGAATCATCATTCAAAAGCTTCATGTTTGTCACCATTGGTATTATTCGATCATGGCATTCTTCCATTCTTTCTTCTTTGTTGCTTCTTCAAAATAGGTGGGTTCTTCATCAACAAGGTTGGACATCAAGGCCATATAGCTGGAGTATGGCCTTGGTCTCTTGCTTTCTTTGGAGGTTCCTTCTAGAGCACCATACTTTTCTGCATCTTGAATTATTTCATGACCCCAAGCTGGTCTTCTTTTTCATGAGATCATCACATAAGGTGACTCCATAGGTTTTTGAGGTTCTGCCATGTCATGGTCTTCTGGTATATGCTCTTCTTCAATATATTGAACTGGTAATCTACTGGTCTCTACAACTCTAGCAGCTTCATGCTCTTCTTCATGATCTTCATCTGCATAGTTCTTTTTGGACTTGTTGAAAGCTACATCCTCATCAAATGTAACATCTCTGTTGATCTCAATCTGATGGTAACTTGGGATGTAGGCTTTGTAGGCTTTCGACTAATCACTGTAACCAACAAATATCCCCTTCTTTCCTAAAGGGTCCAATTTTGATCTTTTCTCCTTGGGAACATGTATGTATATAGGACATCCAAATATCTTCAGGTGGCTGACTTCAGGCTTCTTACTGGTGAACATTTCTTATGGAGTCTTGTTCCCAAGAGCACTGTGGGAGATTTTGTCTTGTACATAATCTATGGTTCTAGCTGCTTTAGCCCATAAGTGCATCGATAGATCCTAATCATGGATCATGGATTTTACTACTTCCATGATGGATCTATTCTTCTTTTTTGCCACTCCATTCTGTTGAGGATAATATGGGGTGGTGAGCTCCCTCTTAATCCCAGCTTCTTTACAGAAATCCTTCAATTCATTTGATGTGAATTCTCCTCCAGTGTCTGATCTCAAGGTCTTGATCTTCTTTTCAGAGAGATTCACTACAAGAGCCTTGAATTCTTTGAACTTTCCAAATACCTCGTCTTTACTCTTCAAGAAGTAAATCCAAGGTTTGTGGGAATATCCATCAATAAATGAAACATAATAAACATATAGGCTTAGAGAAGTAGCTGACATCGAAGCGCATACATCGGAGTGAACAATGTCCAAGATCCCTTTTGCTTTACTGTTGCTGCTTGGAAATGGGTTCTCGGTATTCTTTCCTTGTGCACATCCCATACACACTCCTTCATGATCAATCTGGATCTCTGGTAAACTTGTTACTACCTTGCTCACGATTGGCAATGCTTTGTAATTTACATGAGCAACTCTTCTATGCCATAGTTCACATGGGCTAATGGTACTAGCTCTTAGGGCTGAATCTAAATGTCCATTTAATTTGTACAGTCCTCCTCCTTAAATTCCAATCAAGACTGCATCATCTATTGTCCTTCCTTTTGGCCACACGAGGACTTCTCCATCTACAAAAGCAACTCTCAAACCTTTCTTATCTAAGGCTGAGGTAGAAAGGAGATTCTTTTTCAAACCTGGGACATATAAGACTTCCTTAATCTTCATGCACTTTCCAAAATTCAACTTATAAGAGGCTTCTCCCATTCTTTTAATGGGGTACCGATAATCATCTCCAAACTTCACTTTGTGTGGTGAGTCTTTCTGAATAAGACATGAGAGAGAGTCTTTGTAACCTATCATATGTTTGGAGGCACCACTATCTACGAGCCAAGTGTCACTTCCATGTGTGACTTAACCTGTAAGAGCTTAAATCAAGACATATTCTTCACTGGAGTCTTCATCTTCATTTGCCTTCTCTTTAACTAGGTCATACTCTTCAACTGCATGGGCATGAAACCTCTTGTTTCTCTTCTTGAATTGTTCTTCTTTAAGGGGACAATTTCCTGCAATGTGTCCCATCTTGTGGCAGGTGAAACATTCAAAGGATGAGAAATCCCTTTTGGGTCTTGTGTTCCTTTGAAATCTTTGATTTCTTCTAGGAGATTGATCACAATCCTTTCTCTTGTTCTTTCCTTTCTTTGTATGAGCTACCAAAGCATGATCTTCATCGTCATTTAATTTGTCTTCTCTGTTTGCTATCCTTCCTTCTTCTTGAGTGCTTTCTTCCCATAATTTGTTGAACTTGGTCAACTTCTAGCACATATTACTCTAATGAAGGATTCCCACTTCCTTGGAAGACCATTCAAGGTGGTCATCACAATTTCTAGTTCTTCCACCATGTCACCAATAGCTTCCAACTGTTCTTTGATTTGTGATACTCTTGAGAAGTTTGACCGCATAGTCTCTGCCTTTTGTATCTTTACACCCTTGAGATGATTTCTCAAGGCCATTCTTTTGTTGATATTCTTTCCTTCAAATAAACTAGTCAGTGCATCAAACATTTCCTTTGGAGTCTTCTTTGAAGATACTTGAGAGATCAAATGATCCTTGATGGAATCAACTATGCTCCTCTTGGCCTTAACCATATCCTACTTGTTCTTTGCTTTTGCTTCATCTCCTTCTAGTTCTTGGACTTACTCTTTGATGTAGCCTTCTAGGTCATGTTCTTCAAGGATGAGCATGACTCTATACTTCCATGCTCTGAAATTCTCATCTCCTTCAAGCTTTTCATCAAGCTTGGTATTATTTGTCATCTTTAATGAATGAAAACCTCAAATAGAAATCTAGGAAGAAGAACTTACCAATAAGAAGACTGTTTCTGGAACCTACTTCTGGCTGACTTAGGGTTTGACAAGAAAACCCTAATTTTTCAACTCTGGTCACTTGCAAATATAATTAGAGGAAAAGATGTGCCTCCTCAAGGTGAGTTGGCTAGTGGCCTCCTTTTCCTGGATCTGTGGACAGAACTGTAAAATCCTTGATGCCCTCGTTTTCCCAGCAACAATGGTAGGTCAAAAATTGAAAATCCACAAAACTGAGAACTACTTCGACAGAAAGATGCACCCTCCTAGGGCGAGTTAGTTGGTCCTCCTTTTTCAACTTATCTATGGAAGGAGTTGCCCAGAATAGTAAGCCCTAGCTTGTTGCACTGTTGGATAAGCTTTGCACAATGACTTCGTTCAGGTTGGCTCTGATACCATGTTAGAATTTTAAAAGTTTTATGCCAAAAACAAAAGGGTCATTACAAGAAAGACAAGCACGGTAGCACAAGGAGAACACAAAGATTTATATTGGGAAACCCTCGTGGAGGAGAAAACCTAGTAAAACTTCCTCGATATAGAATTCAACCAAGTACAATGTAAGACCCCAAGAATAAGACTTGCTACTTCCTCTCTCTTAGATGGACTGCTCCTCTCTAGCGAAATTGATTGAGTGTTAAGCGTGTCCAAATGAGAGAGGTGCCTCATTTATTTATACTCATCACGTGAGTAGTCTAATAAGTTATAACCCAACAAGGCCAACTTGTCTCTCCAACCAAGGCCAACTTGCCTAGGGAGACTCAAAACAACATTTAAATGATACTTTTGTGGGTACTATTAACCCAACTTACAATGGAGGTTTTACATGACCAAGTACATCAATGACATCTCTCAATGGAGGAATAACATCTCTGAAAGGAGGAATATTAATACAATAAAAGTACAATAGAATATCTTCTGAAGTTACATTTCTTTCAACTTGTTGCGAGGAGGGATCGAGCACACCAGGGGCGTGGAGAACGAGGCTGACTGGAGCACGACGAGGAGGCTGAGCGTTTGCTGCTCGCTGGGCGACCTGCCTGCTTGGGTGACCTGCCCGAGAAGGGGAGGAGCGTAGATCACTGTGGGACGAGGCTGGGCCAGCCTGGCAATCTGAGCCATTCTACTAAGTTCCTGACAGAGAGGGAGCTCTCTGAATCAATGTACTGAAGCCGGATCGGAGGGAGTAGGGCATCAAGATGGTGGAGGAGGTAGGAGACTCCCCGCCCTCTCGGTCAGAAGCCTTCGAAAGACTAGTCACCAGCCATGGCAAGCGATCAGGCAAAAGAGAAGTGCCGAAATTTGTTAAACGTATAGAAGACGTTCCGGAGGTAGCCCTCCCAGCTGAAGAAACAATTCGAGTTGCCCTATCTTTGGCAGATCGGGCACTGATTGGGCAGTTTACAGGGCTGTGGCCCTCTCCCAAAAACACCGATAGCTGGGTTCAACGGAACTGGCGGCCGCTAATATCCAAAAACGTGGCCTCCTACGCCATAGGAAGGGGATACTTCCTCTTTGACTTTGAATCCAAAGACGATAAAGACTTAATCTTCAGGAACGGGCCCTACTTCATGGGGCCGCAAGGTCTCTACCTCAATGGATGGTCGCCGGACTTCGATCCGGAAGCTGATACACCTAAGCTGTCCCAGTATGGGTCAGACTGCCCAGCCTACCTATGCACTGCTGGAACCCTAAATCTCTCAAGGCTATAGGGGATGCACTGGGAAAGTACATCGACATGGCCAGCCCAAAAGACCAATATGCCTGCGCACGTATATGTGTGGAGGTCGACCTTGAGGCAGGACTGCCAGAAGCTATAAACCTCACTGTGGGGAACTGGTCTCATATTCAGAAATTGGACTATGAACAACTACCCTTTAAGTGCAGAGGCTGCCACAAGTACGGGCACTTCATCCGAAACTGCCCTAAAACTCTGGAAAGCCAGCAGGAGAAAGGGGAAGGATGGCACAGGGTGAACAGATCTAGATCTAAAAACCAAACTGGTGGGGGTCCTAAGAAAGGTGAGGGGAGCGGCCTATCCGAAAAATCCCAAGAGCCACCAAGATCTATAGAATCAGTAGAAGCTCGGGAGGAACCCATAGAAACAGAAGATAGATCTAGCCCCGAAAAGAGCAAGGAACCGGAAACAGTCCTCTCAGACCAAGGGAGAGACACTGAGGAAGATACAGCGGAAACAAAAGCAGTAGAGAGTCAGGGCAAATTTGATGAAGATCTGGACTCGGAAGAGGATGATGAGGAAGAAGGTGAAATTGAAATAATAACTCCACAAATAACGAAATCAAGAGGAAGGAAATCTAGAAAAGAAGCACGGGAACAAGCAACTTACAAGGATAAGCTGGTAGGATCCCAGCAAACCTTGGAAAAGTTGCTGAGAAATCCAAGAAACACTCGCCAGCAGGGGCATGCCTCGAAAGGGATGCCTTCGACTCCCAAAAGTAAGTAATGAAGACTATTTCCTGGAACTGCAGAGGGCTTGGTAGCAAAGGTAAGGAAGAGGCTATGCTAGACCTAATCTCTCTCCATCATCCGGACATTCTGCTGATTCAGGAAACCAAGTTGGAGGAGACAGCTTTCCTCCAAACAAGTAAAAAATTTTGGAAAAAAAAAGGGGCAGCAGCATTAAGCTCCAGAGGAGCATCCGGGGGTATAGGAACCCTATGGGATGACAGAAAATTCGAAGCATTGGTCATCAAAAACAGCACTCATTGGATCCTCACAGTGCTGAAGCAAATAGACACCAATACCCTGGTAAGTATAATTAACATATATGCTCCGAATTCTTACAATGAAAAAATTAACTGTTGGACTCTTCTCCGTGAAGAACGAAATAATTTGCAGGGTAATATCATTTTGGCCGAGGATCTGAATCTCATTCTCAGTCCGATTGAAAAAAGAGGGGGATCTAGATCCATAGATCCAACCAAAGACATAGTGGAAGACCTCATTACGTCCTGGGACCTTATTGACATCAAACCATCCACCGGAAAATACACATGGACCAACAAGAGGTTTGGCCCGGGGCATATTGCAGCCAGACTTGACCGATTCTTAATCCAGGATAACTTCCTCCTGCAAGGTTTGAATATATCCTCCAAAATCCTTCCCTTCGGAGGCTCTGACCATAAGCCTATCCAGCTGGAAATGTTGCAAGAAATAAACCTGGGACCCATCCCGTTCAAATTTAACCCCATGTGGGCCAAGCAAGTCGACTTTCTTCAGCTCATAGCTACCACGTGGGCCCAACCGGTCACCGGATCTCCCTTCTTTGTGTGGGAGGAGAAGTTGAGGAGGATAAAAAAAACTTTAAAATGCTGGGCCAAATCGCTCCCAAATCCAAGCTCGGTCAAGCTTCAGGCTGCCCATGAACTAGAAACGCACCAGGAAGCTATGGAGGAGAAAGAAGTAACCTTAATTGACATCCAACAAGAGACAAAGCTGCATCTAAACCTTCACGCAGCCTGCAGAGAGGTGGCTGAAAGCTGGCGTCTTAAATCTAGATGCAAGTGGCTGAGAGATGGTGACAGAAACTCCGGATACTTCCACAAACTGACAGAGATTAGAAAAAATCAGAATAATGTACGGGAGATTCACTCCAATGGTAAAATAATCAGCCAATTTGAAGAAATTAAATCTGAAGCCATCCAATATTTTAGTACGCTGTACACTGAACAGCCTATTTCCAATGAAGATCAAATCTTGAATCTGGTTCCTAAATCGATACATAGCAGCGATAATGACCTCCTAAATCAAGCCATCACGCTGGAGGAGATAAAAGCAACTGTTGATGACATGGAGGAGGACAGGTCACCAGGACCTGACGGATATAACGTGAACTTTGTCTCTATCTGTTGGGACATTGTTAAAAAAGATTTACTCAGAATGGTAAGAAAATCTAAGTGCTGTAATAAGATCGGAGGGAGCACTAATTCAGCCTTTTTGGCTCTCATTCCGAAGGAGAAAGGCGCGAAGACCTTCCATAGGTTTAGGCCAATATCATTGTGTAATATAGGGTATAAAATCATCACAAAGATCATGGCAACAAGACTAAAGCACATTCTGACAGCCATTATCCCGGAGAATCAGGGTGGATTCATCAAAGGTCGGAAAATTGGAGATAATATCATTCTAGTGCAAGAAGCCATCCATTCTAGTCAGAAGAACGGAGACAAAGGAATGGCGGTGAAACTAGACCTGGCAAACGCTTTTGACAGAGTAAGTCATTCATTTCTCCTACAGGTAATGCAGAGATTCGGATTTGATGCCAAATTTGTCTCTTGGGTCAAGGCTTGTATCAGCAAGCCCTGGATTGCTCCCCTCATTAACAGAAGAGCTGCTCCCTTTTTCCAAGCCACGAGAGGCCTGAGGCAAGGATGCCCGCTCTCGCCCCTACTCTACGCCATTCAGGCCTCGGTTCTCAGCTTCCAATTGGAACATGCTAGACTAGAGCAGGAGCTGCCAGGCTTAAGGCTGGCCAGAGGAGTCAAAGATATCAACCACTCTCAGTTTGCCGACGATACTATTTTAATGGGAGGTGCCAGCCAGATTATAGCCCGTCGTTTCAAAACTGAACTGACTCGTTACTGCCAGGCGTCAGGAAGTACAATTAATCTCATGAAAAGTCGGATTTTTGGCTGGAACATTAACGCGAGGGAAATGTCTGATATAGCTAGAATTCTAAACATGAACGGAGTTGTAAGCTGGGACTCATTCAAATACCTAGGGGTGCCAATTGCTAAAGCCAAGTCAAAGACCTCGGATTGGAGCCCCATAGTTGAAAAAATAAAAAAGAAAATATCAGGCTGGGGGACTAACTGGCTGAATCTAGTGGGGAAGGTTGTCTTAATCAAAGCTGTCCTGAACAGCTACTTGGTCTATCAATGCTCTCTGCTTTTAGCACCGGGCAAAATCATAAATCAAATAGAGGCATTACTGAAATCCTTCCTCTGGAATGGGGGGAACAATGAAGGAGGTAAAAAATATGCCCTGGTAAGCTGGAAAACTGTTAAGCTACCCAGAAATGAAGGAGGCCTTCAAATTAGGGACCTCAAACACCAAAACTTAGCCACAGGGGCCAAACTACTCTGGAACCTGTTAAAATCTAGACCATCCTGGTGTAGTCGAGCCCTCAAAATCAAATATTTCCCAGGATCTAGGCTGAGAGGCCTGGGAAGTGACTACGTAAAGGAAAAAGGATCTCCCATATTCGCTCTGTGCAAGAAATCGCTGCATCAGTTTGTGGAGAATTTATATTGGGTTCCGGGTAATGGAAAAGAAATAAATATATGGAAGGATTCGGTCCTGGGTAAACCACCTCCACGACTTCCTCAATTACAAATCTGGATGGAATCGAGAGCACTGACCACGCTATGGAGTATATCTGAATGGGACGTGAACTATCCTAATCGATGGCTGTCCTGGGCACTGCCGATCTGTCCAGAGGAGCTGGAAAATGACAAATTAAAATTGATCAGTCACTTGGCTGGGATCGCTCCCATCTCCAAATTCTCGAAAGATAGTCGTGGATGGGAACAGCGCAATGGCATTTACACAACAGCAGAAGGGTATAATGTATATGCAGCAAACTATAACGTACCAGCGAATCCTAGAATCTGGAAGCACAATTGGAACAATAGAACTTTGCCTAAAATAGATGTGTTCACGTGGACATTAATTCACCAGAGATTGCTAACTGGAGAGAATATGGAGAGAAGGGGGATAGCAGGACCTTTCAGATGCCCCCTCTGTGCGGCAAATTCAGAATCAATCTCTCACCTCTTCTTTAACTGCTCTTACTCAATCTCAATTTGGCAGGAAGTAATGCTGAACGAAGACGACGGATTCCAGTGGAATGGAAACAATCAGGAGTTTTTCATCAATTGGGAAAATAGGTATAAAGGTGAGCTGGGGCAAAAAAAAGGACTGAGAGCCTGCTGGTCAAAATTGCCCAAAATTGTGTGCTGGTGCATCTGGTTAGAAAGAAACCAGCGAATTTTTCAGAATAGGAGCCAACCAGCGTGGAGGGTCACGGCAAAAATCAATGCACTATTAGGTGGAGTGGTCAGATGCACTGTGAATCCGTATAATAAAGCCAAGCTGACAGAGAAAGAAAAAAAATGGATGCAAAGATTCAATATTCAGGAAAAGAATAGCACAGTCATTAAAAAAT
>LPNX010203058.1:64006-91872 GCA_001517045.1 Pseudotsuga menziesii
AAAAAAAAAATAAGTCATGCATGCACTCCTAGATTGAGTTAGCTAATAAGGAACTCCCTGATCACTCAATTAACTAAATGACAACATGCATGTCACTAAAATCTCTCAAGAAGGGCGCTATTGACTTAACTGGGGAGCTAATGAGTGTTATTAAGGGTCAGTTAAAGTTAAGTTTAGGCTAAATCATGTTCTTCCTTAAATCGTGTAAAAACTCCCCCAAATTAGGGAATGTGCCCTCAAACCAAGGAAGGCGCCCCAAAATCTAAAGTTTAGTATCATGGGTGACTCGGGAAGTGGATTGGGTGTGGTTTGGCCCATTAGACTCATCAGCATTAGATTTAGGAGGGTTATTTACTCTAACACCTCCCCCATAAGCCTAACAAGAAAGAAAAATTAAGTAAAGGAAAATGGGTCCCAACAATTATAGTACTCCAAGAGATATATCCATTCCGTTGAAGTAATCATTCTTTTCTTCAGTAGAATCTGGCTCAACTTCAATACCCATGGTAATTTTGTAGAGGCCTTTACTTCGCAGAGTAAGGATGACCTCCTCTTTCCATTCATAATAATTGAATAGAGTAAGAATGGGATTCTTGGGCTGATTTTGTTGATCCATGATAGCTGCTCCTTCTTTCATGATCTTCAACCTGCAAACAAAAACTTGTATGATGGTTATAAATGAGTACTCCTTCGATGGATGCAATTGCACTTCTTAATGGCTGCAAATGAGTACAATAAATGGGATCTTTGGTGACTTCAAAAGCTTTCTATGGTGGCTTCAAAAGCCTTCTTTGGTGGCTGCAAAAGGCCTTCTGTGATGGCTGCAAAAAGATTTCTTTGGTGGCTTGCAAAAAGCCTTCTTCAATCTGCAAGAGTTATGGCTATAAAGAACTTCTTTTGTGGCTGCAAAAGGCCTTCTTTGGTGGATGCAAGAGCCTTGTTTGGTAGCTGCAAAAGCTTCTTTGGTCGCTGCAAAAGCCTCCTTGTGGCTGCAAAAGCCCTTCTCAATTTGCAAAAGCTTGATAAAAAATTCTAGCATACTAGCCAGTTTAGCACCCCCTAGCTCTAATACCATATAAGATTTGAGCATTCATAGATCTAGGTGCAAAAGCTAACAAGATATGATGATTAAATCAAGCATGAACAGTTGTGCAATAATTAACATGAACCATTACACAATAACCTTGAAAGGAAGAAAGACAATGATTGTATTATCAGAGTAACTGAATGAATGAAGGAGATTACAATATATAGGTGAACAATTTCGAATTAGGTCAGAGAGCAACTTGAATTGTCCATGTCATGTAGAGAGAGTCTATGCCATGTAGAGAGAGCTAGTCAGGCTTCACTGAGAACAAATAACCCCAATAAGCCATGCAAGCACTCCTAGATTGAGTTAACTAATAAAGGAACTCACTGATCACTCAGTTAACTGAATGACAACATGCCTGTCCCTAAAATCTCTCAAGAAGGATGCTATTGACTTACCTGGGGCACTAATGAGTGTTAAGGGCCAGTTAGAGTTAAGTTTAGGCTAAAGCAGTGGAGCAGATTTAGATCTAACTCATGTTCTTCCTTAAATCATGTAAAAACTTCCATAAAAGATTTGAGCATTCATAGATCTAGGTGCAAAAGCTAACAAGATATGATGATTAAATCAAGCATGAACAGTTGTGCAATAATTAACATGAACCATTACACAGTAACCTTGAAAAGGAGAGACGATGATTGTATTATCAGAGTAACTGAATGAATGAAGGAGATTACAATATAGTCCAATAAGGTTGATGTACAGATCACTTGCACTGATGACCAAGTCTGTTGAATTAACCCACAAAATAGGCCAAGTGTTGGCTCTAATACCAAACGTAATAGACAATTCCTATTTATTACAGTAGCTAAAAATATCTATGCAAATATATAAGAACATATATATAAAATGATTGATAAGAATGAATAAGATGATAACAATGAGCCTCACGATGCTATACTCAAATCTTATATGCATTGACTGGTCACAAGGTGAAGAGGCATGTTCCCTTTGACCTTTCCTGAGACTAATTATATTATTATCATTGTTGTTATGTTTATTATGTTTATCACATAATCCTTCGATCCATGTCTCTTACTTCTTTATAAGGGGTGACCTAGCATTTCTTTTCTATTAAATTTCCCATGCCTAAGTAGCACATGGATAATACCATAGTTACATATATCGCTGAGGGTCAGGAATGTAACTTATCGGCAACAATGACGAAAATATCGGAAAAAAACGGAAAATGTCGTAAAGCATCAAAAAAATACAAAAATAACCATTTTTTT
This sequence comes from Pseudotsuga menziesii, assembly GCA_001517045.1. Classification (NCBI taxonomy): domain Eukaryota; kingdom Viridiplantae; phylum Streptophyta; class Pinopsida; order Pinales; family Pinaceae; genus Pseudotsuga; species Pseudotsuga menziesii. The sequence continues at coordinate 66,329 of LPNX010203058.1, forward strand.
CAATTTTTTTAACATCTAAAGCAACAAAAACATCAAATAAACACATTGCTACATAAATATGAAAATACAACTAATATATAAGATGCATAAGATGTCAAATGGTGGATCATGATCACATATCGACTATAAACTGAAAATACTGAAATATGTTCCTGATGGAATGATAGAAAATCACATCAAATGATCAAAATAAATGTCTTTCAAGAGATGAATCATCATGACTCATTAAGCATCTAGATACTACATAGTACAGTGATAAATAGTAGGAATCATCGATCCCCTCTACCCCTTTTATTGGCAAGGGCCACCACTCTTCCTCTAGAAACAGTAGGGAGTCCTATAGGTGCTTTGGATGAGTTAGGCGTCAAATTGGAAGCTCCAACTACTCGGGCTGTGGTGGAAGGTAATGGGCCTGGGGTGGAAACTAATGTGAGTTATCTCCTCCCATAACTACATATCATAAAAATTATTTCCTATATTGGGATCCTATTCATCAATAGCACCCTATGCCCCCCTCCTCTAGGCACTAGCCCTTGCCTCTACCTTGAATCTCGAAGTTGATACTCCAATGACATTAGTCAACACTCTACAATTTTGATCAAACTTCCCATGCTTGATGAGTGAAGGGTACATTTTCATTAAGGTCGTGATAAAATATTTCAACAGTCAATGCCACCAACATCAAGGTACATAGAGGGGTTGATGTGCTTGATTAAATGCTAAACCCATACCCTCATACTTAATAAAATCCAGTGGAATTGTTGCAATCTTGAAATCCTGAAAACCATTAAGTCTCTTGAATTCTGAATGGGATCCAAATTCTACTTTTTGCATATGAAGTCCAGTGAGGTTGGAAGTTGGAACCACTCTCAAACATCCTGAAACAATTAATGGTAATGTTAAAAATTTAAGTAAAAGGATAGAAAATGAAAGTTGAGGAGAATGTCGTAAAAGTGACATTCTCCTTAACTTTCATTTTCTATCCTTATACTTTAAGAATTTAATATTACCATTTATTACTTTAAGAATTTAATATCTCTGGTTTTAATAACACTGCCAAAAACTTAACCCATGGATTTATTTCCCAAATTCTTGCAATTTTTTTTAGCAAGGCGATATTTTCCAAAATATCGTGATATATTCCCAATATATCGTGACACATTCAATATATCGCGATATATTCAAAATGTCGTAAATGTTGCGATTTTTTAGTGGCGATATATCGCCAAGGGGAATGACTCGTGATATGGGCGATATATCGCCGATATATGTAACTATGGATAATACCACATAGGAAGCTTGAGTTCTCGTTGTTCGGCTTGAGAATTTTCCCTTGTTGACCTTGTCAAAGGTGGTCCCCTTTGTCTTTCTTCACACCAGAGTTGGCTCTCTTTCTTCAGAATTCAGCTTGTATGCACACTTTTCTTAAAACCAAACATTCATTTGTGAAATTAGATACCTTGTGCACTAATAGAGGGTTCATAAAGAGTGCTCTTTTAATATTAGAGGGTATAACAACCTCATACCACCATCCACTTACAGCCACAACTTCACTTGCATGCTTGTTATATCAAATGCGAATGCTTGCTAACATATTGAGATAGCCATATATGGTCTAGCTCAAGTGGTTGAGTGTTTTGAGCTTCATGCAGGAGTCTTGGGGTCAATCCCCCATGCTCACTGCCTCTGTTGCCTGCCTCACTCAATGTCCCTACTGGATCAGACATCATAATCAGCACCAATGGGTTTACACTGGGTACCATCCATTGAATGCAGAGAAGTGCCTGGGGCTTAAAAAATTAACACATTGAGATAATAGATTCCATAATGTGGAGCTGTAAAAGCTGATATAAATATTGCCGCTGAAGATGATGGTGCTCTAACAGGAAGAATTACTTCCATGACATCAACCCCATGGTAGATCTAGAAAGATGATTCCTTGCACAAATTTAGTTCCATCTGGATAAGTGTATCCTTTCAAACTGTATACATATATATTAGTTAGTGGTAATAATAAATAAACCATTCTCTCCATTGGACAGGGGTATCACTCTATCTTGTATGAGAGTAGACCTCTACTGGTACTGTTTTGTAAATGTACTCAAAAAGCTGCATTTTCAAAACCAGATTTGTAATTCAATTTTCATACTAGAACAAGCTGAAAATTATAAAATGGTTTCAAATTAGATTTCTAGGTCCCTTTAATCTTACCTTGCTTTCATTTTCATCCACGCCATATAGTAGATTCACAGAGCCATAAGGGATCCCTGCATCAAACAAAGGATAGAATTGTGAACCTCTAATCAGTTAGTTCAATTACATAATGTTAAAGACAATTAAGGACTTTTTTTTCCTTTTGAGAAAGACCACTTTTTTGGCACATCTATAATTAGCAATTTCTATGTATGGCAAGTGCAAATTTAATGTCAAGTTTCCGAGAAAGCAGTGATGGAGTGGTCCAAGTCTTGGTGTGTGAAAGAGATTTGAGATGAGATCAATGTTTGAGCAGATGGGATGATTTCCAGTGTGACATGTGGAAGCCATTTATCAGTGCCTCAAAGGGATTATATGGTGTATGCATGTGTGATGGATGTCTAAAGTAAGTCCTCATCCCTATACATGAGTATCCTCATTATTGTCATTGGCATAGGCTAATTTTCCCTTTAGAACCTTTCTAATATTATGACATTTTTGCGGCTTTGCCCCTTTAATATTCTAATATTTTTGTACATTTAGAACCTTTTTAATAATGTGACCTTTTGAATGCTTAGAATAAAGGGGAAATTTGGTAATTTTAAGTTATCTTGATTTTGGGATATTATGAAGCGGATAAAGTGTTTTACTAAACACCCTTGCCATACATGCTTGTTACATCATATAGGGGTACACTTGTATTTTATGTCTTAAGCTAACTTATATTCATCATTTTATGTCCTAAGTTTATTCAAAAGGTATATCCCTTGTTACCGTCAGGCCTAAACTCTTTTTTTGATGGAACGTGCCGATGAGGCATCTCTTAATTATAATCTATTTTTAGGTGACCTCCCAAGCTATTTGCTTTTCTTTTCCTTGGCCTAAGTTAGCATGCATGCAAGTACTCCTTATCAAAGAGTTCACTGGGGTAATTTTGTGACAGTGCTTTCTTATGCAGTAATCAAAGTGGCAGAAAATTACAGCGGAATGAGACCACTGCAATATGAGTTGGCACTATCACCCTTCTATCACAGTAGAAGCCATAGGTGAAGGAAGTATTTCGGCAAATGGTGTAAAGGTTGCAATGGATAAACAGTGAGGTTGAAATGCAGCAAGGAAAGAAACAGAGCACACTTACCTAAAGTGCTAAATCTGTCACAATCAAGCCAAGCTTTGAATGGCTAATTGCTGGTGATTAGGATCTGTAAGACAGTGTGACCCTTTTCTTGTGCTGAATGTTGTTTGTGCCAATCAAAAGCAGAGGTTCAATCTCATAATTGACATGTGGATATATATAGAAATTTGTTCCATGGCCAATAGGTGCATCTGATGTTTATTGGAACTTCATATAACTCAATCCTAAAAAGAATAAATTGAGATCATGCTGTTTTTGGCTCAGAATCCAGAAAACAAAGCGGATTCATGACAGGATATCAACCAACCTTTAAGGTGGTTTGAGGTGATGACAGCATAGCAAAAGTTATATTTCTAGAAATGACACTTTGACAATGGTACGCACTGTACAACTTTACTGAGATATGCCTTGGCGACAATGAAGGGCAAGCGCTGATATTATGAAGTAGCTCTGTCACCTACAGGATGAAGGGCGGCAAGCATTGATATTATGAAGTAGCTGTCACCTACAGGATGATAGTATATAATGGAGAGGGCTGAACAATAATTTCTATCAAGGATAATACCCACAGTCAAACACTGCGGCAGGCCGAATGGCAGTATCTACTATCAACAGTAATATGGTTTAGGCACCAGCAGTTACGTGAGTTAATTAGCGTCTGCTGCCAGCGAAGAAAGGTGGTGGGTTCAACTTAGTCAAAACAGCAAGAAAAAAAACCCAAGAAAAGCTACCAAGTAGCAGCAATTAAAATAGACTTGTTTATCCTTGGAAATCACAGTAGAAATGATATTGTGAGAGGGTTGATTCACTGTAAAATGCTAGTGATTGAAAAGCCTTGAAAGCAAGGATAGGAAACTTAGGGAAGGAAGGTCGACCTCTAATTTTTTAGTGAGAAACAGCTGTCACAAAAGCTAAGAAACAGCAGTTTTTAACACATTTTGAAGGGAAATTGATGTTGGGTAATTTAAAGCTGTGAGCTGTCGGAGTGTGGAGTTGGCAACAACTAAGGGGTTCGATGGGGGTGAGAAAGCAGCACTTTTAGGATAGATGGAAAGCAGAAAAGGTATCCTAAACAGCAGCAAAAGGCCCTAAAGCAAGCGACATGCAGTTAATTTTCATTTTGAGTTTTATTTCTATTTTTCTATTCTCTCCTAGCAACTAGATCAAATGGTCTTGGAGGAAGTAAGAGACCTATTTATTGGGATTTGAAGAGCAAAACAAGTGTTAGACAGTTCATTCTTGGAGCATTTATTGTAGCAGCGGAACAACTCTTTAGTCTTTCATTCACCAAACCTCGGCCACTACCTACATTGCTAGCAAGGAGATCTATGGCAGCCTGTCACGTATGATCCTTTATGATGCAAACAATCTCTTGGGTAATGTAATGTCCTCTTCTACTTAAGCAACAAAAACACCCGCTAACCTATTTAATTCCAATAGGTTCAAGCAGGTAGTACAAGAAAAGGGAATTGACTAAGGACATATAATACCAAGACCAGAGCAGAGCATTCATTCAGTATTAAGTCATCAGTATCATAAAGGAAGCCTTATTTCTTCAGGCTTAAAGTCAACGAGAAATTAGAATTGCATGCATGCAAAAAGTAAAATGCAAACCCTAAAAGTGACATGCAGACCCTAAAAATGCATGCTAAAGCTATATAAGAAGGGTCATTGAACCAAAAGGGTATCTCTGATTATTATTATTGAGTTTGGTTTCTAGAGCAACAGCAGTAGATGTCGCAGCAACAAGTTGGGGTTGGAGACGAAGGTCTTCAGCTAGCAAGGGATTTCAGCAGTGAAATCTTTCTGCCCTAATCACTTCGGGATAGATCATCCAGATCTATTCTTGGTTCAATCATCCAACATTCAGAGAGAGTTTATTGCAAGTGCATGTTCTGCTGTTGGGGAACAACTGGAAATCCCAGGCCCATTCGCTAGCACTCAGAAATCCAGTAAAACTTTTGCATGCTCCCATCTTTCTTCTCAGTAGGGGTACACCACCATATTGGGTGATTATCATTCCATTCCGGGCAATTTCAAAGCATCCCCCAGCAAAAACGTGACGAAGGCCAAGAGAAGATCAATTCGCTAGGGCACTAAAAGGGATCAAAACTTCTGCATGTATCTTCCTATCTCTCTGGAAGACCTATACTATCATTCCTAACAAGTCTCAGCTTCATCGGCCATTTATTGAATCCAAGACGTGAAGGATAACACTGGAAGGGGCATTTTCCTCAACTGAGCGTCAACTGCTCGAGGGCAGCACTACATCTTCTTCATCCTACGTGCATGACTTGCATGCCTCCCATATATTGACGGACTATCAGCACTATTATTAATGGTGTGTGTACCTTCTCTCACTGAAAGTCTCTTTCCTATTATTTGTCCAGATCAGCTATATTTTAGGGCCTTTGGGCACGGCACTGCTTTGCATGCAAATTTTATTTATCTTTCTAGCATAACCGAAGCACCGAACCTACAAACATACTATCAAATACAATAGAATATCAGTTAGGATATTACAGTGGTATCAGAGCATTTCCTTGCCAGTTGTGGGCTTGAACATGAACAGTAAATGAATCCATAAGAAGCTACTTTTGTGACTTTTAGAAGGAGGAAGGGTAGGTATGCAGGGGATCTAGAATTTGAAGATATTCAGTTAGAAGATACAAATTCAAACATGGACCCAACAGGAGTACACTCCGACAGAGGAAAAGGAACAAGGAAAGAGGAAGACAGGTTGGCATTTCATAGTTTAGTTAGTGCATTAAATGACCTAGCTAAAGGGCAAAAAGAGCTATTGCATTTTATAAACAGGTTGGGTCTGGAACCAGGACAAGGTCAAAATAGTCTACAAATTTCACCAGGAGATAAAGGATCCACCAGTAGCAGCGGGAAGCCTGCATACACTAATATACAGAACACTCCTCACATATACAATAAACCTTCCAGACCTACTATGCCTCACTTTCTAGAGAATGTAGTTGCAGGACCAATTATGCCAACAGAACCTAGTGAATCATTTGGGGCGTATCTACAAGAATACGGGGATTTGGGAGTTGAGTTCCATTCAGCTATGTCATTTTCAGACTTCTGCAATATGAAAAGCAGGAACCGGCCAAGGGATTATAACAGAGGGTTTACCTAGAACTATGAATTACAGAAAATTGTGGGCAGGTTGACCATTCTTAAATTTGAGGGATCTCACGAGTGTTCGACGAGAATATGGGTCCAGAAGTTAGATACTTATTTCCAACTAAACCATATGACTAAGACAAACGCCATTAAATTGGCTACCTTACATCTGGACAGAGAGGCTCATGAATGGTGGTACCATGGGTTAGTAACTCTAAGTTAGAACACCATCAATTCATACAGCGATTTTACCCAGAGGCTCTTGGAGCGATTTGATAAAAGGGACCCGAAGATACATCTCAGAGAGTTATCACAACTCAAACAGACTGGCAAAGTCGAGGCATTCATATCAGAGTTTCAGAGAGTAGCAGTTATGGTGACAAATGTGTCCGAGAGCAGGTTGTTTATGTTATTCACAGAAGCTTTGACAAAACCTTTACATGGGTGGGTGAAAGCCGACAAACCATCCACTCTACAGGATGCAATCAGCAGAACCCGAGATCTACAAGATTCAGTTCCCAAAAACAAGTTTCCAGTTAAGACAAATTTCCCAATAAAAGACAAGGACAAGAAACCCTTCCAACAAGAATGGCCAAAGAAAAATTGGGTGGATGATGACACGAGGAAGGAACTGAGAAGGAAGAAATTGTGCTTCACTTGTCAGGAACCATGGATTCCAAGTCATAGGTGAGCAGCTGAGTCACCTGACACGGGGACACGAGACACGAAGGACATGGGGATTCGAGTGTCCGACATGGGCACGTTGACCCCCGGAATCAGGACACATTATATATATATATATATATATATATATATGTATGTATGTATATTAAAAATTTAAAATTATAGACATATAGATCCATTTTTTTACAAATATTCAATATAAATCCAGTGTTCCACGGGGACGCGCCTCCCAGGGTCGAGGGCTCGCCCCCTACGCTTCCCACGCCCCGGGGGCTGGGGGGCTCCATGGGAAACGTTTCCCAGCGCCCCCCTTTCTACGAAACTTGGGGAAATGCGGGTCTAGGAGTTTCCCGGATTGGGGGGCTCCCACATGCCCCCTCCTGAAAATGGGGGGCTTCGACAGGCCCCCACTGCCCTCGATTTTTAAATTTTTTTACTTAAAAAAGAAATGGTTCATCTTAAATTTTAGGCTTTTACACTAAATGGTCATTTTAAAACGAAATAGAAACAAATAAAAAGAAAAAAACATCGATATGATATGCTTGGCTATAACGATTACATTAAATTACACTAAATTCTTCGGGAACATAAGCATGCTAGTATGCAAATGGTGATGGGATGAGGAATTGATATGTTTATATGTTGGGGTTCATATTTTTATTATTTTTCTTTTTTCTTTTTTATAATTTTAGAGACCAACCCCCCTATGCTAGGGACCTTAACGCCTCCCCGCCCCCCTGTCCCCCAAAATACCCCAAAATTTTGGGGTGTCTCTACACGTCCCCAATGTGCGTTTCCCCGCTCCCACGCCCCCTCGTCCCGGAAACTTGGTGGAACACTGTATAAATCAGAATCAATGCACATTTAACATTAGTATTACACATTTACAAATTCAATCAGTGATCACAATCATATTATGAGACACGTAGATATCATAGTCAATAGTCATAGATCAAGATGTCAATACACATGAGTCAAAAGTTCAAAACCATATTTCTCATTAAGTCATGAAAATCAAAATGTATACAATATACTGTATAAACATAATGTATCAGTATTATATAGATGTCGGAATGCCATTGGCAATAGTAAATACAAAAAGGTGTATAATCTAGATCAAAATAGAGGAATGAAGAGTCTCATCTATCAATAGTCCTCCTCGTCCTCCTCCATGCCTGAATCAACAAACTCATCACTGCTCTCCTCCTCCTCCTCCTCCTCCTCCTCAACCATGATAAGATCAATATCTGCTTGTGTGGAGGATGACCCCTCCAAAGGATCACTATCATCAAATGTCATTAAGATCTAGGTTGGCTAATGCCAACTCAGTGGTGTTGTCCAAACCCATATCATCAGGAAAGAAATCCCACATCTTTGCCTTTCCCTTCACCCACTCCTCCCTCTTCCTGTAAATAAGACAAAGGTTGGTGTGCACATACACCATCGTCTCTGCTCTTGACTGCTCAAGCCTGCTCTTCTTCAAACTGTACAAGTTGCCATATGTGCTCGAATTCCTCTTACAACTAGAGGATGATGTAACTTGAGAGATGATCCTCAAGGCTAGCTTCTGTAGAATAGGGCATGTTGCCCCATGAGTTGCCCACCAATTATAGGGCTTCTTAACTCCCTTGTCTTCAACCACATCATAGCCTCCAAATCTCCCAGTAGCACAGGAAAACTCTACAAATCCCGCCTCCACCTCATCAAGTAAGTCTCTATCCTGAAATAGCCACCTAAATGCTATCTTCCTCCCATGTGAAATCTCTCCATCCATGTGAGGAGGGACTCTATGTGAGGTCCCACCAGTGAGCCATTCCTGACTATAGAACTTGAGGTTCAAGGAGTGGGCCAAGCAATGCAAAGGTGTGCAATTCTTATCCCACCTGGAGATAAGAATATCCTGAATGGTGGACCATAAGTTCTTAGCTGATGTCTCATACTCGAGACACTCATTCTCCATAACAATGGTCCTCATGGACTCAATCATGGAATCCCACACCTCATAAACGTCTGCTAGGATGGGTTGGTCCGTGTCTGCAAAGCGCAACAAAGAAATGAGTGGCTCCATGATCTTAATGGTAAGATCCACCCTCTCCCACCAAACATCATCCCATACTGTGTCCTTCACCTGTTTTGCAGCACTTTGATCCGTCTTTCTCCAGAAAGACCAATACTTTGAAATCACCATGGACCCAAGAGCGGTTTTGACCTCCCTCAACCTCTTGAGCATGATGAATGACGAAGCAAACCAAGTATCTGCAATCTTCAGCAATGAAAGATGTGTGTAGTCTTTGTAGACAAGTTAACAACTCAAATCAACTCAAATAATTAACAACTACAGCTACAAGTTAACAACTCAAATCATTAACAAATTGAAATTACAATGAAAGGTGTCATAAATGAAAATACCTGTGGATATTTAGTTTCCACAATCATGCCAGCGGCCTTGCAAACAAGTGCATTGTCCGTGATGATTTGTACACAAGAATCAACACTTACTTCTTCAATGGTTTTGATGAATAACTCACCCATAAAATGTGCATCCTTGTATTTCCCAAGAGCATCCACCGCTTTCAAGAACACCGGTCCATTTTGGGAAGATACCATGAAATTGATGAGTGGATGGCGTGCTAGATCCGTCCATCCATCAGAAACAATACTCACTCCAGATGAGGGCCATGTTGATCTAATTGGCTCAAGAATTTTGTCCACCTCCTTCTTTGCCTTAACCAACAATGTGGTTCTAAGCTTCTCAGAACCAGGAGGCACATAACCAGATGGAGCTCGTTCAGTGAGACTTCGACACATCTCAAAAAACAATGGTGACAGTGCAACATTGAATGAGATGAAGTTGAGGTAGAAAAAGAATGCAATGGTGAGGTCTACCTCTTCTCGTGCCTCTTGTTGGAAAATCTTGTCCATTGGACCAATACCACTTGAAGATTGCCTCTTTTTTGCAAAATGTGTATCACCTCTGCTAGGTGGAAATGGAGGCCGACTTGTAGAGGGTTTCCTTAAGAATGGAAGAGGATCATCATCCTTTTTCTTGCTTGTTGCTACTACATTCCCTAAACCTTCTCGATCCTCCTTTCCCATTTCTTTCCTTTGGATAACACTCACACCTTTACATGAAGAAATCCCACAATTAGGAAGACTCAACAAATGGCTCTTAACTCAGTAGTATGTGCTCTTGAAGTCATTCTTGCAAAAATTGCAAGTCCAAGACACATTGCCTCCCCCACCTAGCTTTGCCCCAAGCCCTTCTTTCCTAGTCACATACCTCCACAAAGGGTATTTCTTCTCTTAGGCTTGTTGTCTTGCTAAAACAAGGTTCAATGGAGCATGAGCTCCACTAGCAGCAGATGGAGCACTAGAAAGAGGAGTAGAAGAGCTTGTGTTTGGAGGAATAGGAGGGGAGACAATAGATGGAGCATTTCTCCCTTTCCTTTGCCCTTTAGCTCCTCCCCTAGCTGAATGAGACATTGTTCTTCTTGTTTGATGGTTGACCTTGCAATCCACCCAACCAAATCCACCTTCAATGGACTTTAGCACCCTTCCAATGCCTTCAAATCCTCTTCACCTGCAAAAAAAACCCTCTTAGAGCTCTCCCACAAGTTTGCAAATGAAAAAAAAAGGCAAGAAATTTGATTTATTGAGGACTCGGGCGACTTTTTCACCCCACGCGTGTCCTGTTTTCGAGACACGTCCTGACAATGCCCAGACACGCGTGTCTGAACATGGGACACGCTGGACAGGCGTGTCGGACACTACCTGTCAGTGTGTCCGTGTCCGACACGCGGACACGGGACACGTTGTCCAGTTTGGACGTGTCCGGTTACACAAGTGAGAAGGGAAAGCAAAAGCACACTATATAGAAGTCTATTCAGATAGCAAAGGGGATGAGTCGAAACAGGAGACAACCGAGGAATTGAGGATAGCAAAGGACGAGTCACTTCAGGGAGAATCACCAAGTGGAGTTATTGCTAGACTATCTAGAGTACCCAGGTTTCATACTCTTAGAGTCAAGGGTGTCAAGTTTTTAATGGTTATATCAAATCTTAAAACATTTAGCATCATAACAGCATAACCATAAGCCAAAAGATCACTGAAAGATAGACAAGCACAACCACACAAAAAGAACACAAAGATTTATCCTGGGAAAACCCTAATGCGAAAAACCCAACAAAAGCTTCCTCAATATAGATGCCCCAAAAGATAAAAAGGTAAAACCCAAAACTGATCTTCCTCCTCCTCCAGCTATAGCTCTTTCTCTCTCTCTCTTATGTGCTACACAAGTGAGTGTAAATGTCTCAAATGAGGAGAGTCTCCCTCTATTTATATTCTTTCGTTCACTTAATATTTGACTCGGTTATGTAGGCTCGAGTAATCCTAACTCATTTATGTAGGCTTGAGTAACCACAACTAGGGTACTAATGACCTGACTTACAACGAAGGGGACTTCCTCATGACTTTTAGTAATTCTCCCAATAGGAACATCAAGGTACAAAGAAATACAAGTGATTCTCCTGATAGAACATCGAGGACCACTAAAATATATTTAGAATATTCTTCGAAGTTACAATAATTCAACACTCCCCCTTAACAAGAAGGGTATTCTACAACAACAATAACAACAACAGCAGTAGGAGAAGGAGGGCATCATCAACATCATCAGGGTGATACATCTATAAATCATTGGAAGCTTTTCAACATCATATAGTCTTCATCTTCAATTTCAGCAGCAGCAACACTTTGACCGACAGCATCATCATCAGTACTTTAGTCTTCATCAATCAGCAGCATCATCATCAATAATACTTCGACCTTTCGATCATCATCATCAGCAGCAGTTCTTCTAGGAAACATCATCATCACACTCTGATCTTTCGATCAACAACATCATCATCGTCATCATCAATACTATCATCATCATACTCTAATCTTTCGATCAACAACATCACCATCATCATCATCAATACTATCATCATCATACTCTGATCTTTCGATTAGCAACATCATCATCATTACTATTATCATCATACTCTGATCTTTCAATCAGCAACATCATCATCATCACTATCATCATCATACTCTGATCTTTCAATCAATAACATCATCATCGTCGCTATCATCATCATACTCTGATCTTTCGATTAGTAACATCATCATCGTCACTATCATCATCATACTCTGATCTTTCGATCGGCAGCATCATCATCATCAGCAACAACGTGCAATCCACAACACGAAAACGAAAGTCTTCGAATCACTTTTGGACTAAGTCCAAGGATGATGCAATCCTACCACATTCTCGAGGACCGAAGCCATCGTATCCGTTCTGAACAAAAGTTCAAGCATGATACAATCCTACCACATTCTCGAGTACTAAAGTCACCAGATCCATTCTGAACAAAAGTTCAAGGATGATACAATCCTACCACATTCTCGAGTACCGAAGTCACCAGATCCGTTCTGAACCGAAGTTCAGGGATGATACAATCCCACCACATTCTCGAGGACCGAAGCCACCGGATCCTTTCTGAACAGAAGTTCAGGGATGATACAATCCCACCACATTCTCAAAGACAGGAGCCATCGAATCCGTTCTGAACCGAAGTTCAGGGATGATACAATCCCACCACATTCTCGAGGACCAAAGCCACCGAATCCGTTCTGAACCAAAGTTCAAGGATGATGCAATCCCACCACATTCTCGAGGACCGAAGCCACCGTATCTGTTTTAGACAAATGTCTCGAGATGATACAATCCCTCTTCATTCTTGGAGACATAAGTCTACAGATCACTTTAGGACAAATGTCCAAGGATGATACACTCCCACTACAACATCATTGCTCCCCCTTTCGGGGAAGGTCTTTCTGAACAGCACCAAGCTTGTCTCAAAAGTATTAAAACTTTACCCAAGACAGAGGCTTCATCAACACATCAATCTTGAATCATCATCTTGTAACATCATCATCTTGTAACATCATCATCTGAACCATCATCATCTACATCTTTAGTATGTGAATACTGAACTATCATCATCTGTATCTTCAATATGTGAATACTGAACTATCATCATCTGTATCTCCAGTATGTGAATACTGAAAGCATCATCCATATCTTCAGTATAGAAATACCGAAAGCATCCTCATCTGTGTCTTCAGTATAGAAATACTGAAAGCATCATCATATGTATCTTCAGTATAGAAATACTGAATCATCATCATATGCATCTATAGTATGTAAATATCAAAACATCATCTATATCTTCAGTATGGAAATACTGAAACATCATCATCTGTATCTTATCTCGCATGTAGAAATACCGAATTTCTATGTGCTTCGATGGAACACAGGGCTCTCTGTCATCTTTATACAACTCTGGTAATCACATAGAATCACTGTAGTATCCATATCCAAGTCAAAGAGACCTGACATCAGCTTCCGAAGCCATATGGCTTCACAACTAGCAAAGCAATCTGCTATGTATTCTACTTCAACCGTGCTAAGAGCAACACTGGATTGTTTCCTGCTAAACCATGAACTCATAGCAGACCCCAGACAATAACATCCACCTGATGTGCTTCTTATGTCTGAGACACTTCCAACCCAATCTGCATCTGTATAGCCATACAATTTGTAATCATGGTTTCCATCATAGTATAGATCAAAGTCTATAGTCCCTTTCAGATATCTCATCACATGCTTTGCAACTATCAAGTGAACCCGTCTAGGTTGAACTAGATACTGACTCAAGGTGTTCATAGCAAAACAAATGTCTGGTCTAGTATTGGCTAGATACATCAACGACCCAATAAACTGTCTGTATTGAGTCGCATCCACTAACTCTGATGATTCATCAGCTAACAACTTTTGGTTGGAATCCATGGATGTGGCCATGGCTTTTCATTCCAACATATCAAATCTTTTCAAAACTTCCACTGCATACTTTCCCTGATTGAGAAAGATTCCTTCTGAGTTCTGCCATACTTCCAGACCTAGGAAAGAATGCATTTAGACCAAGGACTTTCATCTCAAATTCTTTAGCGAGCTTATTCTACAATCTGTTTCTCATTCCTTGTCAGAAATAGATCATCCACATACAATAATAGTATGACAGGCTCATCTTCTTTAACCTTGAAGTAAAGGTTAGGATCGGCTTTACTCTTGGTAAAGTCCAAGCTCGTTAGGAAACTATCTATCCTTCGATACCAAGCTCTAGGAGCTTGCTTCAGACCGTACAGGACCTTCTTCAACTTGCATATGTGAGTCACTTTGTTTTTCGACTTCAAATCCCTGTGGTTGTTCGATGTAAACCTCTTCCTCAATCATACCATTCAGGAAGGTCGTCTTTACATCCATCTGGTGTAAGTTCCACTTCATCATGGAAGCAAGTACCATGATAGTTCTGAAGGAAGTGTACCTTGCTTCCTGGAGCAAGTGTCTCTTCATAACTAATTTCCTCTCTCTGAGAGAACCCTCTAGCCACAAATCTTTCCTTCCATCAGCAACATGTTTTGTCTTGCAAGTCCACTTGGAAGATACCACGCTCTTGCTTTCCAATTTGGTTACTATATCCCAAACATCATTCTCGTATTCTTCCATCATTCTGTTAGGTCATCAACATATCCTAGTCTTCCGCATTCAACCTTGAAGGTTTGAACCCATTTTACTCTTGGTAAAGTCTCGGTCTATCAAGAAGTTGTCCATCATGTCGTACCATGTCGAACTTAGAGCTCTTCTGTAGTCACTCCCCCTGAAGCGGAGCATCATCTTCCCTCTTCATTTTGTACTGAAGTGACAAGTAGCATTCTCTGCTACTATGTATCTGTCTCAGTTTACCAAGATCCCTTTATCTTGAACTTTGTCGAAAAGTTCCTCATGCACCCATCTGTGAGTTTGTTGTCTTCTGTAGGTTTCCATCTTCAACCTTGTAGCAAAGGTTAAAATATTCTCACTCTAGGTGATCTGTCAAGCTCCTGGATGTGCTTTTCTATGGGTGCCTTCTGATCTCGTACAAAGCATATTTTGTACAGGTGGTTCTCTACTCGATATATACCTCTACTGGAGAAGTGTGTCTAGTCAATAGAGTATATCATGCCATAGTCTATTCTTTCTGAGGCAAACCACGAATCTTGCTTTGTAGACTTGTTCTTGTAAATCCATATGGAAGACACTACAGACTTCCCGTCGGGTCTCGAAACCATATCGTAGACATCATTCCTCATGATCAACTGTTACTCTTTGATCATAGCTTCTTTCATAACCAAAAAGGTTTGCATCAATGATGTCACCCAACTGTGTTACACAACTAGAGTGTGTCCGAGGCCTCTTGGAAGTCTCACCATACTTTTCTTCATCTTGAGTTATCTCTGGTACCCAATGTCTTCATCTTTCGAGGTGGATCTACCGCTCTCTGAAGCTCTTTCTTCTTGTCACGGTGTCTCTGACCTTGGGACTTCAGATTCATGTTTATTGGAGTCAATCTTGAATTGTCATCACTTGTTCTTCAGAACAAGTCTCGTCCTTCTTTTCTTGTAGGCGGTTGTACAAGACCTTTCCTACAAGTCAAATGCACCAGTTGCATGGTTAGAACCATTTCATAGAGCATATGCATAACGACAAATTCTTATGCATCATGCAACTGTTTAGCCAATATGACATCATTGAGATTGTATAGCACCATGAGCTACTTACCCATCACATGCATTAATGCAAACATCCTAACATGCATAATACATCAACTGAATATTAAACAATATCATGAAATGACAATTGAATACTTATCTTTTATTTGTTTCGTGGGTAGACTACTTCTTGATCCTTCTGCTTCATCATCTTCTTCATTCATGACATCATCATTTCTTATCCAAATGCTAAGATGGATAAGAGGTTCTCCAAGAATTGAGTTCTTCATATTCCTCATCACTTGAGGGATCTTCTTTGAATCGTGTGTGCTTGATATTCAGTTGCTCCCACCTTCTCTTCTCTTATTATGAGTCGAGTTTCTTCTTGTGTAAGGCTTTAGCCTCATCTCCCTTTGGAACTGGAACCTCTCCACTTATGTAGGTGTCCAATTCATTTTCCTCAAGAACCGGTGAAATCCTATTCTTCCATGCTTGAAAGTTTTTCAGCTTTACCAAGCTTGTCATCACGTTGGGGTGCTAGGTCATTTTGAAATGAGAACCTCAAATGTAAATGGCAAAAGATTAGATCTTACCGGTTTGAGGTGTTCGTCTTGGTTCCAGATCTGGCTGATCTAGGGTTTGTCAGAGAAACCCTAATTTTCAGAAGTTGGAATCTTTCAGATCTGATTGGATAGAAAGATGTGTCTCCTGAAGGCGAGTTGAGCAACATATTCATTTTCCCAAAACTGTGATCAGAATTGCAAAATATCTGATGCCTTAGTTTTCTTCAGTTTCTTCTATAGAATGCCTGGCATTGTTTCTGTGATATCTCTAAAATTACTGCTCCTATGTGTCTAAAATTTCGTACTGAGGTAGCCTCGCATGTCCTCTTTCCAACACCGCAGGTTAAAGCAAAATTGGTTTTACCAATTGGGACTTATGTGCATTTTCCCAAGGTGACTCATTTCACGACTGTTCAGAAGAGCGAACTTGTACGGACTGCCACATGTCACTGTTTCATCTTCGGGGTCTGAAATTTTTACCACAGAAAGTACAGTCCGTGCTCTTTCTGGAACATCTTGCGAAATTTTATTTGGACCTTCATAGCCCACGCTAGCAATTCTCCCTAGGTCACCTGTTTAAGGATGAATCCTGAGAGAGGCTGGAACCCTAACTTGGAGGAATCATATCTCCTAGAATATTGCGAATCTGAGGCTGAAACGTTTTACATAGTGTACATCAGGAAGTTATCTTCGGCCTATGAAATTTCGGCTCCTGAGCCTTCTCCAATATCGAGATATAGCGAACCTACCAAAACTACTAGTTTTAGTATTTTAGGGTTTTCAAGCATGAAACCCTAGTCTTCAATAGTTGTAGTTGTAGTTGTAGCACTGTTTCGGCTGCACAATGACTTCTTTCAGGGTGGCTCTATTACCATGTCGAGTTTTTAATGGTTATATCAGATCTTAAAACATTTAGCATCATAACAGCATAACCATAAGCCAAAAGATCGCTGAAAGATAGACAAGCACAACCACACAAAAAGACAACCACACAAAAAGAACACAAAGATTTATCCTGGGAAAAACCCAGCAAAAGCTTCCTCAATATAGATGCCCCAAAAGATAAAGAGGCAAAACCCAAAACTGATCCTCCTCCTTCTCTAGCTATAGCTCTTTCTCTCTCTCTCTTATGCGCTACACAAGTGAGTGTGAGTGTCTCAAATGAGGAGAGCCTCTCTCTATATATATTCTTTCGTTCACTTAATATTTGACTCAGTTATGTAGGCTCGAGTAATCTTAACTCAGTTATGTAGGCTCAAGTAACCACAACTAGGGTACTAATGACCCGACTTACAACGGAGGAGACTTCCTCATGACTTTTGGTAATTCTCCCGATAGGAACATCGGGGTACAAAGAAATACATGTGATTTTCCCGATAGGAACATCGGGGACCACTAAAATATATTTAGAATATTCTTCGAAGTTACAATAATTCAACAAGGGGAGTAGTACAGGGCCACAAGGTAGGTGTGTTAATTGATGGGGGGGCAACCCACAATTTCATTGATGCAACATGGGTGGCTAAGCATGGTATTCTTACAGAGAAATTTGAAGGATTCACAATAGCAGTAGCAGTCAATAACAGCATGGAATGCAACAATTGGATTCCCAAACTAAATCTCACACTGGGGAACTACAATATGACCGACTCATTTTATCTGATAAACGTAGCAGATACTAATGTAGTATTAGGGGTTCAACGACTCTACTCTATAGGGAAATATACTATGGATTATAGGGCAATGGAAATGGAATTCCAGGGACAGGATGGAAAACGAGTAGTCTTGAGGGGTGTGAACACTTATCCCCCCAAACCAGTATCCTCATAGAGGATGGAGGCCGTACTTAGGCAGAGAGACATAGAGTGGTCAGCTGAATGTTTTGTCACACGTTTCAAAAACCTCTAGATAACAACACCCAACATTCGGCATATATACAGGCATTACTACAGAAACATGAGAAAGTATTCAGAGATCTTCCAGCATGTCGACTGCCGAACAGAGGATTCGAGCACATTATTGAGTTAGAGGAGGGAACACACGCAGTCATCACCACTCTGCACAGACATCCCAAAAGGTACAAAGATGAGATAGAGAAAAAAATCAAGGAATTGTTGGAGTTAGGTTACGTACGACCGAGTTCTAGCCCTTTTGCATCGTCGGTGTTTTTGGAAAAAAAAAAGATGGCACCTTACGGATGTGTATAGATTACAGGGCCCTCAACAAGAAAACCATAAAAAAAAGGTATTCCATTCCCAGAATTGACGAATTGATGAATGAGTTACAGGGGGCAAAATACTTCTCAAAGAGTGATCTTCAATCAAGGTATCATTAGATCAGAGTGAGGGATCATGATATTTCAAAAAACAGATTTTTGTTGCCACTATGTTCATTATGAGTTCTTAGTCATGCCTTTTGGACTCATCAACGCCCCGACAACTTTCCAATCTTGCATGAACCACACCTCCAAGGCTCAATTGCAGAAATTTTTACTAGTGTTGTTTGATGACATTTTAATTTACAGTAAAACTTGGGAGGAGCATTTGAGACACCTGGACAAGGGACTGGGAATTCTGGAAGAACAATCTCTTTACGCAAAAATGTCTAAGTGTGACTTCGGTATGTAGGAGATGTTATATCTAGGGCATATAATAAGCACATATTGAGTACAGGTTCACATGGAAAAGATTAGAGCTATCTTGGATTGGCTTACACCAAAAAATGTCACAGAATTGAAGGGATTTTCGGTCCTTTGCACTTATTACAGGAGGTACGTAAAAGGGTTTTCTCAATTTATTGCACCACTCACAGATCTTACAAAGAAAGGGGCATTCAGCTGGACAGAAGGGGCACAACAGACCTTTTAAAAAATGAAAAAAATTATGAGTTCTTGTCCTGTTTTGTCACTACCCGATTTCTCGCAACCATTCATAGTCGAGTGTGATGCTTCAGAAGAGGGACTAAGGGCGGTATTGATGCAAAACCATCACCCGATTGCATTTGAAAGCCGGAGACTTAAAGATTATGAACGCCACTTTTCTATATATGATAAGGAAATGCTAGCAATCTTACACGCCTTAACAAAATTCAGGCAGTATATGGTGGCAAGCAAGTTTAAAATTAAGACAGATCACAACAGCCTCAAATACTTCTTAGAACAAAAAGAGTTAAATGAGCGTCAACAAAAATGGGTCAGCAAGGTGCAGGCACATGAATTTGAAATAGAATATGTTAAAGGAAAGAACAATATTGTAGTTGATGCCTTATCAAGATGGCCAGTCGCATTATCACTCACGAATATATCTACCGACTGGAGGTCTCATCTCTTCGTTGAATATTCAAAAAATAAATTTGCTTGTGAGTTGTTAGATAGACAAATACAAGATGACAGGTACAGGGTAATCGACAACATCATTACTACAAGAATCGGATATACCTCGTTCCAGAATCAACTTTGAAGAAAAAGATTCTACAGACCTCACACGATTCACCATTATCAGGGCATCAGGGGTTCTTGAAAACTTACAAGCAGATTAGAGATAGGTTCTCAAGGAGGATGTAATACAGCATGTTCAGGAATGCAGTATGTGCCAACAGAATAAAATCGAACACACTCATTCGGTAGGGTTACTTCAGCCATTACCTATACCAAAGCGGAAATGGGAGAGCATCTCGATGGACTTCATTACGGGTTTACCCAAGGTACAGGGGCGAGATTGCTTATACGTGGTAGTAGATCGTTTAACAAAATTTGCCCACTTCTTCGCTATTTCTTCAGATTATTCGACATCACAGGTAGCAGACTTGTTTTTCATAGAAGTTTTCAAACTACATGGACTACATAAAACCATTGTCAGTGACCGTGATAGTAAATTCACCAGTGCCTTTTGGCATGAGCTCTTCAGATTAGTGGGGACCGAATTAGCTACTAGCACAAGTTATCACCCTCAGAGCGATGGGAAGACAGAGATAGTCAACAAATGGATTGAGGGATTTTGAGAAATTATGTCGTAGGGCAACAGAGGACATGGATTAAATGGCCACACCTAGGGGAGTACTGCTATAATACCACTCATCATATTTCTATTAGGATGACTCCTTTCAAATCTTTACATGGCTATGAGGCACTAAATTTTGCAGATTAAGTCTTCGAAGATAGCAAAGCACCTAAGGCAAAAGATTGGGTACTGGATAGTTAGGATATTCTTAAAGTTCTAAAAGAGAATCTACATGCAGCTCAAAACCAGCAGAAGTTATGCATAGACAGACACAAAGTCGAGCGCAGTTTTGAGGTAGGAGATTTGGTATACTTACGGCTACAACTTTACAGGCAATCTTCACTCAAGAAAAAAGGGGCGGAGAAGTTGAAACCCTGTTTCTATGGTCCTTACAAAGTAGTCAGAAAGGTTGGAGAGGTGGCTTATGAACTAGAGCTTCCGGAAGCAAGTAAAATTTATAATGTATTTCATGTATCGAATCTCAAGAAAACAATAGGGCAACACATTGCTCCATCCACTGAACTGCCTCCCTTAGATGATGAAGGGCTTCTAGTTCTAATTCCAAAGAGAATTATACAAGTTTGAGAAAGGAAACATCGAAACAGGGTAATTCAGGAATACTTGGTAAAATGGAAGGAATTACCTAAGGAAGACGCCATATGGGAGGGAGAACAGGTATTATAGCATCCTAGTTTGCAGTTGCTTGAGGACAAGCAATTTCAAGCGGGGAGTACTGTAATGTCCTCTTCTACTTAAGTATCAAAGACACCTGCTAACCTATTTAATTCCCATAGGTTCAAGTGGGTACGACGGGAAAAAGGAATTGACTGAGGACATATAATACCAAGAACAGAGTAGAGCATTCATTCAGTGTTAAGTCATCAGTATGATAAAGGAAGCCTTATTTCTTCAAGCTTAAAGTCAACGAGAAATTAGAATTGCATGCATGCAAAAAGTAAAGTGCAAACCCTAAAAGTCACATGTAAACCCTAAAAGCACATGCTAAAGCTATATAAGAAGAGTCATTGAACCAAAAGGGTATCTATGATTATTATTATTGAGTTTGGTTTCTAGGGCAGCAACAGCAGGTGCCGCAGCAACAAGTTGGGGTTGGAGACGAAGGTCTTCAGCTAGCAAGGGGTTTCGGCAATGACATCTATTTGCCCTAATCACTTCAGGATAGATCATCCAAATCTATCATCAGCTATTCATCATCTTCTTTATTCTTGGTTTGATCATCCAACAATCAGAGAAAGGGTTTATTGTAGGTGCACGTTTTGTTGTTGGGGAACAGCTGGAAATCCCAGGCTCATTCGCTTGCACTCAGAAATCCAGTAAAACTTCTACATGCTTCCATCTTTCTTCTCAGTAGGGGTACACCACCATATTGGGTGATTATCATTACATTCCGGGCACAATCAGAGCATCCCCCAACAAAAACATGAGGAAGTAGGGCGTCACCCATCCAGGAAAAGATCAATTCGCTAGGGAACTAAAAGGGGTCAAAACTTCTGCATGTATCTTCCTATCTCTCCGGAAGACCTATACTATCATTCCTAGCAAGTCTCAGCTTCATTGGCCACTTATTGAATCCAAGACGTGAAGGACAACAATAGAGGGGGCATTTTCCTCAGCTGGGCGTCAACTGTTGGAGAGCAGCACTACATCTTCTTCATCCTATGTGCATCGCTTGCATGCCTCCCATATATCGACGGACTCTCAGCACTATTATTAGTGGTATGTTTACCTTCTCTCACTCTAAATCTCTTTCCTATTATTTCTCCATATCAACTATATTTTAGGGCCTTTTGGGCATGGCACTATTTTGCATGCAAATTTTATTTATCTTTCTAGCATAACTGAAGCACCGAACCTACAAACTTACTATCAAATACAATAGGATATCAATTGGGATATTACAAGTAATATGTGATTTGATACAGTTACGCTTTATTCTAGCTCTCTAAATCTATGGTTGTCATTGATTTAAATGTTTGTATTGTTATGGTAGTCATATGCACTTGTTTTGATTTCCCTTGCACTCAATGCGCACTTCTTTCCTATTCATTTCATTTGCTTCATTGTTAAAGTCACTTTTAGAACATGATCTCAACCATTAAAACCTATTGTTTGAAAATTACCCTCACTCTTAGTTGTTCAAGGAAAGCCAATGAGGGAGTCATTATATGTTGTATTTCTTGAATTACACGTAGATTTTAAGATCAGCTTTCAATATACATTGTCTAAGGACACCCCCTTGTGACTAGAAATGTGCCAGTGCAAAAGGAAAAGCTCACCAATGATGACAAGGGTGTTAAAGAAATGTAACTTCAGAAGATATTCTATTGTATTTTTATTGTATTATTATTATTCCTCCTTCAAAAGATGTCCTTGATGTAATTGGTCATGTAAAAGTCTTGAGGTAAAACCTTCGTTGTAAGTCAAGACAATAGTACCCACAAGAATATTATATAAATGTTATTTTGAGTCTCCCTAGGTAAGTCGGCCATGTTTAGAGCAATAGGCCGACCTAGTTAAGTTAATATGTCAGTCACTTGAAGAGTATATACTATAAATAAGTGAGGCACCTCCCTCATTTAGACACATATCTCACACAAGCAAGTGCGCAAGAGAGAGGGGAGAAGTTCGCTGGAGAGAGGAAATTGCTAGTTTTGTTCTTGGGGTTGTTCATTGTACTTGGTTGAATTCTATATTGAGGAAGTTTTGTTGGGTTTTCTCCCCCAAGAGGGTTTCCCAAGATAAATCTATGTTCTTTTGTCTTATTGTGCTTGTCTTTCTTTAAGTGATCCTAATGTTATGGTTATGATAAAAAGATAATAAATGTTTAAAGTTCTTGTATAACCATTAAATCTCTAACAAAAGATTGGTTTGCTTATAGTTATTGTGTGAATTTGCTTGTGCAGATTTACGTGATAATAGGTATTTGAGCCTACATAACAAGGGCACACACCCCAACTGGGTTATTAAAGCATACATGTCAAATGTGATTAAGCCAGCCTAAACTAAAGACCTTGTAAACAATAAACGACATAAAGTATGGCCTTATCCATAATTACAAGTACATAATGATACAAATGAATGGGTTGCAGCCATATGTACAAATTACACCAATAATTCCAGCAAGTATATTTTTTAGATTTATGTGAGTTATTGTGATACAATACATTGGACTTCAGAATAGCAACTGATCACCACAAAATAATTGCAAAGTTACCGAAAACGTCTAGGAAGGGGAGAGGAAACATCATTCCCCGTTTCGGAAACTGAAACGGAGGGGATACGGATTGGAAACGGCACTGAAATGTTTCCAAGTTGTATCAAAAAATCAGAAACATTTCTAGGTTGTTTCCAGCCGTTTCCTGAAACGTTTCTAGAATTTCCAGCCATTTCCTGAAACGTTTCCAACTGTTTCTTGAAATGTTTCCAGCCGTTTCTTGGTTTTCTGAAACGTTTCTAATGCTACAGAGCAAGTTTTTTACTAGAAATAGTGATTTTTTGATATGAAAATAAACAAATAAATAACCCCAAAGGAAAACTATAAAACCCTTACCCTAAATTGAACCTCAAAACTTAGATATAAATCCTCAAAGCTTATAAATCAAGAGCAAAACCTTAATCCTAAATTGGTGAATGGTAATCTAACATTTTATGTCTCATGGATTTTGTTACATTGTAATTTTCCAAAATTGATAGAGGCTTACCGTTGGTTCAAAAAATCATTGATTTGTGGACATTTCATTGTATCAAATGCCTGTCTACTATAGTGTTAGTTTCACAACCTAGTGTAGAAGTACAATGACTATTTTTTCACTATTTTTGTCAATTCCTCACGACTTCGCTTCAAATAAACCCCAATGACTTGCATATGTGATACAACAACTTGCATATCAAAATTGATATAGTGGCAGCGTTAGCCATACAAAATAGCGTACTACATTTATGAAGGGTTACATAAACCAACACATATTTACAATAATCTTCCAACAAGCTTCAGTTTTCTTCTTTTCCTTTTTGAATTAGTAAGAACCCTTGGCCTATGGCCTTATTTACTCCATTGCTAGTACACTCATACCCCTATCCTTATGTCATGGAGAGAATTATGATGGTGCGTCGTTTAGCAAGTTCTCCATATGATGTGCATGTGATATTTTAATCTTATTTCCAGCATTTTTATTAGTATAAACCATAAAACGTAAACAACATATCCAAGGAAACTCATTGGTGTCTAGAGATAGTTATATGGCATAGAGTTCAATAATGCATGTCATCATAGTCACATCTAAGTTGCACTAAAACATGAGCTCACTTATTTATACTTGAGTGCTTAATTAATCCCCTTAAAACATGGTTGATTATGTCAAATTTGAATATCCAAGTCTGTTCCAAATCATAGACAATCCTGTGAATTTAGGCCCTTTATGAGCCAGTCAACTAGTCACTTTTTGAACCAGTCGGTTGGTCAATCGACTGTCACTTGCCTAGTTGCTTGTCTCGTCGGTGAGTGTACCAACCCAAATACAACATAGTTGAGTCTTTGGCTTACATCAAAAATTGTGTTTAATCACAAATTTCAACACTTTTCTAGAGGTGCAATTAGCGTAATATTTGTTAGATGGTAACATTTGGATACATCCATCAAGTAATTTTAGGGTTTGAAATTGATGTTTAGAAGTAGTTGACATGTTCTTGTTTAGATGTTTTCCAGTGGGTGACTTATCTATGGCACTTGAGATAGAAGAACTTGGAATATTGTTTAAGACAATATTTGAGTTTGCTAATTTTAATTGTTAAAAATGACAAGACTACCCTTAAATCTAATTGATGAATAGTAATCTAAAGTATGTATGTCTCACGGTGTTTTTGATATATATATATATATATATATATATATATATATATACGGGGAGGGGAACGGATACGCCAAATTTTGAAAAATGTCGGATATGATACGAATACACCAAATTTTGAAAAATGTCGAATAATTGTCTAGTACATATAAGGAAAAGTGTTAATGCATTATCCTTTACCATTATTAGTATGCTTCTACTTTGCAATTATTCTAAGTTGCACTAAAACGGATACAGGAAGGAATACGGATATGGGGAGAGAAACGGATACGCCAAATTTTGAAAAATGTCGGATACGATACGATGTAGGATGTATATATATATATATATATATATA
>LPNX010203058.1:93631-133980 GCA_001517045.1 Pseudotsuga menziesii
CAACTTAGAATAATTGCAAAGTAGAAGCATACTAATAATGGTAAAGGATAATGCATTAACACTTTTCCTTATATGTACTAGACAATTATTATTGACACAACAAGAAGTGTTGACAAAGATACCCCTTGATATAATGATGAAGAGTGTTACAGATTATTTTTTTCTTTGCAGCCTTAGTCAGTATTTTCTACCTTACTAAGGTGGGGAAAATATCATGGAAGTTGTTACCGAATGAAATGGCAGTTCAAGCCACCAGTAAGCACATGTGGAGAAAGTGACCACTGTGACCTTAGTCACTTCCCCTAACTTCTTTGAAAGTCGAAACCTCCCAGGGGAGAGCCCTATTGTAACTCTACAAGGACACTAAACACTATAAGATATCTTCTTTGGAGGGCGTTAGTGACCAATGCCTTATTGGAGTCAACGTAAGAATGAAGAAAACATACTATATATATAAATCTTATAAACACAAATTAGTATATCAATTTCATTCGTTAATACATTCGTGTATTTAACAATTTGTAATGTTCACTAGCCAAGTGAAAATAAAGACCATTAGCAATGTAATTGTTGACTAGTATTTACCACTTCAAATGCAAGTATAATCACTTGTTGCAACAGTATATAAATTGAACAGTGAGATGTAAAAAAGGTGTTATGACAGCAATAACAATGATAATGACATCACTAGTATTCATGCATCCATTTAATAGTATTTACCATAAACAATTATCATTTGCTAACCATACATATTTGTCATCAAAACATAAGCATTAGCAATATAAATTACCCAAACACTGTGAATATCAATCACTATTGAGAGCAGTTATCGAATAGTTCATCCAAAGGAATGAAGACCCTTTATGTAAGCAATATGAAGATTGCTTGCAAGTAGTTTAATGCAATATACAGACCTAGGAATGTGATGGTTTTAGGTCTAAACAAGCTACACTTTATTGCATCCTTTGAAAAGGTCACCGAAACTGCCCTAAAGGTAACCCAAAGTCCACAATGGACTACAAAAAGGTAAGAGTTTGAGGCTTGTCCACTAGTGGACATGTTATCACATACATTTGCAACTGGGTTACCATGATGCAACATGCAAATATATCACTTATTCTATTCCGAGCTATTTTTCACATGGGGTTTTTGCATGGATCATTACAGCCTTAGCTATTTCAGAGCCTTGTGCAACGGATTTTCTTTGCCAGGACTGAGATTCATTGGTCCATTGAGATTATTTCAGTGTTGACCTAGTTCATTTCAACAGAGTAGCAGATCAGATGCGGTACACAAAGTTACATAAGGGGCCTTATCAGTTGGAGACAGGTATATAGGGTGAGATCAGGTATATTCTTTTTTGGTTTGATTTTGCTCTATGATGTATGTCAAACACCTACGCTTGTCATGTTAGGATGATTATGGTGACCTATGCTTATATGTATTAATGCTTGAACTTGTGTTATTACCATAGTATTAAAAATCGACCAAATCGGTTTCGGAACCGGCCGGTTCACCGGTTCGGAACCAAACCGGGTCAAACCGGCAGGTAAATCGGATCGGGGACCGGTTAGTTAACTAACCGCTCCAACCGGCCGGTTTGGACACTGACCTGTCCAGTTTGGTAAATGTCACATATTTTTTATTTTTTACTATGTTTTTTTTATTTTTAAAATTTTTACTAACCTATTCCCTAACCTAGGTCCTAACCTATCCCATTCCCTAACCTAACTACCCAACACAACTACAAAATATAACTACCGGTCGAGATCATTTCCTTTTTTTTGTTTGAAAGTTGAAACTTGAAACCGTGGAGGCTGGAGCAACTGAGCAAGGACTTGGACGGGGTTTGACTCATTTTATTTTCGAGGTGTGGACTGTGGAGTTCTGAGTTGCAACTTGCTAACAACAGAGCTTTGGAATGGGCACTAGGGCAGCACTGTGGACAGTGGCAAACAAGAGCTTTGGAGTGGGCACTGGGGCAGCACTGTGGACAGTGGCAAACAAGTGAGTAAATTGCAAAAATAACCATATTCCATGTTAGAAGCTTAAGAGAGGAATCCCTTTAGCAATTTTACATTTATAAGTTTCTATATGGTCCACAAAATTCAATTCAAAGGCCCTAAATATAGCCAGAAACAACCATATTCCATGTAGCCTTTACTATATAGGGCCTAGCAGCCTAGGCCTCATGGATTATGTATTTTGTTCTAGTATCCTAGATATGTTACATGTATTATCATTTATGTATTGCACAGAGTACAGTCACAAACTCTAGATTACAGTACACTTTGTGCCATTTTGATATATTGACTCTTATATGGTATATACATGAGCAGATTTTGGTTATTTTGTCTTCAATTCCTTGGAATCATGGATTATAATCTTGAAATGTTGTTTTTCTTCAAAAATTTAAATATTTGATGTATTTTTTAGCAAACCGATTCATTAAATTCAAATCGGCCGATTTATGACCGATTCATTACCGATTCCGATTCCGATTCTGAGTTGACCCTCGACCGATTCCGAGTCCGATTCCGATTTTTAAAACTATGGTTATTACTAGTCAAGGAACTTAATGTGAAGACTGTTGCTCATGCCATGCCCGTACAAATAGTAAACCTTAGTGCTAGGTTGGCCTCATGTATCACTTGTCCCCATCCATTCAGTATCATCCATTTATTCCATTCCATGACTTAGATTGTTTGAGACCTGTGTAATTGAAGATCTTTTCCCCACTTTGGCCTCTATGCATGATGGATCCCATGTTGTTCTGTGTCTCGACCCTAAGTTGTGCAACAAAACTTGTCAACGCCTTGATCCTTCTAGGCCAGAAGAACCCGTTGGTGTTGGTTACTGAGCTTAGGTGAGTTGAGGTTTGAAGCCTTGCCCTCTCTGGTTGGTTTCCCCCGATGTTTGGTCCTAACTGTGGATATTCCCCCTAGTTGCTCGAAGAGTTGTCAGCTAAAACTTGAAGCAATATGTTTACCATCATTACATGCATTATGTGTTGTATGTTATATACTATGAAATGCAAGCCCATAAGTAAAGTGCAAACTGTGTCTTTAGACACAACTCAAAGAGGGCTATGAAATGAAATATTGAAAGGCCTAAATAAAGCAGGGGATAAACAAATGCAAAATCTAAAGACTGATGCTTCCTCACGGAGCCCTCAAGTTTTGATGTGAGATGGAGTAAGGGACAGCTAATTCTAAGTGTCCCCTAGGATCTCTTCACTACAGTTTCTTGTATACTCAACGCAAGGGTCCTAGAAAAGATCCTCACGAAGCTTGATTCTTAACTTGGATGTGAGTCATAGACATGATTGTTAAAGTTGAATAGACTATTTTCAGATAATCTCATCCACTTGTGAGACACCACCATTCTCTATTGTTTATCTGTCATGCATATGTCATTGTGGTTGTGTGTATTTGTCATCATTCAAAGAGATCACATTGTCAAAGTCAGTCAAAATTCATTACCCTTTGCCTTAGCCTTTGTTTTCCATCCTCACCCAACAATAGCACATTGTTTATACTTTGTAAGTATGGCATGAACAAGCAAATTTCTAAAAGGTTCCAAGATCTTTTCAAAAGCATGGGTATAACTTCTTATTATTATTGTTGTCACCATGATTATGAATAACTTAGCTTAAGCTTGGTTTTGATATACACCAATGGAGCATTTCTTACCCTGGATGCTTGTAGGATTATATGGATACAGTTTCTCACCTTGAGTTTGGGTATTGTTGTCGCCTTTCACACACCTGGGGGGACGTGGCAGAAATATTCAAGCCACTCGGTGTGTCTTTAGGGTCAAGTCTCGAGTCAAGGTTGTCACCTTGTTCTTGACTCTTCCATTTAGGCCAACTCCTAACGAAGCCAAGGGGGGTAGACCCTATTTAGTTGCTAAGGTTGTTAAGGCTTAGTGAAATGGTAATGATTGAGTTATTTAGGAGTTTGATGAAAGTAAATACTAACACAAGATATTGCAACAAGATTTAAATCACAACAGCATAAAAAATAAAATCAATGTATGATATATCAAAGCACATGAAAGCAGATGATTGTATAAAATAAAGAACCAGTTGCAAATGGAGTCCACAGATAAAAAGTGTTGTTGTATTGCTGAAAAGGAAAGTGTTGCAAGTGCTCTTGGTCAATTTTAAATTAATGTGGAGATGAGTTGATTAACTTATGGGGAAGAGGGAACTCCAAATATACTCGAAGGTACAAGGAGTATGTCTAAAAACGTTATCCGATGCGGCTCCCCGCAAGGAATATGTGGGCTAGTTGGAGTCTAAGATGTGTTCAACACTACACCAACAAGGGTGTAGCCTAACGGAGTCTCGAGGTCGCTACCCAGTTGTTCCCACTTCCTTTGTGGATTTTTCCACCACAACAGATTAATTCAAGGCATTGGATTTTCGCTTGAGGATGTTAATTGGGGCATGACAACTAATTCATCTAGTCACCCACGTTGCTTTTGATGCAGCCAACTGTTCAGACGAACCGCAACAGTGCAAAGCATACACAATGGAGCCTTTGTAAATTGTAAGGATTTTACCAATTGTAGTGTGTTTTTTATTTAATCCCCAAGAGTCTCTTTTAGGGTAAAAGCCCTAGTCGAGAGAGAAAGGGGTGTAAATTTTAACATGTGAAGTAACATAAAACAGAAACACTGAAAAGAAAGAACAAATTGTCTAATTAATACTACCACGCATCTCTTTCCCCTTTCGGGTAACTCGAGAAGTCGTGGGGTAAGTATTAGTATTACTTTGCAATGAATTTGAAAGTTGAAATAACAAAATTGATCTATAAAGGAAAACTACACTAACAGGAGCAAAAAACATGAAAAAAGTGCACCGACGCAAAACCCCCCAGGGTGGATGGGGAGTAGGCTCTAAAGGAGCCTACTCAAAATATTTTATTACGATATTTACAATGCTTGAGGTGGATGTCAATGGTCCTTACAGATCTGGATCCAAAGGCTTACAGGTTTTTAGAAAAAGACAAGATCAAGAATGGTGCTCCGCGAGGTCTTTGAACAATGTAGATCCTTTGATTTTACGGCACCGCTTCTCCTTGTTCTAGCGATAAAAATAAAAAACCAGCCACCTGTAATGCACCAAATGTGCCAAATAAAGCATTAAGAACACAAAAATTTAAGTTCTTAAATGATAAACAATAAGCCTAAGTACTTAATCAATCTAGATCTACTCAGAATAAAGCTTTAAAATTAGGATCTAGCAATGTACTTAAATAAATCAGCCTTTGAATAATCTTTTAAAATAAACTAATTTACTTAAGCATTTTACAAAGTAACCAGAACCAAAGATAAAGTTTAATTTTAAAGGTGAAGGAAAGAAGGAAGAAGGAAGTGCTCAAGCAGAGTGCCCAGATCTAAGGAATCCAGTGGTGGGAAGGAGAGGGACTATGTCTTTCTTAAAAGTGCTTGAAGAATGGTAGATTCAACCGATATCATCCACTCCAATCAAGCTAGGAAACCTGCATCACTAACAATACTTGCACAAAGGGGATCAAATCTGGTATTTCAACAAATGAAGATCAAGAGAGCATAAATACAACCTAGTACAGTCTGCTACTCCTAGATCTTTATAAGCAAAGAATAGTAAATGAAATCAAACTAGAATCATTTACCCTGTATGTTACCAACAATCTTAAGGCCAGATAGATCGCCACATTAAGCAAAGAAAAAAGCAGCAATACAGTTACCTCATATGCCAGTGACAATATTCATCCACACATTAATGCAACACACCATGGACCTCCAAAGTCTTTCTATTAATCAGAAAATAATTACAGTACAAAGCTTCAAAGCTTAGGTGGAGCCTCTAGTCCTCTGACCATAGAAAATGAGGAAAGGATGCGTGCTTAAATAGCAAAAAAAAAGGACCTGGGGAGGGTGCTAGCTACACTGGCAAAGAGAGTCCAGTTGCACTGAGATGGAACTGAAGACGTGATTGACACCTTTCAACTACCAATCACATAACTCACCATTAGCTTCCAACACATCCAACTAACTCACCAACCACTCCAGATTGGCGTCTCATCCCTCACACACGTGAATTCAAAGGTTGGTGAAGTGGGTGATGTCACCCAAGCAATGTAAGCAATGGTCACTTAAGGGATAAACCAAGGTTTCATAATTTTAAAACAAAGAATAAGTGAGTGGGGGGTCCACCCCACGTAACTCCTCCAATCCTCACGCGATATTCAAACTAGCGAGAGGAGGTTTACGTCACCCTCACGCATAAGCATCTCCCATATGCAAATTACATTATATAAATTTCACCAAGATTTAAAACTCCTATGAAGAGGGGTCCACCCCCCTCTCCATTCGCTAGCCTCCACTTTGCTAGCGTGGAGGACTTCATGATGTCACCCTTTCCTTCTCACATGAGCCCCATTCGCTTCATGCAAACCTTTAGAACCATGTTTTAATATAAACTTAAGTTAGAAAGGATCGTAAGTTTAAGGGGGGCCCATGCCATGCCACCCCAATCAAATATATCTTAATTTGACTACCTGTTGCTGCCCAATTCGCACCTTGGGTCACGTGGTAGAAATCTTCAGGCCACTGGGTGCGACCTTCGGGGCAAGCAAGAGTCAAGTGTTGTCACTTGATCTTGACTCCTTCGTCCAGGATTTCTCCTACCAAAGCTAAGGGGGGTGGTCCCTAGTAAAATAAACTATGGTGTTTAATCTATGAAATAAAACAATTAGTCTAGGAGATGAGATAAAATAAAACTTTGAAACTAAGATAAACTGCAAATAATTTAATTGACTAGCATAAATAACATTCCACACGACACATTAATTGACTTAAGCATAGAAATAAATAAGATTGCCAAATAGACCAGCGCTAATGGAGTGCTTGTGTAAAGGGTTGCTAGTGAAGTCTCGAGAAGTATTGCAATTGTCTCGGTTGGTTAGTTTTGAAAGTATTAAATGAGTAATTAGGGAGTGGGTCAATTCTTGGTAAATTTTATTATGAATGTGGTAATGATATTTATTATTACGGGGAGATGGTATTCCAGTTATACCCGGAGGTACGTCGAATATGTCCGGATTTACCAAGGAGTGGCTCTCACAGTGACATGTGGGTTGGATGGAGTAGCAGGGTTGTGTTCAACACTACACCAAACGAGGATGTAGCCTAATGGTACCTTGCGGTTACTTTCTAGTGGTTCTCGCTTCACTTGCAAAATTTCTCCACAACTTGGTAAAATCGCACGAAGTGTCGAATTTTCACTTGTAGGGATTAATTGATGTGTTTTACTAATTAATAGTCACTTCAGTGCCATTCTAATTGTCCCAACGATCCAGCCAAAGGCCTGCAGTGGTTACAAGAGCATACGGGGTGTTGTCCGCCGAATGCACACCAACAACAGAAATCTAATGAAAGTTGTCTCCTCACTTGAGAAAGTGGGAGAGGTGTGGCCTTGGGGGCAAGCACAGAGCTAGGTACTGTCACCTACTCCTAGCTCCTCTGTTTAGGCTAACTCCTAACGAAACCAAGGGGGATAGTCCCTACAAAGAGTTTTTCTAAGGCTCAATGTTTTTAGATGTTTTTATGGTTGCGGATGCGGATGGATGTTGTTTAGGGATTTTTTGAATTAGATCACAAATTATAATAATGAGATAACACAAGACAAAAAGCAATCCACGTTGCTATGACAAGATTCAAGATGAACAATATTACGAAGACTTATAAAAAGGCATCCATAGATAACTGATTACTTAAGCAAGATTCCAAATGGACAACTGGTTCAAATAATATAAATATATGAAAGCAAAATAGACCAATGCCAATATGGAGTCAAAATATAGTGCTTGGGATGCTGATAAGTCTCAAGTGATTGTTCGTGAAAGTGTTGTGCAAATTTATCTTGGTTGATTGAAGATTTTAATGATCTTAATTATTATGGCTAAGAACACAAGGTATCAACCGGAAGATATACCTTCAGTGGCTCCTCTCAATGACACGTCGGACCGTCCAGTATTCCAGGTTAGGTGTCCAAGGAACTTAACCAGCCTGATTGAACTCTGAGACAACGGTTCGTTCCGATGTCACTAGCAAGAATTTGCCCACTACCTTAGTATTTATTGACAACGTCGATTTGTTGGTTATGGGGGTGAAAGTTTTACTTATGGTTGTCACTTGTAAGATTAATCAAATTCCAATCACCGTTCTGAGTACGAATCCAACTTTTTAGGGTCGACAGAGCATACTAAGTGATGGAAAGTGTTATATACTTAATTGTACCATAGTTGGATTAGCTGAAGAGCCGCCATTTGACAAACATGATAAATGTTTGTGTTCCAGTGTATCAGATGATCCGCCATTTGTGCCTAGCCAGTTTTGGCTAGTTAGTTTTTGTTTTAAGTATTTTTGACCATGGCTCCGCAGGGTTTGTAATAAAATGTGCTAGTAGGGTGTTTTGAGTAATTCGGTCTCCTAAGACGTAAAATTTCAACTAAGGTATTCCAGGGAGTTTTTTTCCGTTGACAATTATGCTTTGCCTATAGCCGAGTATAATGACGAGGTTTTCTCCCGCTTCCTCCAAAGCTGGTTTGCCCGATTTTGAATTCTGGCCCTTATGGGGTTATTAGAGCCCAACTGAGTATGTATAAACCTACTAGACATTATTAGAATAGATCATGGTCATGTCCTAAGTCACTAGGACCCTCAGAAAAAAATTTACCGGACGCATTGGATTTAGGATTTTATTTTTTAATTTTTTAATTTTTTAATTTTCCTTGAGTTTTTAATTAAATTTTTCCATAATTTAAATGGAAAAATACAATTTGTAATAAGTTAGTCATCCGGAACCCGAATTCAGTGATTGAAGGCTCTAACCTTAAGCCAAAAATCATTCATGATCAGTCGGCCAGCTATCTCCAAGTTTTAGAAGTTCATTCGGCCTCATAATTAATAATTTCTCAAAAAAATCATTTATGGAGAAATTATTAATTAAAATATTAAAAATGAATATTTTGGAGAAAATCAAAAACTCTCCAAAATTAACCAAATTCAATAAAATAAAAGGCTAAATGACATGGCACAGAGCATTTATGATGATTCCAATCAATATCAGTCAGTTTCAGATCAAGTATCGGAGTGTAGCAGTTGAACTATCAGTCAAAAATTTGCCCTCTTTGGTCAAATCCATTTTTGGTTGAAGTGTGGGTTATCTATTGGTTGGGTGATCATTACGAGGGAGATTAGTTTGGTTTTAGGGTTTTAGCCTTCTCTCTCTGTATAAATAGAGGCTCTTTGAGCTCTATTAGGGTGGAACTTTTGTGGCAGATTTACTCTGTAGAAATTGTATCAGGCTTTGCTTTGAATTTTTTATAAGAATTTCGACTTTGGAGGTCTATGAGCTCTTTACATGTGGTATACATTTCATGGTTGAGGTGACATTGCTTCTAACCCTTTGCTTTAAATACTTTGAATGAGATCATTTTTATTTTGTTAAAGCTTAAGAGGGCCACTGTTGGCACGGTAGAGTAATCATTTGATGTTTCAAGTTGATTATTTATGCAAAGTAAATTAAAATCTTGATGAACATGAGTAGTCAGTAATACGTAGTGTTGATCCCAATTTAATTCTCTTAGCATACTTTCATATGATTTGATCTCACTTTGTGTTTGAGTTTTGGTGTTATTAGGTTTCACAGGTTGAAGAAGGGTGTGAGTTCAGCTACATCTAGCCCAAGCTTCAAGCAACCCCTTTGTTTAACACTTTGTGATTGCAGGACCTACACAGATCGTATTCTTCTCTTACAAAAGAAAGCTGGAAACTTTTCTTCCGCTCTTGTGTTGCACTCTTTCATTGTTTATATTTAGATCTATCTTCTTTACGTTGTGTTAGATCGAATATTATTCATTAGATCTAGGAAGAAGTTTGTACTTTCCATGCAAAATTTCCAAAATTTTTCTAAGTACAAAAAAATTTTGCAAAAATTTTTATTTTTGCATTGTCTTTCCTATCATTTTTTAGTATTGTTAGCTTGCTGTTTTTTACTTTTGTGACAGCTACAGCGGAAGTGCTGGCGAAAAATTGAAGATTCAAAGCTTAAAAAAGACTCATAATCCCCCTTTCTTCATTCCCCTTTCTCAGCTCGATCCGGAAGCCTTCCAAAGATAGGAAAAGAGGCAAAAAGCATCAAAGGAAAGGCATTGTAAAGAATTAATAAAAGAGCAAGTGGTATTAAGGCTCCCACACCCCACTTCCCCCATTTGGGGGAAGCCTGTATCACCATTGTCCATATTTCATTTTTTCAATTTGCTTTATACCTACAAAATAAATAAATGGTGAAAGTAGAATAGGGTAATCAGTTTCAATTTGTTAAAAAAAAAACTTAATTAGATTTGATTTCATTAGTATATTCTTGCTAGTTTCCTCTTATGCAATCTGTTCTCATGCTTAGGTTTGATTTCATTTTTGCTTGCATAAAAGTTATCAGAAAAGAAAAATTTGTTTGATTAATCGCTGATTAGTTTATCATCCGTGAAAAGTGAAGTGAAATGTCTCTCTGATTATCTACTTGGTTAATGCATAATTTCTTTACTGCTTTACTTACCCCCTTGCTTTTCCAATTAGGGCCCTAAACAGCCCGAAAGAGACTCTTGGGTAGCTTAGAACTTTATGTTTCTGTTTCTTTTAAGTTTAACAAATTAATTAAGTCTCTTGAACTTGCAGTAACACAAGTCAAAAGCACTCTCTATTGGAGAGCATACTTAGAATTGCACATCCTTGCATTAGGCATTCTAGATTAACTAAGTCTCTTGAACCACTGTCATAAGACGGGGTCAAGAACGCTCTCTGTCGGAGAGTCTTAATCAATTAGCTTAATAAAATTTGCAACACACACCCCCTAATTAATTAACTTTGTTTTCTCCTTACCAGAGTATGCTCTGACTGACCTCAAAATCGGTGTACCCAGAAACGGCATCGGATTTCTAATCTTGCAAGAAAAACGTAATAAAACTTAAACCCTATAATCAACGCACCAGCGTTGTAGGGAATTTTCTAAAGTACTTCTTAGTAGAGGCGCCGGAACCCCCGCTGTCTAAGCTTCTCAGGTAGCTGGTCAATCTTTGCGATACAAGCCGGGATATTGAGAGGGCCCATCATGTCTTCAATGGATTGAACTTGGAATATTCTCCCTGCTTTTTGACAAACCTTCGTTGACACCCTAATCAAGAGCACTTAAAATTCTTAAAATCTACCAAGAGCACTCGCAAAACCTAATATTCACTAGTTTGATTTCAAGACTTGTTATTTAATTCTTTGCGCATTTCAGTATTTTGACTCCATAAGGCACTGATCTTGTAATCGGCATAATTATTATATTTGGATCAATTGTCTGTGGCATGCTTTAATTTCTATCTGTGAATGCATAATTAATGAAGTCTAAAATCATTACTTATCTTTTAATCTCTTGCTAGCAACATGGATTGCTTTGATTTATGTGTCAAACTCTTAATAAACAAACACCTTTAATCACAATAACTCCTGAACAACACCCATCCGCATCCGTAACCAATTAAAACACTTTAACCACATTGAGTCATATAAAACTCTTTGTTAGGGACTACCCCACTTGGCTTCGTTAGGAGTTAGCCTAAATGGAGGAGCTAGGAGTAGGTGACAGTACTGAACTCTGTGTTTGCCCCCAAGGTCACACCTCTCCCACTTTCCTAAGTGAGGAGACAGCTTTCGGAAGATTTCTACTGTTGGTGTGGAATCGGCGAACAACAGAAAGTAACGAAGTAAATTTTATGGGGATTGTGTGTTGGAAATATTTTATTAATGAGCGCAAATAAAACTCTCCGGCAGAGAGCTCTCTTGACTTCGTCTTATGACAAAGTTCAAGAGATTTACCATGCACGGAATTAAAATACTTGAAATGAAAAACAACTAATCTACCCAAGAATCTCTTTCAGGTTTTAAAGCCTTAATCGGAAGAGCATGGGGGTAAGTAAAACACCGAAATAAAAACAACTCTCTGATAGAACTCTTGATCCACAAAGTGAGATTCAAGAGATTTCTACTTTTAAGCAGTTGAAATACTTTTGAAAGATGAAAACTTTAAATGACAAAGTAAACAACTTAACAATGAAATAAAACAAGCTAATCTAGCAATTAGTGTTCTAAGCAAGAAAATGAAATTACTCTAAGTAAAGCAAATCTAATCTAAGAACACAAAAACAAGAACACCACAAACCTCCCCAAATGGAGGAAGTTGGGAGTGGGGGGTTAAAAACCCCACTCAAAAAAAAGAATTTTTATCAAGTGTTACACTTTGCCCTGGGAATTAAACCCTTGAAAAGGACTTTTAAGATAAAAGCTAGAAGACTAATAATGAAGCTCTTAAGAGCTTTTACAAAAAGGAGAGTGATGTCTCTTAGGTTTTCATGGTTGAGATCATCAATTTTGGATCTTCCTTATGGTTATCTCCAATAGTTTTAGATTCTTCTTGCTTCACTTCTTGCACTTAGTTCCTCTTCAACACCTACAAATGAACAAGTCCAATACTTGATATAAAAAAAAAACCCTAAGCTAAAGAAGGACGAAAGGGGGCAAAAGAGGGCTGAAATAAATGAGGAAAAGAGAAAAAACGGGGGAGCAAACAGAAGATAGTTGGCTGCAAAAAAGTGAGAAATGGGGCAGCGAACTAAGCAATAAGAGGGCTGCAAAAGAGGTAAAAACGGGGCAGCAACTTAGGAGAAAAGTGGCTGCAAAAAATTTGAAGAAAGAGGGCAGCGAAGGAATCATAAAGAGGACAATCAAACAACAAGGTGGAAGGAGGTCAAATCCAACCAAGAAGAAGAGGACAAACAGTCAACAAGACAATCAACCAAAAGGTGGGATCAACCTCCGACCAAGGCGACCACTAGAAGCACTAGTCCGAAGACCTTCCAGTCTAGCTGGATGTACACAAGGATGCTAATGGGGAAAGAGAAGTAGCCACAAAATTATGTGGCATTTGGGATCAAATCCCAAGCTTACTTTCTCAAGTCAAAACTAACATATGATAACATAGAAATATGAAGAGAGAAGAGAAAGATTTTAGATCCCAACTTAAGAAAAGTAACCAAGTAACCAGAAAGAATTGATTTTGCTTGATGGATGAGGCAAATAAATCTTATGCTTCTCGACTTTTTTGAAAGAAAATGACTCCTTGTAGAACCTGCGGAATGAATGTTAAAACCATAAAATAGCTCTTGTATCTTGGACAATACTTGAAAGCAACACAACTTCAAGAGAAAAGCATGGATTATACAATATAGTGCTAGATTGTTAGCCTTCAACAATCATAAAATCAAATGCTTAAGAATCAAGAGGGAAAGGAGAAAAGAATGGTATCACCTCACAAGGTGAATCATGGAAAACAAAGAGCTTCCGCACTGACCTCCAAAGTCATCAACTTTTATTAAATCTTAAGCAAAATATTACAATAGAAATTCTCTAGAGCGTCTATGCCAAAATCTCCATGAATAAGAGAGAGCAAAGCACCTCTATATATACAAAAAGGAAAGAAAATAGGGCTCAAATCCCTAAATCGGGACTAAGAGTAAAACCGGAGTAATTGAATGAGCTCAGCATGATGATTTGGAGTAGAATTGAGCTGCAACTGAGTGTTGGAGTAATGAGGGGGGGTGAGGTGGCTCATCCTCCCTCGTAATGATCACCCAACCAATAGATAACCCACACTTCAACCAAAAACGAGTTTGACCAAAGCAGGCAAATTTCTAACTGATAGTTCAACTGCTACACTCCAATACTTGATCTGAAACTGACTAACGTTGATTGGAATCATCATAAATGCTCCATGCTGAGCTAATTAGCTCTTTATTTTATTCAATTTGACATTTTTTGGAGATATTTTGATTTTCTCCAATTTATTATTTTTTATTATTTTAATTTATATTTCTCATTTTTTGGGTTTTTTGAGAAAATATTAATTATAAGGCCAAATAATAGTCTGAAACTTAGGGTAAGTGTGTCTAGGGGCTAAATGAATGTTTTGGTTAGAAAATGAGTGTTTATTTGTCAAAAACACCCCCCCGGACCACTTAATTATTACAAATTGAAATTTTTTAATTAAACCATGGTCAAAATGGTTTAATTAATTGAAAATTTTAATTAATTCCCTATAGTCAAAAAATTAAAAAAATTAAAATCACCACGCGTTCAGGAAAAAAAAATTCGGACATTGTTTTAAAGTATCCTGGGGCTTAGGAAATGACTATAGAACATACCAATAGTGTCTAGTAGGTTCATATTTACTAGTTGGACTCTAATAACCCCTCAAGGCCCAAAATTCAAAATCGGGCATTCCAGCTTTAAAGAAAGCGGGAGAAAACCTCATCGATTATACTCGGCTATAGGCAAAACATAATTGACAAGGGAAAAAAACTCACAGGAATACCTTAGTTGAAATTTTACTTAGGGGACCGAGCCACTCAAAACCCCTACTAGCACACTTTATTACAAAAACCCCATGGAGCATGGTCGTTTCAACATAAAAATAAAAATGACTAGCCAAAATTGGCTAGGCAAAACATTCTGAACTTTTGTTGCACTGAACATGAACATTGACCATGTTCATGAAATGGCGGTTCAACAGGAGGTTCAACTATGGTACAAAATAGTTGATAACACGAGGAATGAAGTCTTGGATATTTTAAGTTTTTTAAGAACTAAGTATGAGTTTTTTTTAAATCTCAATGCCGATACTCTCGTTACCTAGAACACAGCCGGATTGATTAATTTTACTTAATAAACTTAAAAGAAACTGAAAAATTAAAGAAAACTAAAAAAAGGTGAAAAGTGAAACGGTGCAAATCCCCCCTGGGGGGATGGGGTGTGGGCACTTGGCTGCCCACTTGCCTCTCTACTTTACAATGATTTTATAAGTAAGAAATACTTGTGCTCCTTTGTAGAATAGGAAACACAAGTTTTTACAATTTCGGGCCTTAAAGATGTGGCCAATGAGAGAAGTATAAGAAGAGGGATCTCCGGTTTGGCTTGGATCTTCAAAATTCCACCAGAGTGCCTCTTTGTCAGATCAATCTCTTTTGCAAAACAGCGAAGAAACTTTGATCAAATATGCTAGATAATCAAATTAAAACATAAAAAATTGATCAAAAAATTCAAGTACTTTAAAGATAGAAAAATTCTACATATTAAACTAGTACTTACTTGTGATTAGATCTTGTAAAATGTCACTTTAATAATCAGATTTGAATATTTAATGCATAGGTAAATCAGAAAGCTAAGATATTCCAATACTTCAATGAGATTTAAATATGCAAAATAGAAACTAGTAACTAAAAATTTGAATTTTTTATGTGACGGAAGAAGGAAAAGAAAGATGCCCCAAAGCTTTGAAGCTTGGGCAATGGAGTCCTCAAGTGGAGAGCGGAGGGATTTAGATCTTCTTAAACAAATCATTGAGGTATGGTGGAATCAAACAAGAACCAGCACTCCTTCACGCTAGATATCCCTGCACAGTTTGAACAATACTACACCAAAGTGTTATATCCAGGAATATTTAAGCAAAAGACTAGATAGTATGCATACAAACAAGTAAAACATACAAATCTAAGATGTACTCACATAAATAACTCAAGAAACAAATAAGAAACTATTTATTTATCCTTCAGAAAACCGGTTAGAACAACTAAGAATGAATCAAGAAACCGATATAGTCATACCTCTTATAACATAAGAAATCACCACACACTAATGCCCGACACAAGTATGCCTCCAAAGCCTTCACTTTTATTCCACAATAACAAAATTACACAATACAAGAGCAGAGGTTCAATGCCCAAATCATCTGTCCTGAATGAAGAGAGGTTGCCTACTTAAATAAAAATCTGGCAAAGACAGGGAGGCACGTCTCCTCAAGGATGCACTAGCTCTCAGTGAGTTGGCCATTAGGTGGATGAGGGTTGGCAAAAACATTGTGAGGTGGCAATATCAATCCCTTGAGGGAGTACTTGCTCCAATAATCATTTTTTCCCAAGGCAATGAGATTTTCCAACTTGCCCTACATCCCCACATGGAGAAAAGCGACCCTCTTGAGAGAGGAAAGTTCTAACTCTTGAGATTTCACCGAAATGGAAACATCCGGCTTGTCTCCCTTGCCTAGGTACTTGCCAAAATGATTTGCCAAGTCGCCCAACTCTTTTTTGGCAATTATCCTTTATTTTTTTAATTGCCGAATTTTTTAATATTTCACTTTTTCTTGGGTTTTTGGGTTTTTCGAGTAATTATTAATTTTGGGGTAATAATTACTCGAAAACTTAGGAAAATGGGTCTAGGGGTTAAGTGGGTGCTCTGAGTTAGAAAATGAGCACCCCCAACCTCTTAGCCACACTTTTATGACATTTCACATTTTTACAATTAACTT
Organism: Pseudotsuga menziesii; assembly: GCA_001517045.1. Classification (NCBI taxonomy): domain Eukaryota; kingdom Viridiplantae; phylum Streptophyta; class Pinopsida; order Pinales; family Pinaceae; genus Pseudotsuga; species Pseudotsuga menziesii. The sequence continues at coordinate 110,085 of LPNX010203058.1, forward strand.
ATTAAAAATAACCCTGTAAAAACGAAAAATTTTAAAAAAAATTTTAAAAAATCCAGAAATTAAAAAAAACCTATGGGAGACTTGGGAAATGTTCATAATGACTCAAAATAATGATAAGCATGTTAATATACATCGACACATAGGTTTTAATAACCTCCTAACGCTAAATTATAATGTGATTATTCCAGCTTTGGAGGTTTGGGTGAAAAACTCAAAAATTATTCATCGCTTAAAAACAATAAATAATTAACAAGGAAAAAACACCCTGGAATAATGCATTAATAAATAAGTCCTAAGAAGCCAAACCTTTTACATAAATTCATCATGCTAACTCATTTTATTACAATTCCCCATGGGGTATGAACATGTTAAAAAAAATTTAAAAAGGGCCTAGGAAGGCCTGCAAGGACTTCTGAACTTTGAATTTTGAACAAGTGATTGTTCATCTTTGGCGGCTCATTTAGAAATCCAACTTAGCGTAACTTAGTTGGTAACACTACCTTTTCAAACTTTGACCATGGTGCCAAATTGATGTTATTTAGCATTAAAATGTCATTCTTATGCATTTTTAGTTGAATAATGCTCCACGGGGTGTTCTCGTTGCTTGACTGATGTGAAAAGTGGTCCATAAGGTAAAGTGGATGCTCTAAGTTTGAAAACGAGTGTCCCCGCGTCAAAAACAGACTCGGTATCTGACTTTTATTACATTCTGAAGTTTTTTAATTAAACCATTAAAAATTGCTTAAAAAACGGAAAAAAATATTAAAAAAACAAAAACAAAAAAATTCTCGAAAATTGACGAAACTTTAGGGGGATCTACTACATGTCCATATGACTCAACTCAAATGCCTAGCATGTTGAAAAACACTGACACGAAGGCTCTAATAACCTCCTAAAGCCGAAACACCAAGACAACTACCCCAGCTTTGGAGGTGTGAGTGAAAAACTCGAAAATTATTAGTCGTTTGTTCAACAACCAATAATAACCAAGGGAAAAAACACTTTGGGCTTGTCGGCTTGATGCTTAAGTCTGGGAAGTCGAGCCATTTATAAAAAATTAAATGCTAGAACATTCTTTACAATTTCCCCAAAGAGGTATGAACATGTGTTACAAAAAAAATCAAAAAAAAATCCCAGAAAAAAGCTGGCAGACTTCTGAACTCTGATCATGAACAAGTGTGCTTGTCCAAACCCTGTCGGCTCACTTGGAAAAATCCACCAAGTACAACTGGTGGTAACAAGTACTTTGACCTGGTCAACCCAGTTTGACTAAGTCAAGCACGGTTCCCAAGGCAGTGACTCAGAAAACAACATGGTCTATATTTGTTCCAGACATGCCCAGGACCATCATTGCTCAATAACACCCCTCCTAGTCGAAAAAATTGGCTCTCTCTCCCCAAGGTACATCTAAAGGTGCATTGGGTACAGATGCAGCATAACAGAAGCTACAGGTATGTATGTATATAAGACTAGGGAAGTGCAAATATTGATGAACACAGATGAACATGAGGATTTGAATTGGGTATAAAGAACAAAAACTGTGCTGTGATAGCTACCAACTTCATCCAGATTCTATAGGGTGCCTCCTATAAACTGGCACAAACATTAGTTGTTTACCTAGATCTTACTGTAGATATATGACACCCATAAGTGCAACAATGGCCATGGATGTCAATGCCAGTGAACTCAATTTGCAGTTAAACATGCTCCAATGCCAGAATAATAGTAAAGTTTTAAATTACTGTTTGAACAAGGAATTGACAAGCATAAAGTGAGACCTGAAAAACTGGCAACCTGAAAAATTTAGACAAAAAAAATAGGAAAAATCAGGAGAAAATAGAGATATTTGAAACAGTGGTATTGAAATTTGAAATACAAATTGCATAGGGCAAAGGATCCTGAATGACACCCAAAGAGACCAGAATGAGATGCATTGTCCATTTGTTAAAGAAAGCAGTTTTGTTGCTAAATGTTTTCTTTGTTATATACATTTCTATTGCTTTCCGTTGAGTATTGTTTGTGCCATTTATAAGGAATGATACTGATACAAACTATAGAGTGAACCTAAACAGTGACCCTACTAGTTGCCCTACTATAAGTTTAATCTGGGTAAACTAAAAACTTGTTGATCATTAATTATATGACATGAAAACATCAAGCAGGTAGATTTATCATAATGGTTATCAATAGTTGAACTTGTAAACAAGACTTCAATAAGCTCATATGAGAAATTCAAAACTGATCAAGCAATACTATGGCCTTTATGTTGATAAGCATGCCACTAAATAGAATTGTGCAAAAGCAATGAAACAGACATTTGACTTGTAAAAAACATCAAATTTGCTATCATAATGGTTATCAATAGTTGAACTTGTAAACAAGACTTCAATAAGCTCATATGAGAAATCAAAACTGTTCAAGAAATGCTCTGGCCTGTATGTTGATAAGCATGCCACTAAATAGAATTGTGAAAAGCAATGAAACGGACATTTGACTAGAAAAAAACATCAAATTCACTATATGTACAATCCTGTTCTAAACTTAGACGCTCAATACCTGTTGGAGTTTCAAATGAAGGTAACATCCTTCGAGCCAAATCCTCAGAAAGATGAAGCAATTCGTTGTTATAAGAATCGACCCTCATTCCCTGCATGCAACACACTCTTTTTATCTATAAAAACAAAAGCATGAAACTAGTTTGATAAAAGCATAATATTACAACTGGTAAGATTTACAATACACACTTAAAAATATGATGCACATAATGATACCAATGGAGCTGAAACTAAGATTGTGGTTGTACAAACACAAATACTAGAAAAATGCATAATCATTTTAAAAACAAACAAGCCAGTAAGAATATAACCCCCGAGTCACAATCATAATGAATTATTAGGTATAAAATTCATGGGATAATGAAAAATAACAGAATACTGCTCCTTTAAAACCTAACCTTACAAGAAATAATTTTTTTGTATTATGTAATCCAAAGTTGGATGTTGCATTATAAAATTAAACATTGTTATAGACATAATATGTGCACAAAATGCATCCAAAAAGGACAAACTCAGCACAATAAGCTTCAGTATTAGCAGATGCAGGCATCTTTGCACGTAATAAAAATCATCCAATGTATAACACAACATTAAGATAAATTTTCTTTGAATACTACAAGATATTATTGTTACCACCTGAGTTGCACTCCGTTGGACTTTCAAAGGAGCCGCCAAGGATGAACAATTACTTGTTCAATTTTCAAATTCAGAAGTCCATGCAGGCCTTTTTATGCCCTTTTTTAATTCTTTTTAAGATGTTCATACCCCATGGGATATTGTAATAAAATGACTTAGCATGATTTTATGTAACAAGTTTGGTTTCCTAGGACTTAGTCATCAATGCATTATTCTAGTGTGTTTTTTCCTTGTTAATCATCTATCGTTTTTTACACGATAAATAATTTAGTTTTTCCCTCAAGCCTCCAAAGCTGAAATAATTGTCTTGGTGGTTAGGCCTTGAGAGGTTTTTAAAACCTAGGTGTCGATGTATATTACCATGCTAATCATTATTTTGAGTCATTATGAACATGTCCTAGGTCCCCCATAGGTTTTTTTTAATTTGCAGAAGAAAAAAAATTACAAGATTATTTTTAATAAATTAATTGTAAAAGTTTAAAAAGTCATAAAAGTGGTGCTAGAAGGTTGTTTTTGCCATGGGGGTGCTCATTTTCTAACCCAGAGCACACACTTAACCCCTAAACCCACTTTACTAAGTTTTCGAGTAACTATTTATCTCCAAAATTAAATATTCTCTAAAAACCCAAAAAAGACCAAAAAAAATGAGTTAATTAAAAAATTCGGCAATTAAAAAAATTAAAAATATTTGCCAAAAACAATTTCCATGAGTTGGAAAAGGTAAATAGGATTATTCCTAAAGAGTTACAAGTCATCAAAAGGAAAAAAAATGGTTGCTAAATATCAAATTGGATTTTGTTCCAAGAGTTGGGTGCATTTCGCACGAGAGGGGCGCTTTTCCCAAGAAAGAAAGATTGGTTTGAGGTTAAGCTTTTGGCATTTTGGTAATTGCCTTCTTTATGCCCCAAAGCATGGGGATCCAACTCACATCCAACTCCCACCAAAAGCTATCAAGCTCATCTTTTACCAAGTGCGCTCCCTCATGCTGAGTTTTTCTATTTAAGAGAGCAAGTTCTCTTCATTTCGACATGAGAAGTGTATGGAACCTCTACTCATGTATCTATTGTAATCAGTTTGTTGCATTATTGAATTAAATCAAAAGGCTTTGGAGGCATACTTGTGTCGGGCATTAATGTGTGGTGATTTTTGGTGTTGCATGAGGTATAACTGTATCGGTTTCTTGCTACATTCTTTGTTGTTCTAACCGGTCTTTGAAGGATTAATGATAATTGGTAGAAGAGGACAAATAAGTATTTTCTTATTTGTTTCTTTGAGTTATTTATGTGAGTAGATCTTAGATTTGTATGTTCTACTTGTCTATATGCATACATTCTAATCTTTTGCATCGGTACTCCCAGATATAACACTTCGGTGTAGTCATTGTTCAAACTGTGCAGGGATATCTAACGTAAAAGAGTGTTGGTTCTTGTTTGATTCCATCATACCTATACGTTCATTCGAAGGAGATCTAAGTCCCTCTGCTCTCCCTTTGAGGACTCCATTGCCCAAAGTTTCCAAGCTTTTGGGGCATTCTTTCTCTCACTTTTCTTCACAAAAATTTTAAGATTCTTTTTCTGGTTACTAGTTCTTTGTGCATAGTTAAATCTTATTCATACTTTAAAAAATATCATACTAATCTGATTTTTATATGCATTTAACAGTTCAGATCTGATTTTAAAAAGTTATATTTTATAGATCTAACTTCAAGAAAGTACTTGTCAAAAGTTGCAAAAATTTATCTCTGAAAGTAGTTAAGTTTATGCTATTTTTTTTTAATTTTAATTGGTTAATCAATCATTTTTAGCATAACTTTATTGGTTGTTTTGCAGCAATTGTTGATCGAGTAAAGAGGAACTCTGGCCAAATTTTGTAAATCTAAGCCATCCAGAGACCCCTCTTCTTACTTTTTCTTTTGTGGCCATTTTTCTGAGGCCTTAAAACTTGTAAATTTGTGTTTCCTATCCTACAAAGGAACACAAATATTTTTCATTTGTATTCATTGTAAAAATGAGAAGCAAGTGGGAAGCCAAGTGCCCACACCCCATCCCCCCAAGGGGGATTCGCATTTTTTTTTTATTTTTTCGATTTTTTCAATTTTTCAAGTTTTTCAATTTTTTCAAGTTTTTACTTTCTTGCTTTAAAATTAACAAATCCGACCGTGTTCTCAGAAACGAGAATATCAGTACTGAGATTTTAACCAAATCATATTTAAAAGGCTAAAATCCTTAAAATAAACAAGGCTTCAATTCCTATATGCTCTTGTGAACAGTGCAAGCCATTGGTTAGATCAATGGGACAATCAGAAAGGGATTGGAGTGACTAGTAATTAGTCTAACACTTCAATTAATACCAAAAGTGAAAAAACGGCACTTACTCAAAATTACTCTTTAGTGGGGAAATTCTTCAAGTGAAGCAGGAACTACTAGAAAGTGGTCGTGGGGCCCCGTTAAGCTACACCCTTGTTGGTGTAGTGTTGAACACAACCCCTCGACTCCATCTATCCCACATCACTGTGAGAGCCACTTTCGAGTAAATCGGGACATATTCCTCATACCCCTCGGGTATATCTGGAATACCATTTTCCCTTTAATAATCAGATCATTACCACATTTTTAATAAAATTGATCAACAATTTACCCACTTCTTAATTACTCACTTAATAATTCTAAAACTAACCAACCGAGACAATTGCAATACTTCTTAAGACATCACTAGCAACCCTCTTACATGCAAGCACTTCATTAGCATTGGTCTATTGCATCATCTATTTCCAGTTATTTAAAATTCATTGATGTGTTAAATAGATGTTATTTTATGCTAGTGATTTAAGTTACTTGCAAATTATCTCAGTTTCAGTATTTGTGTTATCATCTCCTAGATTAACTGTTTAGATTTCATAGATTAAACAACCTTAGATTATTTTACTAGGGACCACCCCCCTTGGCTTAGCTAGGAGAGAGCCTAAATAGAGGAGTGAAGATCAAAAGACAACACTTGACTCTTGCTTGCCCCCAAGGTCGCACCCAGTGGCTTGAAGATTTCTGCAATTAGGCGACAACAATTATAAAACAAGAAAAGCAATTAAAATTGAACTACATAGACACCTTCATGCACAAGTGAATCCAAAATGGGGAATACACATTAAGAGGATCTACTAAGGTTTGGCAGTTCTGCCTAAGCTGAGATAAGTTGTGAAAGCAGGGTTCTTATACACCAGCATAGATCCATCTTAAACCCGGATCTATCAAGCACGAAGAGGGATCCAATTTCTTGAGGTGTAATTTTTTTTATATCTTAAAAGTTAAACTCAAGAAATTTGATTCCTCTCTTGCTTGATAGATCTAGGTTTAAACTTTAATTTTTTATTTTATAGGTCGACATCAATTTTTTTAATTACTTTTCATATTTTTTTTATTTTATGATCCAACATGGATTTTTTTAATTACTTTTTATTTTTGGTAATGTAACGTTACGCAATGTTACGTTACCTTATGTGACAACGTCTCCCCCATACTAGGTTGTAGAGCACCTCGCTCTTCTCAATGCAATAACTTCACACATTAATGGGAGTTATTAACTCATTCCACATGTACCAAATCCTAACCTGTCAGTTATAATCTTAGTTTTGTTTAAATCTGATATCCTACATGTTGAATTTTAGCATTAGCAGAAATACTTAAAAATTTGCAAATTAACTTAAACAAATAACAAGTGCAGTAAAATAACATTCATCACATCAGCACATTGGACACAAGAGTTTTTCACTAGGGAAACCTTCAAAGGACAAAAACCCCAAAAAGCATTAGTAGCTCATCTCGTAAATGAGATAACTTAGGAAATTCTTCAAAAAGTTCCTCAAACCCCACTATGGGTTAAACCACAATTTACAGTAAGATTTTCTCAGTAAAAATCAGAGCAAGGGTTTCAACCCTAGTAACTGAAATTTCCATATCTGACTAGAAAAGATCAGTACTGTCCAAAACAACAATCTACTAAAAAATAACAGATCTGCCCAAAAATATCAGATCTATCCAAAAATATCAGATCTACCCAAAAATGGAAAGAAGATTGCCCGTAAAGAAGGTGGTTGCCCGGATCTGAATTGTGGTTGCCCGGATCTGGAGAATGGTTGCCCGGATCTGAAGACCTAAAGGTGGTTGCCCAAGATCTAAACTTGGCTACCCATATCTGAAGATCTAAAGGTGGTTGCCCTAGATCTGAACTTGGTTGCCCTGATCTGAAGATGGCTGCCCTAGATCTGAACTTGGTTGCCCTGATCTGAAGATGGCTGCCCTAGATCTGAACTTGGTTGCCCAAATCTGAAGATGGCTGCCCTAGATCTGAAGAATGGTTGCTTGGATATGAAGATCTGAAGGTGGTTGCCCTAGATCTGAACTTGGCTGCCCAGATCTGAAGATGGCTGCCCTAGATCAGAACTTGGCTGAAGATGAGGGTTTGGTAAAACCCTTAAGACAAAAAAGATAAGAAACCCTAGATTAGGGTTTATCTTCAATGGAGGATGATGATGCCTTAGCTAGACTCATCCATGCTAGGGCACTATCACAAAATCTTCTTTCTTCAACCTTGAGCAGTTGTACCTGTGAGAGCAAGTGTGTGTCATAATGAATTGACTTGATCTTCTTTTATAGCCTTTAGTCACCTATAAGTGGACCAAAATTAGAAAAGATAAAATAATAATATTTTATTCTTTTTCTAATTTCACTTTTACCTTCTTACCAAAAAGGTTTTTTAAGTAGTTTTGACTTTTACCAAAAGTCCTTATTTATCTTTGACTTTCACCTGTGGTCCAAAATTCCTTATGTATTTTTAACTTTTTACTTTAGCCTTTTTCCAAGTTCCCCTGTGGTCATTACCTGTGGTCCTTTTAATTCCAAATGTACATCATCATAAACCAAGTGAGTTACTAATGCTTTTATCTCACACTCTGTGTGACACCTAGATCTGGTACTAGGATAACTTAACCAAGGGTAGCTAATCTTGGAGAAGTACACAAAGCCCATAGATCAATGGTCAGAGTGTCACACATGCCTAGACCCAGTCTAGGGCTTACAGTGCCTTCCTGGTAACAGACTAGGTGCCTCAGCCATGGGCTGCATAATTTGACCCTAAGTTAACTACTTGGTAACAGACTAAGTGCCTCCATTCTCCCAGAGAATGGCTACTCAAAACTAAGCTGAGTCTACCAGTACTAGACTGGTCCACATTGTGGTCCCGAACCAGATGTCTCCATTCAACAAAACGGTCACTCAACACTGGGTTGAGTCTACCCAGGGCAGAGCTAGGTCTATATCATGGTCCCACACTAGATATCTACCATTCAACAGAATGGTCACTCAACATTGGGTTGAGTCTTCACCGTGGTCCCGGACCAGGTAGCCCTATTCTCTTAAGAGAATGGCTCTCGATGCTGCTCAAAAACTCAACACTCCCTCTCAGCGAGAGAGGCATTCTCTGCCATACCAAGCTTGTCACGAAAGTACACGAACTTTGATGCTGACAGAGGCTTGTTCAAGATATATGCAATCTGTTCATCTGTATGAATGTATTGCAACATTAGAGCACCTATTTGCACTAGGTCTCTGATGAAATGATACATCATTTCACTGTGTTTTAATCTATCATGAAACACTGGGTTCTCTGAAAAATTTATGCAACTCTGATTATCGCAATGGATGATCGTTGAGTCAAGCTTTCCCCCGAAAAGATCAGATATCAATTTTCTGAGCCGAACCGCTTCCTTGCAGGCATCACTTGCAGCAATATACTCTACCTCAGTTGTACTCTGAGCTATGGAATCCTGCTTCCTGCTGGCCCAAGAGATCATTGTTGATCCCATACTGAAGCAATAACCAAAGGTACTTTTCTGGTCAACTGCACTACCAGCACAATCTAAATCAGTATATCCAGATAACATTACTCCACTGCTAGAAGTAACCCTGAGCCCATAAGTGTTGGACATGCACTGATTCAGAGCATTCTCTGTGTCTGGTCTTGTATGCATGAGGTGCATCCAGGATCCAAAAAGCTATCTATACAAATTAGAGTCCATACTCTGTGAACTAGTAGCTGAGTCACCCAATTTTGTTAAGTTGATGGTCATGGGTACGCTTATAGACTTGCAATCCTGCATCCCAAATTTTTGCAAGATGTCTCCTACATACTTTCCTTGTGTCAAAAAGATGTTGCTTGGATTTTGCCAGTCTTCTAAGCCAAGGAAGTAATGCATAATTCAAGATCTTTCATCTCGAATTCAAAGGTAAGCTCCCTCTTACACTGTTCTATCAATTGTTCAACACCTGTAAGGAACAAGTCATCTGCATATATAATAAGTATCAAGACATGATTATGAACAACCTCAAAGTACAAGTTAGACTTAGTTGTACTTATGGAAAACCCCAAGTCATGGAGCAACCCATCCATCCTACCATACCAAACTCTTGGAGCATACAAGGCTTTCTTCACAAAGCCTTCAAGTTGTTCAACATAAGCTTCCACCTTATTGAGGAAGACTGTCTTTACATCTGTATGATGTAACTTCCATCTGAATAATGCAACAAGTGAAATGATGGTTCTAAAGGTAGTATACCTGTCAATACGAGCATTTGTCATTACTGACTTTCCTGTTGGTCCGGGAACAAATTCCCACACATCATTCTTCATGATTGACTTGTACTCTTCAATCATGGCATCAACCCATACCTGTTGAATTGTTGCTTCTTTGGAAGGTTCTACACAGTCAAGCTGACTTATAAGAACTGAGTACTTCTGTGGTCTTTCTCTAAAAGTCCGAAGAGAAGCTTTATGCTTTGCTTCTCGCCTTCTTGTACCATTTCTTGGTATGGAGCTGATCTCCTTTTGTAAGGAGGAACTTCAAGTAGTTCTTCTGATGGACTTTCAATGTCCTATGGAACATTTGGAATTTGATCCTCAAATTCCTCTTCCTCCCTTTGAGTTTTTGAAACTGGAAACTCTAGTGGAGGTACTTCATCTTCCTTTCAAAGCTCTTGTGTTTGATGAAATTAGGCTTGCTACTAGCGTTTATAACATTTCTTGCTCAATAAATCTATAAACCTGTAATAGGAAGTTTGGGTATGAAAATAAACTCTTGGTGCTTTTTTATCCTTCTTCACAGTATGAGAACAACTGCCTAAAAGTACTTTTTTTATATTATGTATTTGGAAATCCCAATATTGGTTCAATGTCAACTAACTTCCACCATATCGCAGCATCCTCCTTTAGTCTTTTAGATTATAGTCTAATTCGTATCTCCAATAAGAGTGACATTTGGTCTCCCACCGTTATACTCTAATTCGTATCTCCAATAAGATAGCCAAAACTAGGGTTTTGAGGCAGCAAATTTAAAATGGTCATAAATCCTTCAATATTACTCATGATCTCTATTATGACCACAAATAGGAAATGCCAAGGTCACTATCCATCTATTGGGATTGGTATAATGGAAATCTAGGCAAACCATCAAAAGATATCAGCTCTACAATTTGTGCGGCCGTCATTGAAAAAACCCTAAAACAACTGATTTTAAAACAACTGATTTTAAAACAACGATAACTTCATTTCCCAAACTCTTATTTGGACGATCTTTTTTAAATCGAGTGTTGTTTTAAGAGGAACTCAAAGCTACAACTGGTTTCTTCAGATTCTACAGAAAAAGTTCCAAAAATGGATCTAAATACCATTGTCCTCTTTTTTCATTGAAAACTCTACAATAAAAAAAAAAAAATCCTCCAATTTGTGCCCAAGAAAGAGCTGTCATAGCACATGTAGCCATCCTTAACCCTTGAAATTGAGTCACATATGATAAATAACCCTTAAACTTCCAAAATAACCAAAATCCATCCACACAAGAATGTAGAGAAGACCCTTAAGGAAAGAATCACTCCTTATGGAAAGAATCACTCCACAAGACATTCTTGCTACAATACAATACATCCAACATCCATTATATTCAATGATACTTACACTTTCTCGTCAATATTCCTAGGGTCTATGCCAACTACTTGTTATGATAAAAAATTTAACAACATAGCGGGCCTATTCCATATCTATGGCCACATTACATTCATTATCCCCCTTTAGTACCTCCCTAGGTACTCCATATTATCCTTCCTAGGTACATTACAGACTGGAAGCTATATGTGCTCTTCGCATAGTTTCCATGAATTGTTTTAACCTTTTTATCCGTCCCTCTGTTTCAGGATGTTGTCTGCTGTTAAAGTTCAATTGATGTTGAAAGTATGAAAAGTTATTTCCATAAAAAATTTGCAAACATTGGATCTTTCTTGTTTACAATATGCTTGGCGAAGTTGTATTTAGAAAAGACCTCAAAGATTACTATTTGGGAGATATTATTGCTTTATGATCCATTCTACAAAGAATGACTGATGCTTTTTTATCAAATTTGATCAATTTATTTTGTTCTAAACCTGAGCCACCAATTTAGGTCTAGGGAGGGTTGCCAACAATGACAAGGATAATCCTCCTGCTTCCAAACTGATCTACACAGCTGCATGATCTATCATATATATGCTTTTTCTTTATCAATTTTTGCAAGGATTGCCAATTAAGGACTTTGGAAATCTATGTTTTGGGGCTTCATGCCACCTAGTAGACAATTAATGTTGATTTTCAATTTTCCTTGCTCATGCTAGTGGCCACCTAGTTTGGTGGCCCATTTTTTGTACTTGAATGCTTGTATATATTGTGTCATACTTTATATTGATCAAAAACATTGAAGGCATTTATGATTTAATACAAAAAAAATACGTTGATGTTTATCTTTGACTTTCACTTATCCAATGTACTTTTATTCTAGGGTGACTTGTACTTCAAGCAAACTTTTATTCCAAGGCGTCTTGTACTTCAAGCAAGCTTTTGCCAATGTAACTATTCTTGGATACTTCCCTGGTACGCTCCCATTCTCACTCTATAAGATCTGGAGAGTTGATCGAGAAAAACATCAGCTATTCTTTAGTACTCCCACTTCTCATCCTTCCATCTCCATGCTACTTCTCTAAATCCTTTCATGTCAAATTATGGAGCAAATTTATGATTGAGTGTTAGAAGTTACTCTCATACTGTTCATGTGACTGTGTCACCAAGCATGATGTGAGTAAAGCACCAGAGAAGCGATAGTCTGTCCCCTTAAGTGCTTATGGTGTGCATATGAATATATGATGTCTTCAAACCTTGTATTTATAGCTTTGAAAGAAAGGTGAAGCCTTTTTAGTGGCAATTCTTTATTGGGGATGAGTTTAATGATTTTATGTGGAATTTTATGAACTGATTGGCCTCAGATATATTACATACCCAATCAATGTTCCCTTTTACTTCTTTGACACCATACCCATTGGATTGAAGGTACTAGTCATAAAAACAAGTAAAAAATAAACTATTTGCTTTCTTGAGTATTGTACTTGCAGATCTTCAATTTTTTGTCGCGGATCTGAAGAAGTCGATTAGAGGTTTACAAGGGGCAGAGGTCGCTTTAATATTATTGCATGTAAAATCTGAACTTTACTTGCTGTTCTGAAATGTTTAGGGGCATAAATCTGCACAATTTCAGAGATTCCAGTGAGTATCTATTGCATATTTGAAGGGTTTGAACTGTACACCTGAAGATTTTGACTTTAAATCACTTGGGATGCCCCCTGAGAACAGAAAGCACTAGCCTGGAGCAAAAGGGCCTGTGCGAAATGGCATTGGCACTAAGTGTTCATTTGATCCCCCTGGACTGAAATTCCCCAAGCACAATCTTGAGTTATAACAATGAGTCAAGGCCAACTCCCTTCTCCCCTTGTATAAGTAACATCTTTCTCCAAACTTGGCTTCTTTACTGGCTCTCCTTCACTTTATAGGAATTTCCTTCTCAGAATAACTTCCTTGTATGCCTATGCTTATATCACTACAATCTCTGCTGCCCTTGTCCTCATTTTTCATTTCATTTCACTCATTTTAGGGAGGTTTTTTGCTCCCCTTTGTTTTTGTTTGGTTATTATCACTGGTGTATGCCGCAGGCAGTACAGAACATGTGAAGCTCTTTGAAGCAAACTCTCCACCAATGTTACTCTGCAACACCTTAACACTATTCCCACATTGGTATTCTACAGACTTTTGAATATTTAATGGTCTTCAAATGCTTCAGATTTTTTAAGGAAATATAACCAATTTTTATATGAAAAATATATGTGAAAGTTAGTAAGTACTTGGAGCCTCCGATTGACTTTGTTTGCATTAGAGCACAAATGTCACCATGTACTAATTCTAACTGTTGCTACTTGCTGGGCCAAAAAATTTCAAAATCTTCTCAATGATATTTATCCAAGAATCATGCTTCACATGATTCAATCTCACCCTGCATCTTTGGCACACCTATACCCATGTTCAACCAGAAGAACAAATATAAATAACAATTATGGAGATGCTTATACTTCTCATGCCACAACTTCTTGTGATCTTCAAATGTTGTTGCAAGAGCCTATCATTTTTCCACTGCAACTTCAAATTTTTGAAGGCGTCTATCCTCTTGTGTAACCGCAATCACCTTGTAACTCTACTTCACACTTCTAATCAAGCATTTCTCAGCCTTAATTTATCGTTACAGTTTTGCTTAGTAATTTGAATTTTGACTTACTAAAGGAAGATTATTTTCTAAGCTCGAGGCATACAAAATATCTTGAATCCTCTACACCTTACCATTCTTTAGTTGCATGGGTATGGTGTCTCTATCCTGCACTACATGTTGTTCACTCACACTGAGGGCAACAACTTCCTTCTCACCCTCATCAAATGATAGTGATATAAACCATTTTTTGGGGGAGGTCATATTTTGATTGTTGCTTAATAGAATATAAGAAAAGAAAGGTGCACACCAAAACTGTGTTGATTGTTCTATCAATGTAATTGTACACATAAATACATGAAGGGTTTGTCTCAAGATAGACACTCTAGCTTATCTCAATCACATAACTACTTAAGAGAATTTCTCACCACAAGCTAATCTAGTGTTATATAAAAAATATATAACATAATGAGATATATAAACAAATATCAATATTAATATATATTGATATTAATAATTAATAAATAAGAAATGATTAATTAAATTAATTAATTAGAAAAATAGGATGTAAGAGTTATTAAATAGTAAATTTGGGAAAATTTTAATGCAGTCACCGACAAGTTTCTCACGCTAAGCTAGGGTTTCGCGAAGAAAGCTCTGAAGTCTAGCCTGAAAATTAGGGTTTCTGGACGCCTCAGCCATGGATCCGCCAAAGTCGGCATCGAACGATCACCGCAATTGCTTGGAAGCTGGCTTCCACAAGATCGTAGCCTCATAGCCACCTTGCAAGCATCCACCCTGCGATTCCAGATTTGTCAAACGGGTAGAAGTACCAGAAGTCAAACTGTCATCCACTGCGTCAAAGTTCTAAGTTGTTGCTCTCTGTTGTCCGCCAAATGCACACGGTCAACAGAAATCTTTTGGACTGTTGTTTCCCAAGCAGGAAAGGTGTGGCCTTGGGGGCAAGCAAAGAGCCAGGTGTAGTCACCTGATCCCAGCTCCTCTGTTTAGGCTAACTCCTAACGAAGCCAAAGGGGATAGTCCCTAAAAAAGAGTTGTCTAAGGCTCTTAATGTTGAATGTTTTTGGGTGAAGATGTGAATTAGTGTTGTTTAGGAGTTTTTTATGATATATACAACAATGAATCGAGCAATCCAAGTAGTTGTTGCAAAACACAAGATAAGCTTAGATAATAAAGACTGAAATTAGAGCATCCACAACATGAATAACTTAAACTAAACAAAACAAATGGTCCAAGTCAGATAATGCGCAATAATTAAAAGACCAGTGCTAAAATGGAGTCGAAAGTGCTAGGAATGATGAGATACAAGTCTTGATGATATTTGTGGGATCATTTTGCAAATGCACTTGGTCAGTTTTATTGTGTGTATTTTAAGATGATCTTGTTTATTAGGTGAGGGGAATTTCCAACCGGTATGCAAGGTACATTCTAAGTGGCCCCATTCAAGGACATGTTGGACCGTTCAGTTTGCAACGAGGCGTTCGATAACTTTCCAACCACTGCAAACAAGGAGGGCTACCCAGCGCCCCCAGTAAGGATTTTCCCACTTATAAATATTATCGCGTTCAACGCCGGTTCATTGGTTGTGGGGTGGTAAATTTTATTATGATTGTACTTGGAATTAGATCTGTGAATTAAACAGTTACAGTGCTTCTAGGTATCCCAATCGGGTAGAGCATACACACTGTAAAAATAGTAAATACCAATTTTTATGGGGAAATGTGAGTTGAGAATTTTATTAACACACATAGCTCTCCGACAAAGATTGACTTTGATCCACCTTATGGTGAGATTCAAGAGTCTTATCTAATCTACAATGAGAATGCAATGAAAAATGCTCTGCAGCAGAGAGTGCTCTTGACTTGTCTTATGACAAGTTCAAGAGACTTAGGTTCTTTTTATGATTTACCAATTAAGAAGCAAAGATAAACATGAAATAGATAACATGCAAGTGATGAATTTTAACGAAAATAAAACTAAGTCTAAGAAGCAATCTAAGCTAAGCAAAATATTAGAAGCACACAAGACACAATTCCCCCAAATAGGGGAAGTAGAAAAAACGTGTGAGGCTTGACCCCACTAGCCTTTTTATTAATGAATTACAATGAGAGGGATTTTAACCCTTGGAAAAAAAACTTGAAAAATAATAAAGCCTTAATGGCTTTTACAAAGAATGTGATTTTGCTTTCCTTCTTAGTTTTTTTAAACTTCTCTTCAACCTCCACAAGTCTTTGGACTTGTTTCTTGGTCCACTCTTCGGTACCTACACAAAAGAGACAAACACTCATGCACCCATTATTCGTTAATAAACAAAATCAATATCGATGCCAAAGAAAAATGAAATTATTCGAAGTACAAAATTACTCCTTTTAAATGCAAATTTTTAGTCTTTTTTGAAGTAAAACTAGGAAAAAATTACATGCAAAAAAGAGGGAAAAAAGACTAAAAATGATGAAGAAATGGGGCAGCCAACAAAGGAGTAAGATGGCTGCAAAAATGAAGAAATGGGACAGCCAACAAAGGAGTGAAAGATGGCTATAAAAAGGTGAAGAAAGAAGACTCAAAAAGTGGCTGCAAAAAGTGCCAAAAGTGTCCGAAAAAAGTGGAAAAAGAGAGCAACCAACAAAGGGAAAAGTTGGCTGCAAAAATTGAAGGAATGGGACAGCCAAACAAAAAGAAAGATGGCTGCAAAAATTAGGAAAAACAAGGCAACCAACAAGGAGAAAAGTGGCCGCAAAAATTGAGAAAAAGAGGGCAGAAAAGAGTGAAGAAAGATCAAAAAAAGATGTAAAACAAAGAGGACAAAGAGAGGTAGAACAAAGAGAAAAAACAAGGAAAAAGGAAAGAGAAGCAAGAAAGGTAGAAGTAGATAGAGGAAAGAAGACGAAGCAACAATGGATTTTGTAACCAAAGAATGATTTAAATTTTTGTTATGAAGGATGAGAAAAGGCCCCTTTTTAGCTGTGTTTCTTGAGTTAAAATTAAGCGCTTTGTAGACCCTGCATGGTGAAAATCTCAGATTAAAAACTCTTGTATGAAGAACTGGTTGAGCTTCAACCCTTCCTCCTTCGGTGATCCCTGAAACAAAACACTCAAACAACAGCAAACAAGATCAAGTGTTAGAATGCATAGTAAAATAAACGTCTGAAACAATGGTATAACTAACTACTTCATGTTCAATTCAGACATTCACTAGATATTGCATAGATAACCAAGTTAAGAGGCTAAATGGCTACCCTACTGTGTTAGATTTATAGCCCTCCTAAGCTAGCAATGATCATATATTTACCAAAGAAAGAGAGTAAGAAAGGTATCACCTCACAAGATGAAAATCATGAACACAAAGAGCCCACGCATAGACCTCCAAAGTCACTTTTATTCCATTAAACAAGTATCAGTTACAAAATGGGCAGAGTTCTCTTGCAAATTCTCCATATGCAAAAGGGAGCAAGAGACCCTTATTTATACAAAAACAAAGAAGCTAAAACCCTAAGTTGGACTCGGCATCAGAAGAGGCACACCATGGTGATTTTCTTGATTGAATGAGCTCGGCACAATGATTTGGACTTTAATATTGAGTTCATGAAAGTGAGAGTGGGGAGGTGGCCTCCACCTAGGCAAGGTGCCCCCTACTCCCTTCATGGTTAACTCCTCCCTCCAATGAGCACCCTCCATCTCAGATTGACGTGAGGTAGTGAAGGGAGGCGCAACCCTAGACGAAGGAACACGCTGGCAGTTGATTAAATGTTGAACTAAGCCCTACTGAAAGGAAACTGGGTGCTGGAGTAATGAGGGGGGGTGAGGTGGCTCATCCCTCCTTGGTTCGATCACCCGACCAATAAAAACATAACACTTCAACCCAAACATGTGCCAGTTGAAGGAGGGCACAATCCTTGACTGAGAGTTAGTTGCAGAGCTCCGATATTGACCCAGCCCTAATTTATGGTGATTAGAATCTTCATAGATGCTCTGTGCCGAGCTAATTAGCCCTTAATTAAATCAAATTTGGCATTTTTTGAAGATATTTTGATTTTCTCCAATTTAATATTTTTTATTATTTTAATTAATATTTCTCATTTTTTGGGTTTTTTGAGAAAATATTAATTACAACGCCAAATGATAGTCCAAAACTTAGGATAAGTGCGTCTAGGGGTTAAATGGGTGTTTAGGCTTAGAAAACAAGTCTTTATTTGCCAAAAACACCCGTCGGACCACTTAATTATTACAAATTGAAAATTTTCAATTAAACCATAGTAAAAATGGTTTAATTAATTGAAAATTTTAATTAATTTTCTATAGTCAAAAAATAAAAAATAAAATAAAAAGTGCTATGCGTCCAAAAAAAAAAATTCAGACAATGTTTTAATTATTAATATATCCCAGGGTATAGGAAATGACCATAGAACATACAACTAGTGTTTAGTAGGTTCATCATATTCATTAGTTGGACTCTAATAATCCCCCAAGGCCCAAAATTCAAAACCAGGCATTCCAGCTTTGGAGGAAGCAGGAGAAAACCTCATCAATTATACTCCGCTAAAGGCAAAGCATAATTGACAAGGAAAAAAACTCTCTGAAATACTTTAGTTGAAAATTAAGTCTAAGGGAACCAAGCCACTCAAAACCCCTACTAGCACACTCTATTACAAAAACCCCATGGGGCATGGTCATTTCAACATAAAAATAAAAAAGACTAGCCAAAATTGGCCAGGCAAAAGATTCTGAACATCTGATACACTGGATATGAACATGAACCATGTTCATTAACTGGCGACTCAACGAAAGGTCAACTATTGTACAAAATAGTTGGTAACACAATCCACTTCAACAAAGTTCAATAATTATTTTCAATAGATCTAGGAATCTCATCCTAGGGTAATCATTTCTTACTTGTTAAACCTTCACTAGTATCCTGTAGCTAAAAGGGGTTGGGTATCTAATCCTAGCTTGGGACACCTCCTGTGGCTAGTCTGGTGCACCTTGAGTGTACTAGGAAGTCTAAAAAGAGGAGAAGCCTATCCAGAGTGACAACCATAACATCTTGGGGGTAGGATGTAAATTTTTCTTTAAAATTCAAACTAGGGCTAAACAGTATATTTAATTGGAAACACATGAATTCTTTTACTAGTGTTGCAGCGGAAGGTAAATACTGAGAAACATCCACAACATCACATAAATATAGACACAGTATTTTGGGTATGGAAACCCCCGGATAAACCCAAGATGGGAAAACCAGTGCAGCAGTCAAATATGAAATTTATATTAAGAAGATATGGAACTTTTACAACCAGCAGATAAATTCACCCAACCTAGCAAAATGAAACCTCTGCTAAATCACTGAGCAACCCAACGACAAGGTACGGCCACCCTGCGCAGCTGTACGACCCCTGAGTCGGTAGTACGGCCCAGCTGTACGGATTCCGTAC
This sequence comes from Pseudotsuga menziesii, assembly GCA_001517045.1. Classification (NCBI taxonomy): domain Eukaryota; kingdom Viridiplantae; phylum Streptophyta; class Pinopsida; order Pinales; family Pinaceae; genus Pseudotsuga; species Pseudotsuga menziesii. Next base: position 129,323 of record LPNX010203058.1, read on the forward strand.
GTTGCTGAAGTTAGCAGTATAGAATCCATATGGCAGTTGTATGGCCCTGCTATTGTGTACAGTCCTCCTCCTCTACTTGATCTGTATGGTCCCTGCTCAACCTGATACATCAATGAATCTTCTAGGTGAGTGTCCCTCCATCTTCTCAGCAAATTCCTTCGTTTGACTTCCCTCCGTCTTTATCCTCCGATGAGATCAATGGCTAAGATTAGATTAGCCATCACTTAAATTATTTCACTTTTCATTTTATAAAAGTGATTCCATTAAGTGAAAATCAAATTAGAATTATTTATGTATTTTCCTAAGTCCAAACTTAGGAAAATCACATTAAATACAATTGGCTTCCTGTTTGATGTCTTCCTAGCATGCCAGGATACATGCAATGTTAGAAGACCTTCCTTGTTGCCACTTTCTAACAAAGGATTCTCAAGATATCAGAGTCTTAGTGACCATCATTCTCTACCATCCGAGATAGGATCATATATTTGGGTTACTACAAAAATTCTGATAGCAGGACCTTGTTGCAAAATTATCCCAATGCTAACTTCTCCATCTAATAGTTCTACCTTATGGGAGGTATAAAGTGTCAAGCTACTTTGGTTAGGTCATAATGCAGACACACACATGTATATAACAGACCAAATCCTGGCAACAACAGAATCAAGCTCTCCTTGCCTAGCATACTCCTCACCAAGTTCAGCAGAGTACACAGGTTTCCATCAGGGATTTCTAATCATTGTCCTCAGATGTTAGGAAAGTAGAGCACCGCCGCTCATGTGCCCCCCTCAGGATCATACAGCCAACCCCTCTCTCTACTGGCTACTCCTCAAAGGATATCATCTGCCAATGCATTGGCCCTTACACAATTGTTGACGACTCCAAAAACAAGCTTCTGCCTCTCAATGCCTTCACTCATCCTTGGCTGCCAATGCCAGTTGTCCTTGACATCTTTCGAAAGATTTACATGTTATAGCATTTCTATTGTACCAGCACCTATCGTATACTCTCTCTTTTACCTTTTCTTTATCTAGAAATGTTGAGGCTAGTCTCTAGCCGTCCCTTAGATCTTAGAATATTAGTTTTCTGTTTTTAGCATTGTTCTAGGAGATACCTTGGCATTACCACTTTGTATTGACATTGGATGTACTTTTTTAAAAGCCAGTGATGCAAGAAATCCAGCTATCAATTAGTTATCAGCTGCAAACAAATGAATTTCATCTAGGTTTATCAACTCCATGGTTTCACAACAAAATAGAGACCATAGAAAGAAGAGATAAATTATAAAATCGAGAAAAACCTAAAAGCAGAAGGCCCGCCATTTGTGGGGTAATTGAGGCATCTCCTCATTATCAGATGATTTCTACGGCTAATAGCTTTAACCCTTGTTAAATGCATGTTGGCAAGGAAGGAGCCTGTTATGATTGTAGAGCAAGCAGATTTCAGTGTGAATTCATTTGCACTAAATTCAATAACAAAATATAGGTAAGGTATAAGTTGAGATTTCAGCACAGCCAACCTTTAAAAAAGCGCTTATTCAAAATGTATAATGGTCAAATTGCATTGAGATATTTAATCATACTGACTATAGAACACAAATTCACGAGACAAATAGGAATTTGTTTCAAATTTTTTCTCTGTTGGTCTGTAGTATCTTTTTAAACTTTTTCTTCTCAGATAAAACCTGGAGAACAATTGCTGTCTTTGACATATCAGTCAATAATAAGAACCTCTAGCAATTGTTATGCTATTCATCCTACACTAAACACCTTGTAATGATCATGGGAAAAAAAGAGACTGAACCTCCAAAAACAATGTTTATAGATCACACTAGAGCATAATTAGTTCCTTCGACATAACCTACACGAGAAAATATAGAAAACTGTACAAAGGGAGTATGTTAATAACTTAATAAGCATTGAAAAGCAACTTGTACAATGCAAATAAGCACAAGATGACATATCTTGTAAACAAATCTAAATGAGAGAAAAATAACTTACTGTAGCATCATCACTTGCTATAAGATGTGCTGAAAGCAAGCCTCCAAGTACTCGAATTGTTGTCTCAAATACAGAAACAGTTTTGTTCTGCAAACGCCAAAGGCACTCCATAAGTGAAAATTCAATTGGGCTCTTCACATTTAGCACATTTTGAAAAGAATTCCAACCCATAATTATGATGTTTACAATAATGAATATTCTCAGGTATTAACCACAAGACCAACTGGAAAGTGGAAAGCACTACGCAAGAACAACTGGAAAACGCTCTGTCGAAGCAATACAATAAAATTTAACTGGAACAAGATAAAAATGGATAAGGTATAATGCATGCTAAATATTCCTAACCAACATAAGTAAACTTTTAGACTGGTATGCATCGATGAAATCATATGCAGATAAGATGAGATAGAGGAAAAATTTTATTAATGTCCGCCAAAGACAACAATAATTAGGTCAATTGAACTCAAAAGCGCTGACACTGTAAATACAGACAAAATGTGCTTTCCCAACCCAAATATCAAAGACAAGATTCAGATGGATGGTTTGTTTTAAGAAAAAATATACTTGATGATGACCTGATCAGGTGACTACTTTAAAAAAGGAATGTTGTCTTCATTATAATCAATAAGATTTAGTAAGAAATAAATTCGATATACATCAATTCGGGGATCTAAGATGATATGCAAAGTAAATTTGTATCGTACTTTTACAGATTTGTTAGTAGTTTTATTAAATCGCCAAGATAATTAAAATACGTAACAGAGAAATTTACAACTGTGCCATTAAGTAACTATGTGGATGAATCCCGAAACCAAAATCTGAACATGAACTAAGAGACGACATCTCAGACAGCTAAGCCTATTGTTGTTTTTCCCTATCACTTCAATGTTTTCTGCAAAAGAGTTCAACTGTTAAACGCAAGCAAAACACAACATCTGAGCACACACATAAGACAAGCCATTTTATAGTTTCTCTCCTAAGACAAGTGATTGATTTTGGGTTACATAAATATGAAGCATATTTCCAAAGGCCGTGTAATTGCTTTAAGCAATAACATAAAAGATAATGATCCTACACATGATACTCTTTTAGAGAAATTTGAGAAAGATCTTCCCTGGTCAGTGTTTACTTTCCTACAACTCTGCCGCATGATCATTGACTCTGTTTACTGTTGATGCTCAAATCTGCCATGAACCAATTGTCACATCAGCCTTTTAAGTCAGTCCATGGGGACCAAATCTCACCATATAGACCAAATCTCACTGAATGATAGGCGTGACCAATTAACTTGAGAGAATCAATCAAGTGGGACGTCAATGCAGCTAATGGGAAATGCTAAGTGTAAATTCTGTAGAGGACTTGCGAGGTATTGATATAGGGAGAAGTTACCCAGACTTTCACGTAGACAACTTATATATAAAGGGCAGTCTGGCATACCAGTACCACTATCTCTACCGTGGTGCTTCCCGACTGGACTGAGTTCCCAACCCAATCCCTGTTGGGAACATGAACTAACTACAATGCAAAGTAATTAACAGGATGAAATACTAACCACAAGACGCATAATTAACTAAATAAATGAAAATGCTCAACAAAATGAAACACTAACTGCATCACGCAGAATTGATTAATTAAATAGAAATCACTAACTAATGAGATGTACAACACTTAGTGCTACATACACTATCTCTTCAAATGGAAGAGAAATATGAAACACTAAAATACTATTCCCCTACAACTGCCTATTCTATTAAACCAATTAAATTCAGAAAGCAGAAATTTGAAGTCTAGAAACATAAACAGTTAATGCTAAAGCTAACAAATTAATATTTAGATTTTGATTGCAGTTGGCCAAACCATAAAAAACCATGAAGTTATCAGGTCTAATCCACAAAATATAAATCCAAAGGGATATATTTCATATTTGCAGCACATAAGCACAATACAAGAAAACAATTATACACAAATGCCAATCCACAATGAATGATTATACCAGCATAGATCCATCTTAAACCCAGATCTATCAAGCACCGAGAGGGATCCAATTTCTTGAGGTATAATTTTTTTTATCCTAAATTTTTTACACGTCCAGAAAAAATTTACACCTAAAGAAATTTGACCCCTCTCGCTGCTTGATAGATCCAAGTTTAAGATGGATCTATGCTCGTTTTTATTTTGTTTATTTTATGAGCCAACATGGATTTTTTTAATAACTTTTTATTTGGTTTTAAATTTTTCTTTTATCATTGAGTCGACATGGATTTTTTTTTAATTACTTTTATTTGGTTTTAATTTTTATATTATGAGCCGACGTGAATTTTTTTAATTACTTTTTAGTTTTGGTAACAGAACGTTATGTTACGTTATGTGACATCTTCCCTATGTTACCGGATCCGGCCAGAAATGGTGAAGGTTCCGCGGATCCGCGGTTCTGATCCGGATCCGCCTAAATACGGCTGGGATCCGTTAATGTGCTGTCGCCTATTTTTTTGGAGCCATATTCACTCCTATGGAGCCGTCTCCCATATTTTTCAGGCGGATCCAACAGCTGTCAATTGATTAAAACTAAAAAATACTTACCATTTAGATCCAACAGCTGTCGATGGATTAGGTTTCCGTTTTATAAATTTATTAAACTATAAGACTTACCGACCGGGGTAC
>LPNX010203058.1:134696-189458 GCA_001517045.1 Pseudotsuga menziesii
GCATCTTCCCCATACTGGGCTGTAGAGGACCTCACTCTCTCGGTGCAATAATTTGTCATTTATTTTGGTACACCATCTGAGTAGAAAATTTGGAGGTTTTAGGGCCCATTTTAGGGGCAAATCCAATTTTATTGATTTGGGGTTCTAAAATTTCTGGAGGCCATTTGGAGCACTAAATGGATGTTTTGGGGGTCAAGACTTTGTGGAGGAAGTCTCCAGCCATTTGATGTTGTTTAACACATCAAGATCACCTCAAATGGAGTTTGTATGAGGAAGTTATGCCTCCTACAAGTTGAACTATACTGTTGACCACCATGGCACAGAGTGGATGCCACATCAGCTCCTATTACTCACACATGTGGAGCTAGTCACCTGTGGACTTTCAAGAAGATTCTAGAGGGTCCAAAACCCTAACCCTAATTGGGAGTTGAGGCATGCAAAAACCCTAACACTATACCTAGATGGTTATCCAAACATGTTAAATACTAGGTCGCTAACAAGGGAAGGGGTTCCATTCTTGTTGTACTGAGTTATTGTTCCCTAATTGAGTAGAGCAAAGTAAATTGGTCCAACTTTTGAGGTGCTACAATAAGAATAATACAAGAATTCAATCTACATTTAATACTCTTATAGTAGAGCAGTCCACACTTCAACCAGTAAGTCCCCTTTTCAAAATTGTTTTGGAAATTCTCCACCTTCACCTTTAGATGTTGTAAATGGACAGAAGCCACATTACAAGCAAATGGGATTAAAGTAACACCGGTTCCTAGCCAATTAACATCAGATGGTTGAGAAGTTGTGGCAGAAGGCGTGACATGATCAACATATTAAAAGAAAGACTTTCAACAAGGGAGACGATCCTGCTCTACAACGACAAGTACTTGAAACATCTAGGGGTGGGATATTGTGAACAAAACAAAGGAAGTAGAAGACCTTGTAGCAACCATACAAGCCACAATGTCTATGGCAACTCCATAATGAGTTCATGATTCTTTGTAATTGCATTTCAGATCTAAAAAGAAAACAACATGGCATAGTCCTCACCTTCTTTTTAAGTTTTCCCACTGTGCAAATGGTGTGGTAATTATTTTAGCTTCTTTTATTTCATTCTCAACTTATGTTAGTATTTTGAGTGCTGAGCTTGTAATATTATATTTTGATCTGAAGTAAACACTGCATAATAAAGATTTTGCAAAAGCTTGTAAGATTTGTTGTGACAAACTATTCTAGCGGAATATCTATGGTTGTATACAAATCATATTGGTAGAATATCATATCATAGTTTATATACAAAGTAATCTGTTATCACATACATTGTAGCTGGGCTACCATGATGCAGCATTTGGATAATTTCTGTCATTTTCCAAAGCTAGTTTTGTACATCAGGGTATAGCATGGATTGATCATCAGCATAAACCACTTCACTGAGACAGTCAGAGCCTCATTCAGCATTAGATGCAGGCAATCCTTTGTCATGACCAAGATTTCCTAGTACATTGAGATGACCTTGGTATAGTCATAGTCCATTTGAGTAGAGTAGCAAAGATAGTGCATTTTTTGCAGACAGAGTGGTATTCAGACATAGACATATATATGGTAAGATCGGGTATATTGCTTCCTAGTTCTTGTTTTCTCTCCGATATATATTAACACCCTGACTTATTGTGCTATGATGCTTATTTGACTATTATTGTGATGACTAACTTGTGTTATGAATGGTTTGAAGTCTAAAATGTAAGGCCAATGCATATGCCATGCTTTATACAAACTTACCTTGTTTTGCTATGTTGGCACCACCATATCGCTTTTCCTTGTACAACCAGTTTTCATCCATCTTGCCTTTACCCTTTGACTTATGATGTGGACTTGTGAGATTGACTAGCTTTTCCCCACCTTGACCCCTGTGCATGATAGACTCCATGTTTGCATTGTGTCTCGGCTCTGTAGTATGTGGCCTAGTTCCTTACCTTTTGCTTATATGATGCCTTGTGGAAGGGATGTGCAACCTATGTCATCAGATGGTTTTCCTTTGGTCCTTGAAGCAAGTAATCCTTGAAATGTGTTAAATGAATTAGAACACATAAATGCTATATCTAAAGGATGCAAACTAACGGTGTTTTTAAACACCCTACTTGAAATAATGTTATAAAACTAGTCTATGGCCAAGGGATGAGCACTCATCCTTTGTTTGATGTAAGTCCATTTGCCCCTACAGGGCAACAGGATGGCAAACCCGTCGGGGCTATGGAGACTCGCTAGCAGCGGGGCTAGGCCAAGTCATTATCTGTGTTTATTTTTCTCAGAGTTCTCTACTCGCCCTGAGAAGTTAGATCTCAACTCAACCACAAAAATTCACTAATCCCAGATGAAATACACTTCTATCAAAATTAGAATTTGCAGCACATGAAATCCATACAACTCATAAACAACTAGACAATCACATATAAGACTCAGAAATTTATCCTCGAAATCCCAATGGGGAAAACCAGCTACAGTGGGGGTTTCTTCTTTCTCGAGCCTAGAGCAAATAGAATATAGAAGAAGTACAGTAAGATTTAGAGAAACAAGAAGTGAACCTGAAGGGCCAAAACCCTAGATCTGTAGCAGCCGCAACTGCTACTCTTGGATGAAGCACCCCCTACAGTACACCCTCACGCTAGAACTCTCAAATCATAACTCTGCTAATCACTATATGTTGTACACTCTGTCTAACCCTCAAAAGGTTGCTCCCTCTGCCCTTTTGCTTTCTCTGCTCTGCTCCGAAAGAACAACTACATCCTCAATCACTGAAAACGTCACCCAGCTATACAGTTGCTCCCTCACTCCTCTGAGGCACGCCTCAGCTGGACTGCTATCAGTCTGACTCCGACTATTCCTGAAGACCTCTCCTCAATTACTGATGAAGACCCTTATCTCTCTAGGTACTCTCAGCCTCCCACACATGTGCAACAGCTCCCTCACATCCCACACGTGTGACATGTTGTTGCTCACATCCTCCTCCAGTTGCTCACTCTGTTGTTGCTCCTCTTCAGTCTTTGAAGATGCTCAGTGAAATATCTCACTACCCCAGTGAATGAACGCCTCAATCTCTAAAGCTTTGTCCTCTCATTGCTCTGAGGAATGCATCCCACCTATCTCAGATGATTCACCCTCCTTGGTCAACTGTTACTCACAGCTGCTCTGATCTCCTGATGCTCACAAAAGATAAATGATTTTTGCACCCTCAATGCCTTTTTATGAGTCACGGAGAAATTGGGTCACCAAACCTTAATTAGGGTTCCAAAACCCTAATTTCACTTTTGTGCCAAAAATCATACTGCTCAATTAAAAAATGCATGCATGCACTTTTGCATGTAACTGGCAAATGTTAGAATTCCATATGCTAAACTAGATTATCAACATTTAATTTCAATTTCATAAAAGCATATAGACAGGATCACTGAAAGAAACAATATCACAATAACAACACAGATTTATCCTGGGAAAACCCTAATGGGAAAAACCCAGCAAAAGCCTCCTCAATATAGATGCCCCAAAAGATAAAAAGTAAAACCCAAAACTGATCCTCCTCCTTCTCCAGCTATAGCTCTTTCTCTCTCTCTCTTATGCGCTACACAAGTGAGTGTGTGTGTCTCAAATGAGAGGCGCCTCACTCTATTTATATTCTTTCATTCACTTGACATTTAACCCAGTTATGTAGGCTCGAGTAAACTTAACTCAGTTATGTAGGCTCGAGTAGACATAACTTAATATAATAATATATTCCGGAGGGTACTAATGACCCGACTTACAACGGAGGGGACTTCCTTATGACTCTTAGTAATTCTTCCAATAGGAACATCGGGGTACAAAGAAATACAAATGATTCTCCCGATAGGAACATCGAGGACCAATAAAATACATTTAGAATATTCTTCGAAGTTACAATAATTCAACACTCCCCCTTAACGAGAAGGGTATTCTACAACAACAACAACAGCTGTAGGAGAGAGAGGGCATCATCAACATCATCAGGGTGATAAATCTATAAATCATTGGAAGCTTTTCATCATCTTCAACATATAGTCTTCATCTTCAAACTTCAGCAGTAGCAACACTTGACCGCTCGATCGACAGCATCATTTCGATCAGCAACATCATCATCTGAACTTTCGATCAGCATCATCATCATCATCATACTCTGAACATTCGATCAACATCATCATCATCATCATACTCTGAACTTTCAATCGGCAACATCATCATCATCACATTCTGATCTTTCGATCAGCAATCATCATCATCATCATACTTTGCTCTTTCGATCAGTAACATCATCATCATCACACTCTGATCTTTCGATCAGTAACATCATCATCATTAGCAACAACCTGCAATCCACAATACAAAGACAAAAGCCTTCGGATCACTTTTGGACTTAAAGTCTAGGGATGATGCAATCCTACCACATTCTCGAGAACTGAAGTCACCGGATACGTTCTGAACAAAAGTTCAAAGATGATACAATCCTACCACATTCTCGAGCACCGAAGTCACCGGATCAGTTCTGAACAAAAGTTCAAAGATGATACAATCCTACCACATTCTCGAGTACCGAAGTCACCGGATCTATTCTGAACAAAAGTTCAAGGATGATACAATCCTACCACATTCTCGAGTACCGAAGTCATCGGATCCGTTCTGAACCGAAGTTCAAGGATGATACAATCCCACCACATTCTCGAGTATCGAAGTCACCAAATCCGTTCTGAACCGAAGTTCAGGGATGATACAATCCCACCACATTCTCGACGACCGAAGTCATCGGATCCATTCTAAACCGAAGTTCAAGGATGATACAATCCCACCACATTCTCGAGGACTGAAGTCACCGTATCAATTCTGAACAAAAGTTCAAGGATGATACAATCCCTCTTCATTCTCGAGGACCGAAGTCACTGGGTCACTTTAGGACAAGTGTTCCAGGATGATACAATCCCACTACAACATCATTGCTCCCCCTTTCGAGGAAGGTTTACCAAACAACACCAGGCTTGTCTCGAAAGTGTCCGAACTTTACCCAAGACAGAGGCTTCGTCGACACATCATCAACTTGCTCATCAATACTCACATACTGGAGCTTTATGGCTCCCTTCTATGTCATATCTTGTATGTAGAAATACCGGATTTCTATGTGCTTCAATCTATCATGGAACACTAGGTTCTCCGACATCTTTATACAACTTTGGTTATCACATAGAATCTCAATAGTATCCATCTCTAGGTCAAAGAGACCTAAAATCAGCTTCCGAAGCCATATGGCTTCACAACTAGCAGAGTAAGCTGCTATGTATTCTGCTTCAGTCGTGCTAAGAGCAACACTGGACTATTTCTTGCTAAACCATGAAATCATAGCAGACCCCAGACAAAAGCATCCACCTGATGTGCTTTTCCTGTCCGAGACACTTCCAGCCCAATCTACATCTGTATAGCCACACAATTTGTAATCATGGTTTCCATCATAGTATAGACCAAAGTCTATAGTCCCTTGCAGATATCTCATCACATCTTTTGCAACTATCAGGTAACTCATCTACGTTCAACTAGATACTGACTCAAGGTGTTCACAGCAAAACAAATGTTTGGTCTGGTATTGGTTAGATACATCAACGACCCAATAATATGTCTATATTGAGTCACATTCACTAACTCTGACGAGTCATCAACTAACAACTTCAGGTTGGAATCCATGGGTGTGGCCATGGCTTTACATTCCAACATATAAATTTCCTCTGCATACTTTCCCTAATTGAGAAAGATTACTTCTGAGTTCTTCCATACTTCCAAACCTAGGAAATAATGCATTAGACCAAGGTCTTTCATCTCAAATTCTTCAGCGAGCTTCTTCTTGCATTCTACAATCTGTTTCTCATTCCTTGTCAGAAATAGATCATCGTATGACAGGTTTATCTTCTATAACCTTGAAGTAAAGGTTAGGATCCGCTTTACTCTTGGCAAAGCCCATGCTCGTCAGGAAACTATTTATCCTTCCATACCAAGCTTTGGGAGCTTACTTCAGGCCATACAGTGCCTTCTTCAACTTGCATACATGAGTTCATCTGTCTTCAACTTCGAATCCTTGTGGCTGTTCTATGTATACTTCTTCTTCAATCACACCATTTAGGAAGGTTGTTTTCACATCCATCTAGTGTAAGTCCCACTTCATCATGGATGCAAGTGCCATGATGGCTCTAATCGATGTATACCTTGCTACTGGTGCAAATGTTTCTTCTTAATCAATTCCCTCTTTCTGAGAGAAACCTCTAGCCACAAATCTAGCCTTGTGCTTCTCTATACTTCCGTCAACTGTATGTTTTATCTTGTAGATCCATTTGGAGGATACTAAACTCTTGCCTTGTGGTTTGGGAACTATATCCCACACATCGTTCTTCATTATTGACTAATATTCTTCAGTCATTGCTTCTACCCATTCTTTCTTCTGTACAGCTTCTTTGTAGTTTGCAAGTTCTTGATCTACAACATCACACATCAAAGCTACATATTTGGAAAATGTCTTGGGCTTCTTACTTACCCTTGTGGAGTCTTCAAGAGCTCCATATCTTTCTACTTCTTGTATAATTTCTCTTGCCCAAGCAGGCTTTCTCTTTCATGATATCTCCATCATAGGAGGTTCTTGTGGCTCTGTCATATCATGTTCTTCAGGAGCTTCATCTTCAGGGAGGAATGTAATGCCTACATTTCTAGGTGGTGCATCTTCCTCGTACACATCTTCATGTTGGCATTTTCTGGATCTCTTGAGAGCTACTTCTTCATCGAATGTTACATCTCTACCGATTTCCATGTGATGGAATCCAAGAATGTAAATTCTGAATGCCTTGGATACTTCACAGTATCCAACAAATATCCCCTTCTTTCCGGAAGGGTTCAACTTGGTTCTTCTCTTTTTCGGTATATGAATATATACTGGACAACCAAATATTTTGACGTGACTTACCTCAGGCTTCTTTCACGTGAACATCTCTTCTAGAGTCTTGAATCCAAGAGCACTGTGAGATATTCTATTATGTACGTAGACAGCAGTTCTTGTTGCTTCTGCCCATAGATGCATTAGAAGATCTTGATCATATATCATTGTCTTCACTGCCTCCATGATGGTTCTGTTCTTTCTTTCCGCAACACCATCCTGTTGAGGCTTGTAGGTAGTGGTTAGTTCCCTCTTGATTTCGGCGTCTTTACAGAAGGCTTCAAACTCTTTTGAAGTATACTCTCTGCCATTGTCTAATCGGAGTGTCTTGATTCTCTTGTCTGAAAGATTCTCTATCAAGGCTTTGAATTCCTTGAATTTCTCAAACACTTCACTCTTTGATTTCAAGAAGTATATCCAAGTCTTTCTTGAAAAGTCATCAATAAATGTAATATAATATTCAAAGCCACTTAAAGATGTGGAGGACATTGGACCACACACATCTAAATGAATCAATTCCAACGTACCTTTTGTTTTTGTTTCACTCTTCGGAAATGGATTCTTGATGTTCTTCCCTTTCGCACATCCCTTGCAAATGCCTTCATGTTTGATCTTCAAGTCTGTTAATCTCGTCACTACTTTGTTCACATGAGGTAGTGCCTTGTAATTGATGTGGGCAAGCCTTCTATGCCATAGTTCACTAGGGTCGGTGGACTCATGAACAAGGGTTGTTTCTGAATGTCCCTTGAGTTTATACAAGCCTCCTTCTTCTTCACCAATTACAACTACATCTTCAATTGATTTTCCTTTGGGCCACATGAGTACTTGGCCATCTATAAATGCAACTCTGAATCCTTTCTTATCTAAAGTTGAGATAGAAAGTAAATTCTTCTTTAGACCGGGTACATATAGAACTTCCTTCATCTTCAAGGGATTTCCTAAATCAAGCTTGTAGCTTGCTTCACCGATTCCTTTGATTGGATATTGATAGTCATCTCCTAGAGAAACTTTCTGAGGAGAGTTCTTTTCTTCAAGTTTGGACAGAGTTTACTTTTGTCCCGTCATGTGCTTTGAAGCACCACTATCAATAAGCCAAGTGTCTTCTCCAAGTGTTACAAACCCAGAGAGTGCAGAGAATAGTACATACTATTTTGCATCCTCTTCTCTTGCTTACTTTCTTGGAGGTCCTTCCTCTTCTTCTTCTTCATCCTCATCTTCAGCTAGATGAGCATGATGTCTTTTGTTGTTGTTGATCCTCTTCTTATATTCTTGTCTCTTCATAGGACAATTTCTGGCAATGTGTCCTATCTTATTACAATGAAAACATTGAAAGCCGAAGTAGTCCTTACTTGGAGGACTTTCTCTTGTTCTTTGGATTCTTCTAGGAGGTTGAGACTCCTTGTGGTTTCTCTTCTTGAAGTTAGGTTGACTTCTTCTTTTTTTTGGTATGAGTGGCTAGGGATTGATCATCTTCCTTCAGTAGAGCTTCTCTGTTTGCCACTCTAGTATCCTCTTGAATACAATCTTCCCATACAACATCAAACTTCAAGCTTTCCTTCCTGGCACACATCATCTAGATGAACGACTCCCAGGGTCTAGTGAGACCATTGAGGGTAGTCATAACCAACTCATCTTCATCAAGTTTGTCTCCAATGGATTCTAGTTGTTCCTTGAACTGGGAGACCCTTGTGAAGTAGGCCTGGATGGATTCTCCATGACTCATCTTAGTGCTCTTCAGTTGAGCTCTTAGATTCATCTTTCTGTTGATGTTTCTTCCTTCATACATTCTTGATAGGGCATCATACATTTCTTTCGCAGTCTTCTTGGTGACACTTGAGGGATCAAATGATCCTTGATAGAGTCAGCAATAATCCTTTGTGCCCTAATCATATCCTTCTTCTGCTTCTCCTTAGCTTCAGCTTCTTCAAGTTCTGCAACTTCATCTTTGATATACTTATCAAGATCATTCTCTTGGAGAATGAGGCCAATCCTGTATTTCCATGCTCGGAAATTCTCTATGCCTTTCAGTTTGTCCTCAAGCTTAGTGCTTGGGGCCATCTTGTCAGAAAGTCACAAAAAATTGAAATTCTGCAGAATGAGAAATTGAACTTACCAAGAGATGCGCTTGACTGAGGTGAGTTGACTGGTGTGCTTGGTTTCTGGACATCTCAAGTCTTCACCTTTCAAATCTGACTTGTGAGAATCAGCACTGCAACTTCCAACAGTTTTCTGGTTCTGCAGTTTTTTGGTGCAGCTGTCAAACTAGGGTTTAACTTTCCAAGAGATTGACTCCTCCAAAAACTTCGATCCCTGGCTTAGAATATGCGCTCTGGGAGGGCGCAACTTTCCATGCAAGCAATTTTCCAAAACTCAATTTTTTTCACGAAACTCTAATTTCTAGTCAGGGAGAGAGAGAGAGAGGGCTTTTTCTCTTGTGAAAGCTGTCCTATTTAGGTTAGCTCTGATACCATGTTAGAATTCCATATGCTACGCTAGATTATCAGCATTTAATTTCAAATTCATAAAAGCATATAGACAGGGTCACTGAAAGAAACAGTATCACAAGAACAACACAGATTTATCCTGGGAAAACCCTAATGGGAAAAACCCAGCAAAAGCTTCCTCAATATAGATGCCCCAAAAGATAAAAGGTAAATCCCAAAACTGATCCTCCTCCTCTAGCTACAGCTCTTTCTCTCTCTCTCTTATGCGCTACACAAGTGAGTGTGTGTGTCTCAAATGAGAGGCACCTCACTCTATTTATATTCTTTCGTTCACTTGACATTTAACCCAGTTATGTAGGCTCGAGTAAACTTAACTCAGTTATGTAGGCTTGAGTAGACATAACTGGGCTAACTTTATATAATAATATATTCTGGAGGGTAATAATGACCCGACTTACAACGGAGGGGACTTCCTCATGACTCTTAGTAATTCTCCCGATATGAACATCAAGGTACAAAGAAATACAAATGATTCTCCCAATAGGAACATCAGGGACCAATAAAATATATTTAGAATATTCTTCGAAGTGACAATATTTCAACAGCAAAAGTGTCTGAACTCACTGCATGTCTCCGTTGTTGGATCCATGACACCTAACAGAGTGCATTTCACACTCTACCCTCCTGCCTATGCTGATAAGCGCCTCCATGCTAGGCAGTCCACATGGAGGACATCCTAAGTTACCCCATAACTCAACACTCCCTCTTAACAAGGGATGTCCGACCACAACTAATGCCTAGATCCAACAAGTCCTCTGCTGCGGTAATTGCCATATATGTCCTGACTACCTCTGTTGTCCCTTGACCTGTAGTACTCTGATCCTCATCCATCCTAGTGGTCTCGGAAGGAGCCTCTCGCTCTCTCTCAGAACAAATCATTGATCATGGGCACAGAATCCCTCTGATTCTCTATTGCAACCAACCTCTGAAGCTATCATCAAGCGAATCAACTGACTGGTACCTGACCTCCCTACCTTGAGATGATTTAGCTTGCTCCTGAGCTAAATCCATCTCATACCAACTCAATCTCTGGCTAGTACTAGTATGAGCATCTTGCTCACCTCTCTACCATGTGGACTGACTCTCCAAAGGCTCATCCAAACTGTGAGCTTCTATCTCCAACTCCATCTCAGAGTCTGACAAGGACTCTGACAACCACCCAGCTGCTCCTGAAGTAAGTCATCCCCGCACCACAAACTCCCCACCAATATTGTAACCCATCAACACTAGGTCAACTCCCACTAGACAAGTAAAGATCAACTGTCTCTGAAACACCATAGAGAAACCTACATCATCCAAAGATGATACTGAGAGTATACTCACTCTCAGTCCTGGTATGTAAAGAACTCCAGCCACCTCTAAGAGTTCTCGGCAATTTAGTAGGAACCTGACCGTTCCTACTCCTCGGATCACATGCTCTAAGCCATCATAATCTTTGAAGGTCTACTTAGGAGTATCCTGAATAAATATGAATGCTTCTCACATTCTAGTCATATGACTGCAGTGCCTACAGTCCACTATCCATCTCTCATCAACATGTACCTCAAGTTGACTGTTATCATGGCCAAATACAAAAGAGGCAAGAGAGATCTCCCTCTCAAACCTGTTGGTGAACTCATCCACCTCCTCTGTCGTTGCCACCTACTCATCCCTCTTCTCCTTATTCTTCTTCTTATGAGGGCATTGGCCCGCATAATGGCCATACTGCATGCAAAACATCTGACCTTACTCAGGTCTTTCTTCTGTTCACCTCTCTTGAACTTCTGCTGTGAACGTTCTCTCTGGCAACAATTGAATCGACAAATATTGCCCATGATTTAGCCACACCATTCAGGGCTTGTCGAACTAACTCTCCATCCTCCACCTTCTCCCCCACACTTGCCAACTCGTCTTTAACCTGAGTTATACAAGTCAGATAGGTGGGCATTTCCTCATCCTTGACCATCTTGATGCTCTTCATTTTCTCACGAAGCACCATCTTTCTATTTTCATTAAAGCTTTGGTATAGTTTCATCAAAGCATCCCACATCTCATATGCAATATGTTTCCCTGTAATGTGTGGAATGATGTGGTCCTTGATTGCATCAAGGAGAATCCGTTAAGCCTTAATGTTCTTCTTTTCATAAGTGTCCTTTTCCGTAGCATCTGTAGGAATAGATACAAGACTTGCATATGTGCTCTCCACAATGTGCCATAACTCTCTTTCAGAAACAACACTACGATGTCCTTCCATATGCACTGAAGCTTGAGACCCCATCCAACCGATCCTCCACACGCAAACTGCTAGCCTCTCTGGTCAATTTGGATCTGAAACCAACTGTCACAATGAGCAAAAAATAAACACAGATCTGGCCCTTCCACGCCAAGATCTGAAAGATCTGTCTCAAATATCTCCTCCAACAATCAGATTTGATAAATCTAACCTCCACCAACTCAAATATGATAGATTTGACCTCCACCAACTCGAATCTGACACCTGCACTTCAGATCTAGGTAGATCTGGTCTCTATCCTACTGACACTAGCTAGATCTATCTCATATCTAGACTCCAACACTTCAGATATGATGGATCTGACCTCTACAGTCACAAATCTGAACCCTACTCTTCAGATCCGGTAAATCTGGTCACCCTCTCTGCAGATCTAACTCCGCCATTGAATCCTCACATAGATCCGGTATGCTACTCACAGATCTGAGTGTAATTTCCCTCCTCTGACCTCTAGCAAGGCTCTGATACCATGTTAAATTTTCTCAGAGGTCTCTACTCGCCTTGAGAAGTCAGATTTCAACTCGACCATAAAATTCACTAATCCCAGATGAAATAACTTCTATAAAAATTCGAATTTGCAACACACAAAATCCATACAACTCATAAACAACTAGACAATCACACATAAGACTCAGAAATTTATCCTGGAAACCCCAATGGGGAAAACCAACTACAGTGGGGGTTTCTTCTTTCTCAAGCCTAGAGCAAATAGAATATAGAAGAAGTACAGTAATATTTAGAGAAGCAACAAGTGAACCTGGAGGGCCAAAACCCTAGATCTGCAACAGCTACAACTGTCGCTCTTGGATGAAGCACCCCCATCAGTACACCCTCATGCTGGAACTCTCAAATCTTGACTTTGTCGATCACTAGATGTTGTACACTATGTCGAACCCTTAGAAGGTTGCTCCCTTTGCCCTTCTGCTCTCTTTGTTCTGCTTCCGAAAGAACAACTGTGTCCTCAATCACTGAAAACGTCCCTCGGCTGTGCTGCTGCTCCCTCACTCCTCTGAGGCACGTCTCAATTGGACTGCTATCAGTCTGACTCTGACCAATCCCTGAAGACCTCTCCTCAATCACTGATGAAGACCCTTCGCTCTCTGGGTCCTCTCAGCCTCCCATACATGTGCAGTGGCTCCCTCGCGTCCAACACATGTGACCTGTTACAGCCCACGTCCTCCTCCAACTGCTCACCCTGTTGTTGTTGCTACTCTTCAGTCTCTAAAGATGTTCAGTGAAATATCTCTCTCACTGCCCTAGTGAATGAACGCCTCAATCTCTAAAGCTCTATCCTCTCACTGCTTTGAGGAATGCGTCCCAGCTATCTCAAATGGTTCACCCTCCTTGGTCACCAAACCCTAATTAGGGTTACAAAACCCTATTTCACTTATGTGTCAAAAATCATACTGTTGCATTAAAAAATGCATGCATGCACTTTTGCATGTAACAGGAAAAAGTGTCTTAAACTCACTGCATGTCTTCGTTGCTGGATCCATGACACTTAGCAGAGTGCATCTCACACTCTACCCTCCTGCCTATGCTCATAAGTGCCTCCATGCTAGGCAGTCCACATGGAGGACATCCTAAGTTACCCCATAACTCAACAATCTGGAGCCCAAAAGGCTATCTAGGGCACCTACCCTTGAAGGCTAGCCAGTATCTTGTGAAATGTTAAATGCTTGAAAGTTAAATGTTTATGAAATGCTAAATGGATACTTGTTGGAATCTAATAGAAACAAGCCCAAGTACTCTACCCATTTGTGAGATACCACCATCCCCTAGTGTTCTCTGTCATGCATATTGTCACTGTGGTTGTGTGTATTCATTGTCACTCGGAGAGATCACATGGTCAAAGTCAACAACAAGTCACAACCCCTCACCTTAATCCTTGTTTATCCACACTCACCCAATATTAACAGACAACTTTGTAAGCACGGCACCCAGTATTAACAGACAAGCTCAACTTTGTAAGCATGGCATATATAGAGGGCTTCATAGAAGATTTTAAGGCTATTCAAGGACACAAGTATATTTTGATTATCTATTATTATTCAGTCACCATGATTATGATTAGTATGTTGTAGTTGGGTATTAATATACATCTTGGAGCATCTTTTACCTTGAATGCATACAGGGTGGTCCAAATCATTATCTCCCCTTCAGATGGAGTATTTTGACCAAGTCAACCTAGTTGACCGAGTGAAACACGTTTCCCAAGGCAATGACTACAGTGATCCATATTGGTTATCTATGTGTTCTAGACATGCCCAACGTACATACTACAGTTTCAATTTTCAGCAAATAGCCACAGTTTTCAGTTACAGTGATTATTATCACTTCTATTATTCTAGCCATATTATATTGTGATGAGATGATGCCATTGGTTCTCCTAGGGCGTTGTTAAGGACTAAGGGGTATGTGTAGTCACCATTAGCATTCTCCTATGCCTCTGGATCCATTTTTGCATGCAGTTTGTCACATGAAGTGACCGGCAGAGAGTTATTAGCATTTTTATAGCTTCGAGATGATGTACCAGAATAAAGTTCATAGAAAATGGACTATGAAATTACTAAAGGAGATCAATTTGGCTAGGTTGATCAAGGAAATGGAAAATGGACTTCACCATGAGTTTCATTTGGGCTCTAGACATATTTGGCTTGCTTCATTACTCATCTTCATCAGATTGTCTCCTCCAACGTGGGTTCTATAGAGGACATGTGGCTTCAAGGGGGATGTGATCACATGTGGCATGGTTCATATTTCATTGTACCTTGATGATATATCATATGTGTTGATGTATTGAGGGTGACTAGGGCGATTTAGACCCCTATAGCGTCGCCCTTTCTCATGTACCATGTTGTATTATTACATTTCACCTTCCTAAGGTGTCTTGGGCAAAAGTGTACCCCATCTATTATTAATCTATGTACTCAATCCATGTAAAAATAAAAATGTAAATCTCCACCATTGATGATGTTTTAATCTCAACCATTGGATGGATGTTAGTTAAAATGTGGACACACTCTAGATCTATTTAAGAGATGTGATCCCCTCATTGTATCCCATCAAGAATTTTGGCTCTTGGCTTATTGAAATAGAGAAAATTCTTTTGTGAGAAATACTTGTGTTCTTGTGGATCGAATGTTGGCAATGGTGATTGAAACTACTTTTCTGCTGCATTATTTTCGTTGACATTTCATGCAAGTATTAGAGACCCTGAAAAAGCATTAACTACTGGCAAACCTTAAGAAATGTGAATTTGCCCAATAGTGCTTGGTGTACTTGGGGTACATGATTAATGGAGGGGAACTCAAGATTGAGATTGCAAGGATGGAGGCCATCATCTAGTGGCTAACTACTACCAATGTTTAAGGCACAATAGTTCATTAACGAAGGAAAAAAACACAAGGACAATAGGTTGAAATCCATATAAGATAAGATAACAAAAGATATTTTTATTAATGACCACAAAAGTACGTCAAATGGGATTGTGGTACCATGACGTCAATTAAAAGTGGGAGCGCTAAGGCAACACCTATAAAAAGCAAGAAGTATGACTCTAAGCTAAAAAACAAAAAGAGCTAACTCCAAAGATGGAGAGTCGATCTATAAGAGAAATGTACAAAGAAAGTGAATCTGAAATCTGTGATACAAAAACAATTAATCTATCACAGTGCACTAGAAGCATCTCCCCTAATATCCAAGGCCAACTGAAGGAATCTCGAGATAGTACTCTATCTGGAGGAAGAACTCGAAGAGGAGCTATTTGGAGTGGGGGGCCTGCTGGTGTGACCTAGGTGAAATCATCTGATTGTTGGAATGGGGCCAAGACTAGCCATGTCACTAGTGTCTAGTAGAAGTTGAGGTGGCCCTCTACATCCTAACTAATCTATGGTCAAAAGCAACATCACCCTCTATCTATCTCTTGGTGCCTCTAGAAGACAGGAGCATTGGAAATAAGGAAGAAATCTACTGACTGGAGGTTGATCCAAACTACAAATGTCACTAAAGGAGGAGGGATTGAAGCTGGAGGGCCTCCTGTAAGTATAAGGTCGGACATCTTTGATCAAGATATCTTAAAAAACTAGTCAAAGTCTAAAGCTATGTGCAAAGGTCTGTAAAAAGACAATGGAACCGCTTGTGTATCTTGTAATTATATAAGTGAAAAATTGAACATGAGATAGATATAGATTGATGCAATGCCATGTGACGATGTAATTATATGTATTAAAATAATCAAAATGGTTGAAAGGTCATACCCCTTAGTTAGGTCATGTCCCTTAGTCAGGTTATGCCTTTCAGTTGTATTATTATTATTATAATTATTGTTTATCTATATATTTATGTTCAATGTATTGCCTATCCCTTCAAAGATGCTTTATCCTCAAAGCATATTATGGAAAAGGCTACGTCTTCGTTCCGGCTTGCAGTGCCTTGTCATAATCATAGTTACATATATCGTGTCGACGAATATATCACCGAGGTTCCGGAATGAAACTTATCGGAAACAACGGAAAAAATATCGAAAAATATCGAAAATATCGTAGAGCATAAAAAATACAAATAAACATTTTTTCTCAAATTTATTAACATCTAAAAAGCAACAACAACATCAAATAAACACATTTCCACATAAATATGAAAACACAACTCATATATAAGATGAATAAGATGTCAAATGGCGGATCATGATCACATATCGACTATAAACTGAAAATACTAAAATATGTTCCTGATGGAATGATAGAAAATCACATCAAATGATCAAAATAAATGTCTCTCAAGAGATGAACCATCATGACTTGTGAGGCATCTAGATACTACTTAGTACAATGATGAATAATAGAAATCATCGATCCCCTCTACCCCTTTTATAGGCAATGGGCAACTCTTCCTCTGGAAGTAGTAGGGGGTCCTGTAGGTGCTTTGGATGAGTTAGGCGTCAAATTGGAAGCTCCAACTACTCAAGCTATGGTGGAAGGTAATAGGGATGAGGTGAAAACCAATGTGAGTTATCTCCTACCATAATTGCATCTCATAAAAATTATTGCCTATATTCGGATCCTATTCATCAATAGCACCCTACGCCCCCCTCCTCTAGCCCTTGCCTCTACCTCGAATCTCGAAGTTGATCCTCCAATGGCATTAGTCAACACTCTACAATTTTGATGAAACTTCCTATGCTTAATGAGTGAAGAGTACATTTTTATTAAGGTCATGATAAAAGATTTCAACAGTGAATGCCACTAACATCATGTCACTAGCATCAAGGTACATAGAGGGGTTGATGTGCTTAATTAAATGCCAATCCCATACCATCATACTTGATAAAATCTAGTGGAATCGTTGCAATCTTGAAATCTTGAAAACTATTAAGTCTGTTGAATTCTAAATGGGATCTAAAATTCTACTTTTTGCATATGAGGTTGGAACCACTCTCAAACATCCTGAAACAATTAATGGTAATGAAAAAAATTTAAGTAAAATGACAGAAAATAAAAGTTAAGGAGAATGTCACTTTTACTTTAAGAATTTAATATTACCATTTATTACTTTAAGAATTTAATATCTACGGTTTTAATAACACTACCAAAAAATTAACCCATGGATTGATTTCCCAAATTCCATGCAATATTTTTTAGCAGGGCGATATTTTCCAAAATATCGCGATATATTCCCAATATATCGCGACACATTCAATATATCGTGACATATTCAAAATGTCGTAAATGTCGTGATTTTTTAGTGCCGATATATCACCAATGGGAATGACTCGCGATATATCGCAATATGGGCGATATATTGTCGATATATGTAACTATGGTCATAATTCTTCATTCTAGAGAATGAAGACATGAGATGATATGATCTTCAAAGGGTTGAGAGGAATTGCTGAATTCTGAAAGGGTCTCAAAAACCTAATTAAATCCTATGTGGAGGTGTGTGTTTATAGGGTTCCTAAAATGAACTTTTATTTTAGGACCAAATTGTACTAGCATCAATAATCTTTAAATATAGGTCAATTGCTTTTGTTCAAAATGATGCTAATATAATTATTAGTTAAAGTATCGGCTCTTGTAATTAGGATGTCAATAAGGTATCCTTGTAACATGATCTTTTCTTATCATACTTGTGTTTTCTTGTTTCATTTTTGGTAGCATGTCTTCTTTGTAGACTTGTGTCACTCTGTTGACCATTAGATGTTTATTGGTAGAGATACTTGGATTTTCCATCATTTTGTACTTCAACATAATCTTTTCTTATCAATTCCCGCAAGTGATATGTTGAGCTCTTAAATGAGGATATTGTTGTGATGGCCTTAAGCCCTATGTTGACAAAGCATCGAGCTTCTGCAGGATCCAGTTTACCCTAGGTACCATCCTCGAAATGAGGGGTTTCCCTAGGATTGTATTTCATGGAAAAAGAATAACTGTTCATGCCAAATATACAACATCAATACCAAAACTGTGCAGTGATTTGCTAGTAATAATATGATGATTTCAAAGAAAGAAGGCTGTGCTTGTTTAATGAAACTAAACAACAAAATCCTTTGATTCTAAGTTCAGTTCCATCACCGCCAATCTGTGGCCTTGATGCCATTCCACTGGTAATCTAGGCAGATAATTATGTGTACAACATTGCAAGCAGAAAGGTTACTATGCTCGGTGCCTGATTGTGTATACTTAAGTACTACCAATTCACAACACAAGCATCACACACCTCTTCCTAAAGTTCAAGAAAATCCATCACTAAGACATAGAAACCACAGGAAAATTTAATCACTTTAAAATCCCCAAAATTATAATGCTTTTCATCCTCATATACTGCAGAAATTACTAGTTTTGAAGAGCAAAATTAGGAATGGTAAAAGGTTGTAATTTGAAATTGGCATCAATTATGTTTCTAAGTTAAGACACAATATCCTCTTAATACCTGAGGAATAATTTATTAAGAAAGTTTATATATGGAACACCCCAGTATCTAATTGCAACTCATGATTGTACCACGATTCTGATCCAGGTACAATGTCACAGAAATAAATGAGAAGCTCTGAAAAATCTAAAACGATTATGTTCCTTTTCTAAAAACTTTTGTGGCTGCTGTCTTTTGACCCTGTGCTTTATGTACCAGTCACCAATCATCATAATCTAGTCGTATGTGTTCTCCTATACTCATGATAGAAAAACTACAATCTCGTAGGAAACACTCCTGAATTGCTTGAAAACAGATCAATTGCGTTCAATACTAAATTGTGGCAAGAATAGCTTTTGACCTGCATAGTTCTTTTACAGAATATAAAGAAGCTACTTTGCATAATAAGTGTGCTTCCTGAGAATATTTAGAAGGCCACTTTACAACTTTACAAGGAAATGACCAACGAATTTCCTATTCATGTGATACCTTCCAAAGATCATGAGCACATAGATGGAAATTTCTTGATGCGCATGAAAACCTGGCAAACAATTCTTACTTTATCAAAACGCAGATTTTTGCCCAGCCATTGAACTGCAGCACTGAATCTTTCCTTATCACCAAACAGTGCCAATGTATCCAGTGAATCAACCTGTCAGATGTCAATGTCATTGCATTCAGCAACACACATATATCAAAGGTTAAAACAATATTCTTACTCTAAAGTAATTTCTTAATAGAAAACCATGCTAGGGTTATAGCATTCAATCTTACAAGTGTCAATGCATAGCCACCCAGTGTGTTTTCTCCTGTACAACTTAAGGGCCTTAACTCATCAAGAGGGAAAGCATGTTCCATATACCCATCAAAAGCATGATAAAACATTTGTCTAACCTGCAATAAAACAAAATTGTCTCCATCAATCAACAAACACAACAAGATTATGTTTCATTTAAGGAATATGAGAAAAAGCTAGCTCCACAAGCAGTAGTACAGCAGAAATTGTACTAGGATCATGTCATAACAACTCAATTATGTTTATTTAATGCACAAATACTTTAAGATACATATCCAGAGAACCATACAAAGGAAGGGAGTATGAGCAGGCAGGCAAAATAAGCAAGATGATGCTTTAGCAATTTTGCATGATCCACTCATTTTCCTTTCCCTTTAGGATTTTCTTTCTTTATTTAATGCACAATTTTCATCATCTATGCCTGATTATTCTCTTGATTAACTGCCCTAAGGTGGAGCCATTATGGCTCACATCTGCTCACATAACTCCCATTTTCATTCCGCAGCAAGATTGCATCTGGTGAGAGTGATGAAACCTATACCAGTTCAGTTGTTCATCACCAAGATGTACCATGAGGTAAATTTGAACCTAAAATCTTGCAATAGTATGTGTAGTACTTCATCTGCTTCTGCTTTGATTGATTACGTTGTAGAATTCCCCCAAATCTATTACCAAAGACCGGATGCAAGAAAATTGTGGAATTTATTGATGGAAGGTATGGTTGAGTCATAAGATCACAAGTGTTATGGTACTAGCAAATAATTGAACACCAAATTGGCATACTATGTATTTCAAATAACAAATAACAGATTAATTCCTCAGCAAAGAAAAGGGTATTTTACTATTTATAAAAGAAAGACAGTTATCAATACCCCTTATCAAGGTCAGACCTGAACCCAAATGACAATAAACCTGTGGATCCAGTCGAACCTACAATAAGAAGGATGACTGAGCACTGACAACACCTAAATTGGAAACACCCAGCTAACCTATATCAAGAATACTTATGGGGATGTTACTCATATAAATGCCCCATGATTGGATACATTTTGCCCATTACAAGAATGAGATTCCACTTCAAATATGCATGCTACTGCTCTGCACTAAGAGATTTTAATTTTGGGCAAAATCAAGAAATCACTACAGTTTTCAACCCATGACTTTGAACAACCATTATTTTGAAATCTTGATTAAAAGCTATATTGTATGACCCATGATTTTCCAGTGCTCTGAAATGATCTAGATTCTACACATTAGAACAGACAATTAGATTTGGACATCTTTACTAAAAGATCAAGCATTTTAGCCTTCCAGGGATGTCTTTCCAAAGGTACTTTTTAATTCCTCTAGTTTTCTATAATTATTACTGTAACATTTGAGGAAGTCTATTTTCTATTTTAATTATTTATTTTTCTAATTGTAACATATGCATGCACCATAGGGGCGGCAGGAGCGGGAGGGATCATCTTTAACCCCAAGGGACAAAGAAGATTGAATTTGCTTGGGGTCTGGGCAGGGTATTGAAGAACCAAGCTGAAGTATTGGCTCTTCTTTGAGGTCTTAATCTGATAATGCAAAGGGGGGTCACTGAAGCCTTAGTGTTTGGGGATTCTGCAACCATCACTCAAATAATCAGGATTCAATCTAAGCCTAAAGACCTATTTCTTCGTCAGCTAAGTTCTAGAATTAATGTTCTCATGGCAGAGATGAAAGACATTTAAATCTTCCATATTCTTCGGCGTCTTAATTCCCAAGCAGATTTTCAAGCTCATAAAGCCGCTGCCATGCCAAAAGGTCTGCTATGCGTGAACGAGGATCCTCCTCAATCAGTCTCAATTCCCTTATGTTCAATATGGGGTGTTTAAACTTTAAAGTACTTTTGGATGGCAATTCATTTAAGTTCCACGTGATACGTGTGGCTCAGCATCATGCCACCCCTCTGGTATCATGGGAATACATGGATCATGCTCGACGTTAAGAAGATGGCAAAAGCAAAGGGTGATAATCGTCTTTACCCATGTGTTCCTCAATCTTCAGTCCTCTCAGTTCATGTGCCAATGAATGTGGTTGATCAGGCACATGAAAGGCAATCTCCCTTAGGTATTGTGAAATCGTACCAAGGTGACATTGACATGATGGTGGAAAGTTGGAAACTAATCTCATGGGATTTAAAATGAGGATCAAGGCAGAGCTCCTCCATCAGAAGGGTAATATTCGAGATTCGAACTCTCAAGAGGACTTCCTCGTTCATCATCTGGGTTCGTGGTTTAACCAGGGAAAAGGAGATAAGCATGGGAACGTAATCGCCATGGAGGATATTGGTAGCATCCCTGATTGTTGCCCCTCTCATGGTCTAAAAATAGTTTCTTCAAAGATTCACGTCTTTCATCACAAGCTTTCAACCATGAAACGTGTATAAACTTTAAAGTACTTTTGAGGTGTATAAACTTTAAAGTACTTTTGGATGGCAATTCATTTAAGTTCCACGTGATTCATGTGGCTCAGCATCATGCCACCCCTCTGGTATCATGGGAATACATGGATCATGCTCGACGTTAAGAAGACGGCAAAAGCAGAGGGTGATAATCGTCTTTACCCGTGTGTTCCTCAATCTTCAGTCCTCTTAGTTCATGTGCCAATGAATGTGGTTGATCAAGCTTGTGAAAGGCAATCTCCCTTAGGTATTGTGAAATCCTACCAAGGTGACATTAACATGATGGTGGAAACTAATCTCATGGGATTTAAAATGAGGATCAAGGCAGAGGTCCTCCATCAGAAGGGTAATATTCGAGATTCAAACTCTCAAGAGGACTTCCTCGTTCATCATCTGGGTTTGTGGATTCACCAAGGAAAAGGAGATAAGCATGGGAACGTAATCGCCATGGAGGATATCGGTAGCATCCCTGATTGTTGCCCCTCTCATGGTCTAAAAATAGTTTCTTCGGAGATTCACGTCTTTCATCACAAGCTTTCAACCATGAAACGTCGGCTATGGACCTTGTTGCCCACCTATTTCGACTAGGTGGCAACTAGGTGGCAACCTCATGTACATTGAAGATGTACATTCTGTGCAGTTTGTACCATGGAAAATCCTTGGGATTTTTCACTCAGTAGGGCATTTTTGCCCCTTTTTCACGAAATTTCCACTCCCCTACATGGGATAATTACTGTAATTTTGTACTAGCATGGGTTATTCCTATCAAGGATCTCACCATGGACTTTATTATAAGGGAAGTCCTCTTCACCGAGTGTTTTTTTCTCCAATTAATTAATTTTGTTATTTGACAATTTTAATTAGTTGGGTTTTTCACTCACAAATCCTCCAAAGTGATGATTGGCATTCTAATAATCGAGCCCATTGGGTGGCTAAGGGCTTAAAATTTTGTTTATGACCATGCTATACATCCCCTAGAATTTTGTCGAATTTCGTTAGGTGTAGATAGTTTTTTTTAATGAATTAACCTCACTATCAGGTGATTAATTAATTAAATTTTGATGTAATAAGGCAATTACTTGGTCCTTGACATTGTGTAATATGGGTATGAGTGCAAAAAAGAAATGCCATGACACCCCCTAAGTCATAGGATCAAGTCTCATGTCATTCAGACATGTGGTTAGGATTTTAGCCCACTTTTAGTCAGTCAAGGGCTATTTTCCAAGAAAATTAAAGTTAATTCCTGAAGTAAAAAAAAAATACCAAAATATTTATTTTGGATAAAAAGCCTTAGTAAAGGCCAATTTAAATTATATTGGGGCTTGGCTATGCCAAATCAAACATATTTCAAGTATAAACTCCCCCCCCAAAGTCCAAAAATTAATAAAAGAGGGCCAAAATATAACTAAAACCAGTGTTCCACGAGGACTCACCCCGCAAGGTCGGGAGCTCGTCCCCCTCGCTCCCCACACCCCGGGGGCTTGTGGGATCCTTCCGAAACGTTTTCCCTCGACCCCAATTTGGCGAAACTTGGGGAAACGCAGGGGGGATCTTGCCCCCCTATTTTGAAGCGTGCACTGGTGAAGTGGGGGACTCCGAGACGCTCTAGTAGTAATGGTAATGTTAAATTCTTAAAGTAAAAGTGGTATTTTCCTTATCTTTCATTTTCTACCCTAAAAGGGTAGAAAATGAAAGATAAGGAAAATACCACTTTTACTTAAATTTTTAACATTACCATTAATTGTTTCAGGATGTTTGAGAGTGGTTACAACCTCATCAGAGTTCATATGCAAAAAGTAGAATTTTAGATCGCATTTAGAATTCAACAAACCTAACAATTTTTCAGGATTTCAGGATTTGCAACGTTTCCACTGGATTTTATCATGTATGAGGTTAAGGGATTGTTATTTAATCAAGCACATCAACCTCTCTATGTACCTTGATGTTGGTGGTGTTGATTGTTAAACTCCTCTACCATGACCTTAATTAAAATGTACCCTTTAGTCAAGCAAAATCACTTATTAAGCATGAATTTTTTTCTAATTTTACCTTATTTTAATTCTTGGTTTAGGAAGTTTCATCAAAATTGTAGGGTGTTGAGTAATGTCCTTCAAGGATCAACTTCGAGATTCAAGGTAGAGGCAAAGGCTAAAAGCCTAAAGGAGGTGGGAACAGGGTGCTATCGATGAATAGGATACCAATATAGGATTAATAGTTCACTCTTGCATAATTGTTTGTTGGACTTGAAATCCTCAAATAATGTGATGCCCTCTGGAATCATGAAGAAATAGGGTCCTCTGGTCACACTTCCCCATTACAACATCTATGCCATGGATTTTTCACAATGTTAAAGTGTGTTGAATCATTGAAGAATTAGACTTTATTTACAGGGAGCAACTTAAACTATATTTATAAAGGATGAATTGTTATTGCCGAGATCTATAATATTATTATAACTTTTATAATTTTTATGACCTCGACGTCCCCCCGCCCCCCCTGAATTTCCCTAAAATTTGGGGGTGGTCTCCACACATCCCCAACGTGCGTTTCCTCGCTCCCACACTCCCGCATCCTGGAAACTTGGAGGAACATTGATTAAAGCCCATTTTTTTTGTCATTTTTTGCCAAAAACGAATTTAGAAAAAAGAAGTCAAACCTCAATGGAATACAAGTGGTTTTGGGCCACTTGTTTTGGGAGCTCTTGGCTTGTATTTCAACTATAAAAGAGAGGCCCCTCCTCTCATTTTATCATCATTCTTTGGAGCATGGTTATGCTATCAAAATACTCTCTCTTCTCCATCTCTTCTCTATTCTTCTCTTTCAAGTTTTCAAAGCCTTTGGCTATTGTAATGTTGTTTCCCTATTGGGGTTTATAATACATCAATCTTTGGAGGATACATTTGTTGGTGCACCCATTTTGTGGCTTGAAGAGTGAGGTAACTGTTTATGGTTGGATATTGTTGCATTATTTATCATAGAAGCTCTCCATAAAGGTTTTTGTTGAGAGACTTGTAGGTAGAAGTTTTTCTATTTGCACTTGTGATTAACATTGTAAGATTTTGCAAAGGTTTTTGCATGATTTATGGTGTTCTCATCTCTGTGTGTAAGTTTTGCAGCTTTATCTAAACTCTTTGAAGGGATCCAAGCTTTGAAAAGTTCTCCCTCCAATGTCCTAAACTCTAATTTTGTTTTCGGTTTTAGGAACTAGTATTTTTGTTATTGTTTAGTAGCAAAATCTAGTTTTCTTTAATAGATCCATGTTATATTTTTATTATATATTTCAGATCTGATTTCTTACTGTGTTTTAGGTGGCTGGAAATGCAATTTTCAGCCCTCTAATATTCAATTTTCTAATATTTTAAAACCCAATTTTTTACTGTAAAATTATTGTATTTTTTTACTAACATTTTCTAACTTCCTTTTGAGTTTCCTGTCATTTTCCAGCAAGCTTTGCTTACTGGTTTTTAGCAGGTTTTACATTTTACAAGGGGAGGTTTTGCCCAAATCACATTAGAAAACACCTCAACTTGCAACTGGTTTCAAAAGGGTTCAAACCCTTATTTTCTTACTCTATTTTCTAACTATTTGTAAGCCCTGGGAGAGTCCCTTTGTGGGCATTTCTCTAAGAGTTTTCCTAAAGTAATTTGTAATATATTGTAAGTAGATTAGGAAGTAGATTACTAGTTGTTGCTTTATTTCAAGTAGATCTAGTATTTTTTTCCAAGTTTTTACCCACCTACTCCTTTAAGGAGATTGATGTGTGGTTGGTATATTTTTCTTAGATTAGTTTACTTCCAAGCATTTCTTTTCAAGCAATCATTTAGTTTAGATCTTTCCCTTTAAGCATTTCATTTCTGTTTGCTCCAAGTATCTCAAATACCGGCATCTCCCATAAGGGATAAAGCACTGATGAGACTTGTTGAGCCTTGTAATTTTGTATTTACTATATAAAGTAATTTACAACCTAAATGAAGCCGTGTATCCTCTGCCCTCTATTATCTCCCTTTAGGGAACTTGGATCAAGGGCATGAAAAGCGGAAGGGTTTAGGGGTTTAGGACTTTAACTAACTCACATTTACTTTCTGTCTTTTAAAGTTGGAATAAATCACTTGCTTAGCCCCTCCTCCTCTTACTCTGTCACTGCCCTTCGAGGTCTTCAGGGGAACGACGAGGGGTTGAGTGAGTTTAGTTTAATAGGCATCCACTTCCATATTGTTCTCTTCAACTAAAAACAGGTGACCTTGGAAGCTACGAGGGGTGAGAGACCGTTGGGGGTCTCACGACGTTTGCGTCCTCCTTGTTGAACACCGGGCACTTGGGGTTTGACCTGTGGATCTACGGGTGGACTCGTTTCCACTTTGTTGAGAGCCCAGCACTCCCTCTTTGACTTGAAGGATACGAAGTTGGGGTAGTCACACCATTGGATCTAAAACTTAATCCAAGACTTCAACTTTAATAAAATTTACCTAAAAGGAACCAAGAGACATTGCAAAACGTCTTACCCACATTTATGTTTCTATATTTGCTTCAAATTCCTTACTTTTCAAGGCTTTCATTTTACAAGTACATCTTGCAAGCATCTCAATTTCATTTCAGTACCTTGCACTTTCAAGTATAGATTCTTTAAAGTACTGTGGCACGCTTGAGTAAAACAATGTTTAATCTTGTAACTTGAAAGCAATCTGTCGTTTGATCTTTGGCATAATAACTTGTTCATCCTGTGTATATCTTGTTTCCTTTCACTTGTTCATATTGTGTAATTTATTTACATTGTTCATATTGTTAATATTGTACATCTTGCTTAGCTTAGACAACTGTGGATAATCATTCTAAATTCTTTTGTAAGTTTGTAACTTGTAAACTTTTGACTCTATTTAATCTAGGCACTGATCTTGTAACCTTGTAACCTTAATCAAATAAAATCCCTTTAACTAAATTGTTAATAAACCTTCCTGTAGGGACTACCCCCCTTGGCTCTGTTGGGATTTGGCCTAAACGGAAGAGTTGGGAGACTGTGGTGACAGTGCTCCCCAGCTCTAAATTGCCCCCAAGGACACACAAAGCGGGTTATAGACTTCCCCGTGTTCTAAAGTGTGTATTAGGTGGCAACAGACCTCAATTAGAGAATCAGAGGTAACCTTAATCAAATAAAATCCCTTTAACTAAATTGTTAATAAACCTTCCTGTAGGGACTACCCCCCTTAGCTCTATTGGGATTTGGGATTTGGCCTAAACGAAAGAGTTGGGAGACTTTGGTGACAGTGCTCCCCGGCTCTAAATTGCCCCCAAGGACACACAAAGCGGGTTATAGACTTCCCCGTGTTCTAAAGTGTGTATTAGGTGGCAATAGACCTCAATCAGAGAGTCAGAGGATCAATTCCAGCAGTTGGAAAGGGACATGGCACGGGAACATATGGAGCAACAAGTCCGGGATCAATCACTTGTCAGTGAACTAAATGCCCAAAAAGAGAAAATTAAGGAGCTGGAAGTGCGGGTTCGCCTTCTTGAATACATGTTGAAACACTCAACTACTGAGTCCCAACCAATTAAACAAGAGGTTGGAATTTCTACCAAGAATACGGGGGAGAGGACCTTCTCTAATTTTCCATAGATGCTTGGTATGTTTTTCAAGTATGTATTGTTTTTAGGAGTGTTTTTAAGATATTATAGAAGTTTAAGGTGTATAAGCTATGCTAGAGTAATTTAGAGTGAAGACTATTTTGTAAACAGCTGGTACAGTGTTCCATATGGAGTTTTGAGGCAAACAGGTCTTCAATATTGTAATCTTCAGTTGTAAACTATGTTCCGTGGCATTGCCATGTTTTTAATCTATAAAATTATACATGTTTGTGTTAGAAAAAATATATGCATGCACCATAGTAAGCCTTACTTATTGGCCTTGGACTGGGGATCAAATGCTACACCAAGACTTCCTCTTTTAGGGCTTCATCCACTTTTTACTTTTATTTTGGGGCTTCAAATCCATTCTTCCATTTCAGGAGTTGTAAGGCCAAATTTTGTTTACAAGGTATTCCATCTGATAATCTCCTCGTATTTTATTATATCATTCATTTATTATTGAATCAAGCTTCCAATCAACATGAGAAAGAGACAGTTACTTTATTTTAGATTTAACACTAGGACAAGAACATCCTATCACACTACAAAAGTCTTGTTTTATTAAGAAGCCATGACTGAGGGGTATTTATTCCACCAAACTAACCTAGGGTTCACACTTGACCCCACCCATTTTCACAAGCACAAGCACATATAAGCATGAGCAAAAGCACAAGAATTTCATTGTATCGACTTGAACTTGGGTGGGGTGACAACAACACCCCGCTATCACTGTCTCAACAAGACACCATTGACATATCAATCATTTTATCAAGTGTATAATCCTGTTATACTTTATTTGAGTAAGATTACATATAGCGAGGTGGAGCCACAAACTAGTGAGCCAAACTCTCAACAAGGGAACAAGGATGAATATCAAATGGATTTCAACTACATGGGAGATTTGTCGATGGCCATGCTCTATCACCTTACTTGAGGGGTTTAGTAAGATGGTTGATCATCACTGTTACCCCTCATATTGTATGAGAGTAATCCAACAGATGACGATGATGACTTCATTCAGATTTCAAACCCCAGCACAATATAATCAATTGCAAATAGATTAGGTCCCCTTAAGGTGATTTTCATGTTATATTATTGTAAAGTATTGTTCGATGGGATGTATATACTATGTGAAACACCCTCCTTAAAAAATGTGGGCAGCCAATTTGATCCCTGAAACTACGCTAAGCACATCGCCTACAGACATAATCCCCTGTTTGTTGGGTTTTTGAGATAAGTGTCCCTGATTTATGGGATTTATGTCTGGGTATCCCTAATTTTTGGATTCTAGGGATATAATCCCCTGATTTTAGGGCCTAGGATCCCTAATTTTGGATTTTGGTGGAGGATTTCCTCTTTCTGTGAGGGGTGCACCTCTTGGGGACATAATCCCCTAATTCTAGGCGGATTTGCCCCACCATGTAGCCTATCTCCTCTTAGAGGTGGCGTACTTTTGTATGCATTAGATCTATGCATGTGCTTGACACTTGGATAGGCTCCCCTCTTGCTTCATGAGGCTATATAAAAAGGACTCTTCATTGTAAAACAAGGTTGGACTTTTGTAGTTTCTTCTCTCTTCAATTTAATCGATATATCTTATCTCGGAGCAGATTTTGTTTAAAGGATTCCCATCTTCCTCATGTTTGGCACACTTATCTTGCTTGGAGTTCCATGTTTGTAAGTTTATTGGTGCTTTTACATTGTCATTTCTATGCTTCTTGTTTGGACCATTGGGAAAGGTGTTACCACCTCATTGGAGAAAGATGTCTTCAGTTAATCTTTATTTCATCCTTTCTTGCATATTTTTTTATACGAGATTTATTTATTATATATTTACCTTCATTCGGATTGTGTAGCCATAAACCCTTATTTATAAGGTGCACCCAAGAGCTAAAAAGGAAGTGGATACTTTATTCAATCTCTTCCCTCGTAACCCCAGTTCATCTTCAATTCCATCAAGTAGGGTTTGGGTTAGACGCTGCAATTCTTCCCTCTTGGTGACCTCTTAAGTAAAGCCCTCTTAGTTGATGATGCTTTGACTCCATTTTGCCCTTGATTAGATTGGCGCTAATCCTTGGAGTGATCCCCTTTATCCTCCCATCAACTATTTTTCCTATGCTATATAAGACAGAGATGTTTTGGTAGGGAAACCTCTTCATCTCAACTTGGTCCTTGTTGTCTTTGCCTACAATCCTATATTAGGGAAGCCCCCCCCTGAGTTGGATTAGAGCCAAACCAAAAGTGCAAAACGGGATTAGTGTGGAAACGCTAGCCTTTTCCTCTTGGTTCCCCTCAGCTAGTTTGCTTCTCCAGGCTTTAATAACACATGCTAGTTTGAGAGGTAACAATTACTATCCCCTCTAGTGGCTGTATTGGTCAATTTGCCTGCTAGCTCATTTTACAATTATGTTTGAGAAGGTGCTTCAAGGACAAAGCAATTGATACATAATAATAGTATCAAGGATGAAGAAAAAAGCCCCCCATGTAACACATGAAAGTTTTTCTCAGTTTTCAGCCACCCGGTTTCAATGTCAAAATTTTCAAAGTTTAACGTAGATTTCATGAAGGTTGGAAATTGCACAATATTTTCAGACAAATAAACACTATTGAAACTCACTTTTGATGATATAAAATAAAATAATAAATGCACACAATAAATTTCAGACTCAGAGATTTTTGGCAAACTTGCCCAGGAAAAACCCACAAGGGGAAAACCTATTTGGAGAGAGATTTTTATTTTAACGAAAAAATTACAGCAATACTCAGAAAAATTTTCAGACAAACTTATCTCAACCGGATTAAAATTTTTCTGCCTCGTTTTCCGTGCTAAACAAGAAAAATCAAACGCAGAATTTTTTTGTTTTCTGCCTCAATTTCAGTGTCAATGTACGAACTATATGGACTGTACGAACTAGACAAAGTGTATGGACCTCAAAATCTGTGCCCCCAAAAAAAACTCAAAAAATCGTGCCCAATAATCTGCCTCGAAAATCGTGCATGTTGTACTTAAAATCGTATCATACAGACCAGCACTAAATGTTGTCCTCTCCTCAATTTTTGTGCCCCCTCTTGCTGTTGTTCTCTCCTCGATTTTTGTGCCCTCACTTGGTGTTGTTCTTTCCTCGAAATGCATGGCAAGAGAAAAAACTTGTTGTTGCTAGTGTTTTCTCCTCTTTCTCAGAAAAATGGCTCTACTCTCTCTCAGCTCTCTCCTTCACTCTCTTCTCGAAAATGCAAAAGTGAAAGTGTTTTTCCTTCTCTTGCCTTTTTGGTGAAAACCATAGGGTAAGTGAATGGTCTTCTAATCCAACGGTTGAGACTAGATAAGATGAGTGGATGAGATTAATTGCTGATTAAATCTCATTTAAAAATAATTTCACTCACCTCACTTAAATTTTTCCAAAAAGTGACTTTACTCTCTAAAGTCAAATTAAATGCTCATCTCAAGTTATTTAATGCAAGGGTCACTTTATTTCCCCCTTTTAAGTGACTAAGGCAAAAGTCACCTAGGGGAACACTTTTCTAGGTACAAAAATCAACACTCCCTCTTACCGAGGAAGGTGTTCTACACCACTCCCAACTTGTCTCTGAAGAAGACAAACTTGCCCCTCCCCAAAGATTTCGTCAGAATATCTGCAACTTGCTCTTCAGTGGAAATGTACTACAATGTCATTGCTCCTCTCTGAACATAATCTCGAATGAAATGATACCTGATCTCAATATGCTTTGACCAGTCATGAAATACTGGATTCTCAGAGAGCTGGATGCAACTCTGATTGTCATAGTAAATCAATGTAGGCCTCAACTCCTGATCAAATAAATCCACCAACAACTTGTGAAGCCATAGCGCCTCGCAACTGGCCTAACTAGTTTCCATATACTCAGCCTTTGCAGAACTCAAAGCAATAGACTTTTGCTTCCGACTGAACCACGACACTGCTGTCGATCCCAAACCGAAACAACATTCGAAAGTGCTCTTCTAGTCTGCCACACTGCCTGCCCAATCTGAATTTGTGAAGCCAATCAATTTGATCCCATCCAATCTCCTGTAGTCCAGACCATACTCCACTGTCCCTGCAAGGTATCGCAACACATGTTTTGCAGCTACCCAGTGCACTCTCCTAGGCCCAACCATGAACTAACTAAGAGTGTTCACCACAAAAAACAAATCAAGCCAAGAGTTAACCAGATACATCAAAGAACCAATGAGCTAACGATGTAGTGTCGGATCCACCAACTCTCCCTCAGAAGCATGAATCTTCTTCCAGTTGGTGACCATCGGTGTAAACATCGGCCTGCAATCCTCCATCCGAAATCTCCTCAGAATATCAACTACATACTTTCCTTGTCCTAGGAAAATATGTCCAAGCTCCTTCCAAACCTCCAACCCCAAAAAATAGTGCAATAACCCAATGTCCGTCATCTTGTACTCTGAAGCAAGATCTTTCTTGTAAGCTACGACAGGTCTCTCTCCTCCTGTGATAAATAAGTCATCCACATACAACAAAAGAATAAGCGGATCATCTCCAACCATGATGAAAAAGAGATTTGAATCTGCCTCACTCTTCTGAAACCCCATCCACTGCAAGTAACAGTCAATCCTGGAGGACCAAGCTCTAGGAGCTTGCTTCAGCCCATACAAGGCTTTCTTCAGCCTGCATACATGAGACTCGCTCCCATGAATCTCAAAGCCCTGAGGCTGCTCAACATAAACCTCCTCATGTATGATTCCATTGAGAAATGTTGTCTTCACATCCATCTAATGGATCTTCCAACCCATTTCCACAGCAATGGAAATCAATGCCCTGAACAAAGTATAAAGAGCAACCGGAGCAAATGTCTCATCATAGTCAATTCCCTCAACCTGTGAGAACCCCCGTGCCACAAACCAAGCCTTGTACTTCTCCACACTACCATCTGCAACATGTTTTAGCTTGTAAAGCCAACGAGAAGTCACCACTGACTTCCCCTCAGGTCTCGGAACTATCTCCCAAACATCGTTTTTCATGATGGAATGGTACTCATCCATCATGGCATCTCTCCAAACATGATGCTGGGAGGCCAACTCAAAAGTAGAAGGCTTTGAATCACGAAGACTAGCCACTAATGCCATACCCAATCTTTTTGGCATCTGAATAGCCCTCACTGGCTCCTTGGGTGTCCCAAACTCCTGTGCTTTCTTCAAGGTGTCCCGAAGCCACTTAGGCTTCTTCCCTGAAGACTACTCCCACACTGGTTTGTCCTCATTTGATGAACTAACAGAGGTAGAAACCCCAGTAACCTGTGAACCAGAAGCTGGAGTGCCAACATATGGTGAACCCTGTGATCCTAAATCTCTGTACGGTGAACCTGTAACCTGAGACCCAAAACCTATCCCCGAAAATCCTGCTGGCTGAACCACTAAAACTGGAGAACCTATGCCTATAATGTGTGGTCCAATAACTTTGGAAACCTGTGAACCTGTCTACTGCACTTACGGTACCTGTGAAACTACCTGAGGTGCGAGAACCTACTGCTCTCCCTGCTCTGACTCTCTAGACTTCCTGAAGGCTCGCTCCTCCTCAAATTTAACTTCCCTTCTCACAACAACCTTCCTCTGAGAAGGAAGATAAATACGGAAGGCTTTCGAAGTCTCATCATAGCCCACAAAGATGCCCTTCTCTGCGGTGGGCTCCAGCTTTGTCCTCTTCTCAAAAGGGACATGAGAGTAAGTCAAACAACCAAATATGTGAAAATGGCTAACCTCAGGCTTCCTTCCTGTGAAACTCTCCTCGGGTGTCATGTTCCCCACGGCACGATGGGGACTCCTATTCTGAAGATAAATAGCTATACTACATGCCTCTGCCCAAAGGAAGTAAGGAAGTGACTGATCATGTAACATAGCTCTAGATGCTCCAACAATAGATCTATTCTTCCTTTTGGCCACTCCATTCTGCTCAGGAGTGTATGGAACTGCCAACTGCCTCTGAATGCCCTCTTGTATGCAATATCCATCGAACTCCTTGGAGGTATACTCACCCCCGTTATCCAATCTGAGAGCCCGTATCTTCCCCCTTGTCTGGTTCTTCACAAGAGCTTTGAACGCTTGGAACCTCTGCAAGACCTCCTCAAATTTCTTACTCTTCAAAAAGTAGATCCAGGTCTTCCTGGAATGGTCATCGATGAATGTCACATAGTACTCGTACCCTCTCAGAGAAACAAATGACATAGGTCCAAACAAATCAAAATGTATCAAGTCAAGAACCCTTGCTGACCTGCTATCACTGCTAGGAAAAGCAGTCTTAGTGTACTTTCCCAAAGCACACCCTCTACATACCTCACTGTGCTCCATGCTGAACTGCGACAACCCTATAACCATAAATCTCAACATACGCAAAGTTGGATGATGCAGATGAGCCATCCTCCTATGCCACATCTCACAAAGCTCGTTGCTGCTGCTATGTGCCAAAGCATGCTGGGGCTGAAACAAGAGCTTGTACATTTTCCCACATCTGACTCCAATGGTGTAAGAGGCAGATGGTCCTGCAATCTTGGGAAACACACGCACATGTCCATCTAAGAAGGAGACCCCAAGACCCCGATCCTCGATCATGGAAACTAAAACCAAGTTCTTCTTCAGCCCAAGTGCATATAGTACATCTCTCAAAACCATGGGACTCATGGACTCCCTCTGAAAGGTAATGGTCCCACGCCAAACTGCCCTGACAAAAGTGTCATCTCCCAACACTACCTCCACATCCGTCTCTCCCTGTGAAAGCTCGAAGAACATCTCTCGAGCACTTGTCATGTGGCTCGAAGCTCCAATATCAATATACCATGTGCTGGTGGTGGATGCACTGTAAGAATGGTCTGTCAACAAGGAATACTCCCTCTCACTATCAACATCCGCACTGGTGATGATGGATGCTCTCTCTCTATCAACATGTCCAGTGCAAACAGAAAAATCTCTCTCAAATCTCGCTGAAAAATCCTCAATCTTTGCCGAAGTTGCTCTCTGCTGCTGCTTCTTCTTCTTCTTCTGTGGAAACTGCCCAGCATAGTGCCCCTCTTCTGACAAGCAAAGCACTTCACAGTGCTCAAATCCTTCTTTTGCCCATCCTGCTACTTGGCCCCACCCTTCTTGGGACCCTTCTTGAACTTCTTCTTCCCCTTTGCTGTCAAAGCCACATCCTCCTCGTCCTCCCTACTAATAGAACCACTGCCCTACATAAGACCCCTCTGAGTCTCCTCCTAAACAAAATCATAACATATCCTATCCCATGTAGGTAAGTTCTCCCTATCTACCAAAGCCTCCACAAACACAACCCAAGGCTTTGAAACCCCATTCATAGTTGTCTGCACTAGCTCTGCATTAGGAACAACCTCCCCCACTACTGCAAGCTCATCTCTCACCTAAGAGATCCTAGTAAGGTAAGATATCACAACCTCCCCTTTGACCATCTTGATACTTTTCAACTTCTCCCTCAAAACCATCTTCCTATTCTCGTTTGAGCTTTGAAACAAGCTGGTCAAAGCATCCCACATCTGAAATGCCTGGGTCTTACTCGAGATATGAGGAATCACATGGTCTTTAACTGCATTTAAAATAATCCTTCTAGCCTTAATATCTTTCTTGTTGAAGGCAGCCAATCCAACTGGATCAGCAGTAGCATCGGAAACCACAATAGGGTGAGTTGTAGTGTTATGAACTACCTCATTCCACAACTCATTCTCCTCCAACACAAACAATATCCTAGCTTTCCATGGGACAAAATTCCCAGCCCCATCAAGCCTATCCTCCATCCTAAGTCCAGTAGCCATTATCTCTGCAAAGTTCAAGTTTCAACAAGGAGCTGCCCATTGTCAAAAGTAATTTTCTGAGTTTTGGAAATTACTTTCTGTCTGCAATAATTTTAATTTTATGCCCAACCTTGCTCTGATACCATGAAAGTTTTTCTCAGTTTTCAACCACCCAGTTTCAATGTCAAAATTTTCAAAGTTTAATGCCCAACCCAGATTTCATGAAGGTTGGAAATTGCACAATATTTTCAGGCAAATAAAACACTGTTGAAACTCACTTTTAATGACAGAAAATAAAATAATAAATGCACATCATAAATTTTAGACTAAAAGATTTTTGGCAAACTTGCCCAAGAAAAACCCACAAGGGGAAAACCTGTTTGGAGAGAGATTTTTATTTTTAGGAAAAAATTACAGCAATACTCAGAAAAATTTTCAGACCAACTTATCTCAATCGGATGAAAAAATTTTGCCTCGTTTTCCATGCCAAACAGGAAAAATCAAACTCAAAAATTTTTAGTTTTCTGCCTCGATTTTCGTGTCGTTGTACGGACTATATAGACCTCGAAATCTGTGCCCAAAAGGAAAAAAATCTCAAAAACCGTGCCCATAAATCTTGCTCAAAAATTGTGCCTGTTGTACTGAAAACCGTACCGTATGGACTATACAAACCAGCAAAAAATGTTGTTGTCCTCTCCTCGATTTTTGTGCCCTCTCTTGCTACTGTCCTTTCCTCGAAATGTGTGCCAAGAGAAAAAAATTGTTGTTGCTGCTGTTTTCTCCTCTTTCTCAGAAAAATGGCTCTGCTCTCTCTCAGCTCTCTCCTTCACTCTCTTCTCAACAATGAAAAAGTGAAAGCCTTTTGCCTTCTCTTGCCTTTTTGGTGAAAACCCTAGGGTAAGTGAATGGTTTTCTAATCCAACGGTTGAGATTGGATAAGATGAGTGGATGAGATTAAATGCTCATTAAATCTCATTTAAAAATAATTTCACTCACCTCACTTAAATTTTTCCAAAAAGCGACTTTATTCTCTAAAGTCAAATTAAATGCTCATCTCAAGTCATTTAATGCAAGGGTCGCTTTATTTCCCCCTTTTAAGTGACCATGAGTACACCTCATGAACTTAAATGCCACGTATTGACTAAGATAATATAATGCAATCCCAATCCCCACCAAACAAGTCCATCAAAAAGAACTCCAAAAAAGTAGCTTTCTCCAATTAAGAAGGAAATGTGAGTAGAGCAACCTTCCAAACATGGCTAAAGACAATAAAGCTCTATCTTTTGTCTTGAGAAGAGGGTGAAAATGATAAATTACCTATTGTAACCTTATGTCTTAAGGGAATAGCCAACAAATGGTGAAATACAATAGAAATCATAATAGACGCCAAAACCTACAACCCGCTAAGACACTTGAATGACCTTGAAACTATCATAATAGAGATTTTCACACCAACACAATCAACAATAGCACAGGAACCCAACACACTACACAAAGTATTATTGTTCCACTAAAAATAGAAGGCTCAGAAGAATCAAACAATAGATAAATCAAAAAGAAAAAAATCTAAGCTAGTGTAATAAGTTCATGAGTTATCCTCTCCAGCTTGCAATTCTAACTTAGATGTTTGGACAAAAAAATTCCAAACTTTGAGCGACTCAAACTCTATTTGACTGTGT
This sequence comes from Pseudotsuga menziesii, assembly GCA_001517045.1. Taxonomy (NCBI): domain Eukaryota; kingdom Viridiplantae; phylum Streptophyta; class Pinopsida; order Pinales; family Pinaceae; genus Pseudotsuga; species Pseudotsuga menziesii. Next base: position 171,653 of record LPNX010203058.1, read on the forward strand.
TTGACCTGAGTTGACTGACTTTGACTTACAATTAATGTGTATTTCTTTTTGTACTTGCTGAGTTTTTCTAAATTTTTTGTCAATCCAAGTAGAACACTTCACTCTTTAGCCTTGTTGAGTTTTTCACTAATCCAAGTTTGGTCCTAGTTATAAGAAGTTAGAACAACCTCAACATAAACTCACCCTTTTGAAAGAACCTTCCATTCGAAAATCTAAACAAAAAAACACAACTTTTAAAAGAACATGTATATAATGCAAAATATGGAAGGCCACCATTATACAATCAACGCCCTAACAACTAATGAGCCTTGAGGACCACGAAGAAATCAACAAGTATCCCAATCAAGACAAAAGAACTGATCAATTTAGTCCGCACAAAAAAGCTGCAAAAGGAGCAACTATCTTTTCAAAGATAATCATAAGCAAATACCACCAAATAAGATTTTAATAATCAGATCTACCAAACATAGGTTTCACAAGAAGAGACAAACATTATAAATTCCAATTTATGGCCTTCATCCTAACAAGCACAACTCCTATCTTTATTGTTGATTTTTCTGAGCAGCATTGAGAGCCCTTCTCTTAGGAGAATGGGACCACGGTGAAGACTCAACTCAGTGTTGAGTGACCATTCTGTTGAATGGTAGATATCTAGTCTAGGACCATGATATAGACCCAGCTCTGCCTTGGGTAGACTCAACCTTATGTTGAGTAGACATCTAGTCCGGGACCACAATGTAGACTAGTCTGGGATTGGTAGACTCAGCTTAGTTCTGAGTAGCCATTCTCTTGGAGAATGAAGACACTGTAAGCCCTAGACTGGGTCTGGGCATGTGTGTGGCACTTTGACCCTTGATCTATGGGCTTGGTGTGTTTCTCCAAGGATTAGCTACCCTTGGTTAAGTTACCCTAGTAGCAGATCTAGGTGTCACACAATGTGTGAGATAAAAGCATTAATACTCTCTTGGTTTATGATGATGTACTTTTGAAATCAAAAGGACCACAGGTAATGACCACAGGGGCACTTGGAAAAGGCCCAAAGTCAAAAGTCAAAATAAATAAAGACTTGTTGACCACAGGAAAATGACCACAAGTGAAAGTCAAAATAAATAAGGACTTCTTATAAAAGTCAAAGGAAAAATAAAAGGACCTTTTTGGTAAAAGTGAAAGTGAAATTAGGAAAAGATTAAAAATATTATTATTATTATCTTTCCTAATCTTGTCCGCTTACAGGTGAATGAAGGCTATAAAAGAAGATCAAGTCTTCTCATTATACACACAAGTTTTGATCTCACAGGTGTAGCTGCTATACTTTTTGAAAAAGATTTTTGCCTCGACCTGGGGCATCCTTCCAGCAAACCCTCGGCTAGGGTTTTTATCAGCATTCTTCATCTCAGACATTTTTGGGCACCTCTCTATCTTTTCTTTTCTAAGCAGCCTAACCCGTGAGGGCCAAGGCTCAATGGGCACCCTCGGGTAGCCCTAGAGCTGACCCTTAGGGTAGCCATGTGCTCACAGCACCTCCAAGCAGCCCTCTAGGGTAACCCGTGAGGGTGTTACAGCAGCTGGTGGTTGTACAGCCCTCAGGGCAACCCACGAGCACCCCGTGAGGGTTTGGACAGGCTGTCAGGCAGCACTACTCCTATACAGGGCAGCCGAAGGAGGAGAAGGACAGGCTAGAGCAGGAGAAGGACAGGCCAAGCATGGGAAGGACGGATCAGGCAGGCAGCAGACAGATCGGGCAGCTCGAGCAACCTGAGAATTTTTTCAAGCAGCAAACAAGGTACAGGTCAGGCAGCCTGAAAATTTTCGGGCAGCAAACAGAAGGTACAGTTTTGGTCAATATGAGATTTCTCAAGTAGTCTAATTTTTTGCAGACGAGAGAAAAAATTATTTTTCTGGAAAAAAGCCCTAAATTGATAATTTTTGTAATTCTGGAAATTGTGGGTAAAATTATCAGTCTAATTTTTACTAATAAATTTTACAGTTACTGTGGGTAAAATCCAGATTTGGATTTAAGGAACTTTTTGAAGAATTTTCTGAGTCATCTCATTTACGAGATGAGCTATTAATGCTTTTGCGGGTTTTGTCCTTTGAAGGTTTCCCCAGTGAAAAATCTTGTGTCCATGTGCACTGATGTGATGAATGTGTTTTTACTATACTGTTGAATTGTTTAAGTAGATCTGCAAATTTTTAAAGTTTATGCTAATGCCAAAAATTCAACATTTATATGCATGATGAGCAACATATTCCAATGCTAGGAAATTTTGTGGTGTTTTTTTTAAGACACCTTAATTGTAATACCCCAATTTTGACTTGGAATTTAATTCATCAAAATTATGTAAATGATGTAAATATGCTAATATGGATTCCTAGTGCGGTGACCACGGCCAAGGCCTGACTAGTGAATGGCTAGGCATATATGATGTATATATTTTTATTTTTGGACTATATGGTTGGCTTATCATGCCAATTCGAAATGTATGTAAATATTATTTTGAAAATTAATAAAATGGTCCAAAATGGTTGTGTAAAGAGCACTAGAGGGGCTATGATTTCACCAGAGGGGAAGAGGAAAGGGGGCCTATGGGAAAACTAAATACTATGTTTCCAAGTGTCGACCTTAGAACTCATCCAAAATCTGCCATGTGCTTTAGATTAGCCAATTAATTCATTTTTGACTATTAACCCAATCATTGAATGCATGTGTGAGGTTGGTGGGGAAAGTCAATTCATGTAGTTATTGAAGCATGGGGATTGTGACAGTTATGTCAACTATCAATAGTCATTTTCTTCTATGGTCAGAAGCTATGTCAGTTGTCTTTTCACCATCTTGTCATATCTCTTGGAGTCAACACCCTTTTGATCATTCTTCCATGCATGTTTTCCTACACACTATGTAGAGTTTCCTACTGTTGTTCAAGACCATTACCAAAACGTGTTAAACCCAAAATTATTGAATTTAGAGACCAAGCTGCAAATTTGGAAGGGAAGATTGATGGTTGTAAGAGAGCAGAAAGGTTGGGCAAGCTTCGAACCCTTACCCATTGAGTTCTGTCACCTGTGAATGGTTGAGAAGCCATAGTTAACACTACAAGAGGTTCTCTAACAACATAGTAGCATACAACATATTTGGCTCTTACAGCACACACTGGTAAGCACTGTAAGGGTTGGATTCCCTAAGGGAACTGTGGATCAGTGAAGGGGAATGCCTTCCTTGTGTTGTGATGGCTGAGTGAGATCTTTGTATGAGTTTTGGCTAAGCAAGGTGAGTAGAAGGGGTCGTGGGTTGAGAGAGGGAAGCATGTAGGTGTTTCCTTCATCCTGGTGGCCTCATAGCCCAGCTTAAGGGTGGCCTCTGAGAGCATAAAGAGTATATGTTGGACAGAGCGCCTATAGTTGGGTGGAAAATCGCTCTTACACAGCCAGCTGCTTGCATCTCTTTTGTTAAAGATAAGTATTCTTTTGTTTATGATGTGTAATGATATTTATTTATATGCCTGTAAGTTTGCATGTGCATGCTCGATGTGTGTGTAGATCTTTATTTCCGCTGTGTGTTTTTTTTGCACCTGCACACACATTTTTATTGTTATGAAATTTGCAATTATGATTATTGGGCGAAATTTGGAGAGCCCCAATCAGTTCATGTCCCCTCCTATCGGTCGGATTGAGGGATGGGGACATGACATTAATATATAATAAAAATAAAGATTAACACAAAACTCATATGGATCTTGTATTTGAATTTTGAAATACTACAAGATGTCAAAACATATACAAGGCTCTCGGAGTGTGAATTTTTACAAAATAAAGTAGACATTTTCTCTCCTAAAAATAGTCTATCAAAATGATCCCCAAAATATTGAGTTGATAAAGATTTTAGAACCTTGACAAGTCTCCTTGAAATATGAAGCTTACTAGGACTAGTTGAACTTTAAGAAGATCCATAGCAAACTTCTCTCAAATAGCAACACCATTATTAGAGCTTCTGAAGGGATCAAGAATACTGAATAGACACAAAAGCAAGAAGACTTCTTCGACCTCCTAAAGAAAAGATTAAGGTAAGCACCAATCCAAACAGTCCTAGATCCCTCAAAACCATTTCTATTCACACTAATGGAAGAGCAAAAGCTATAAGTGTTTATGTTGTCCCTAAATGGAAGTTCATAAAACAACCTTTGAATCCTTGGTGAAGCAATCCCAATTTTACTCTATTAGCATGAAAAAGAAATTCTCTTTTCTATAATGAACCATCCACCTTTGAAATTTGCCTTGCAAGTTTAGTGTTGCTAAAATGATGTTTGTTTCATCGATCTTGTTGATATAATTTTCAAAAAAGCATATGCCACCCGATAGACAACTTGATGAGTGATTACAGCATCAGATTTTTCAGAAGATATTTTCTTTTAAGATATTCATGTGAATACCTAAGCTCTGAGATTCATCTTTAATGGAACTCATATTTCATGGCGAAACATATTTCTTCTACAAAATGCCTGGAAGAAACTTGTGGCATTCATCTTCTTCAACTTGTCTTTCTTCCCTAGCCGCCTTTTTGTCTGTATGCCAGATCTCCTCATAGCTCTTATGTCAACCAAAACTATCCTCTTAATCACCTTGTCGTCGTCTTCAACCTTCCTTCAACTCAACAACGCTATTTATGACATCATTTGTCTAAGAGAAAGTTGAAGTGTTTTAAGCTACCATTCATGGTGCTTTGGACTCTCCGTCAAAAGGTATTACCCTGTGAATTAACTCTTTTTCCACGGAACGTTAATGGTCCTTCGAAATTGTATTTTTTTCAAATATCTGTACTAGGATTGTCAGAATCTTTCTTAGACTTTTCAGTTTAGCTTGGAAGGTTGTTCAGTCGACCTTACTCGAAAGAACTGTTGGGCAAAACTTAAAAGAGAGTAGTGTTTCAATTACATCGCCTCTATCTTCCTTTTCATCTTCTGAACAGTTTAGTGTTTCTAGAACTGGCATGATCTCTCAAGGTTGTCAATGGTTGTTCCTCAATAAGTCAACAACCGCATTACTAAGGGCTGATCTGTCTTCAGGCCAAAAAAGGCAAGCTAATGGGCTTTAGCCTTTTACCATTCACCCCCCCCCCCGCCTTCGAGCAGTTTTTTTATCCATTCAGGGCAGAAGATGATTTGGAGACTACAGTGGGCCACAAGGAGTACTATGAGTGAAATCGTATGTGCGACCATGATGCTCAAAAATTCATACGCAGTTGAAGCAGACCTCCCAAGCCATAGCGATATCATGGGTGTCTAATAAGCATTTAGTTTTATGTTCAAACCCTGAGACTTGCCAGTCCAAAACTAAAATAGAAACCAAAAAACAAAAATATCAAAAGTTTGTTTTCATGCTTTTTAGGATTCTTTTGTGTTCATTCACAGTGACAATAAATAAGCAGACCTGGTAAATTGCACTTTCCTCTACTCAATGGGATTAAATTACAGTGCACCGCATTGTCCCAGAATACACGAAAAGAAGAATAGTGGGATGTAAACAAACAAAACCTATATCTTGCACGATGCAACATGGCCTGCTATTTGCAAGCATTGAAAACTCGGAAAGGAAAACAAGGTGGAACAGAAGGAGAAAAAAAAGACAAATATATGAAGCTCTAGTGCAATTTCAAATTCGACCATGACCTCAACAGCATCACACTGATAAGAAGACTAATCTATGGCTCGGAAACATATATGGGCATGTTTTTAAAAGGTAATATATGGCTCTGAAAATAAAAAGCATTCTAAGGGACCTAACCAGTTATTTGCAGTAGTACAGAACCATAAAACTGTAATTAGCATTAAGCAAAGCGATCCCCCACCTCATCTCGGAGCAGCTTTGCCTCTTGAGGAGTGACGGAAGCTCCATTGGACGGAGTGAAAAGCGGAAGCAATGCCAATATCAATATCAATACATTGAATCCCTTCATTTTCCTCGTATAACATTGCAATTACGCTAGCAAACTTTGCCAGACATAATTAGATTTCCGGCCCACGCAAGCGATTGTATCTGGTTTTTTCTGGACCGTATCAACAACTTCGGACTCCGGAGTTGAGGGCGATTCATTGCTCAGCTAAAAATAACAACTACAAATCCTTTTGAGCAATGAGGAGTCGAGAGAAGATCCAAACACTGTCCGCAATCCCCAACTTATGTATACATTTTAATAGTAAAAACATTTGAGCCGTCGTGGGCGGTTGTTATGTCGAGTCGGTGTTAAGTTTTGTTTGTTGTTTTGGTTGGTGTTTTGTTTTGTGTAAAAACATTGTAATGTTTAGGGTTATTAGCTTAGCTTATGGTTGATATAAATTTAAGATTTCAATGTGCAATAATATCATTTTGTGTAGATGAGATTAAATTTTTAGAAGAAAGGTTTGCATTTCGAGGGATTTGATACATTTGATAGATCTAGAGTTAAGATGGATCTAGTCTAGTTTATATAGTTTTTATTTGTCATGAAACATCTATGTTACATTGGGCTATAGAGCACCTCTCAATGCAACCAAATCTAGCCACTTGAAAGAACTCGTTGGTGGCCTATAAGTGGACAGCCTTCCACTCCCCTACTAGATGTCTCTAAGTCTTAGGCCTCAAGTTATTTCCTTGCGTCCAAAAAAGACACTCGTAGCCAATCATAAGCAATTTTAGGTCATACTCTAGGACCAAATGGTGAGTATGGCCTAAATAGAAGCCAGTGTCACATGATATCATTAATGACACTACAATAGTGGGCAGATGCATTCAAGTAGCATCTAGCTTTTGTCCTATACATAAGACTATATGCTACCTCCAAATGTAGTTTAACCTTTTTCTTGGGGTTCTTCGATGTTAAGACTTTATTTCATTATATATTTTATAAAATTTATATTTGCATTCACTTTGGCTCTATCAAAATCTAAAATATATAGAGGGCTAAATCTATTTTCAAATATCTCCACTTTAAATGGAAAAAACACGTTTAAAGATTGATTTTTGGCATTTAATAAAATCAAGGTTAAAATGAATTTTATTTTATTATTACTTACTATTACAATTTCATTATATCGGTGGGCTTCATATATAAATTTAATAATATAATTTATTGTTCGTCAATATCATATTGGTCGATATATGTTGATCGAAGTGTTACACGTCTATTCTATATTGAGTTGATGCACTTCTCGACACAATGTATTTTATTTCATTCCACATTAACATCCCTCTTCACTTAAAACCAAAAAAGAAAATGTGCAAGAAATGAAACAAGAAATATAGCCATTATGAAAGACGAGCCCTAAGATGGGTAACCTTCTTAGAAAGTCTCGGTTACTAGATGTTAGTCTCAAATGCTCCAAATGGATCATAAACAAAAAGTCAAACTAGTTTGTCAAATTAAAGGCTCTTCATTGAGGTATAATTATAGTGCACCAAATCCATGAGATGGCAAGCTTGACTCATAGGAGAAGTAGCCAAACATGGTGGACGACAAATGCAAAGGCGGTTGCACTTGCTAAAGCCAGTTAGTGACTATCTATTAGACATGGAAAAGGTCACAAGGCAAGATGAGTGCGTGGAGAAGGTGTCGATGCATTCCATGCACATTGTCCAACCACCCTGTCCATAGATTATATGTACATCAATGGCATGATAGTCAACTAACAACTATTGAATTCCTTAGACAACATGGACTTAGAATGGACTCAAAACCAATCAAGGGTGTCAACAAGATTCACCCAATCAAGAAGCTTGAATGCATGGAATGGAATCACCAAGAAAGGGAGTTGGATAATGTATTTTTCCAAGCTGGAGATGAGCTTCTTGCCACATCTACCTAAGCAACTCCTAAGTAACGCAAAGTCAACCTTCAACAAGCAAGAAAGCAAGATCAAGAATCTCACATATGTTGAAGCTCGAATCTAAACATCCAACTAGTTAAATTGTTGGTAGAAGGTAATGATCTCTTGCTATGTAGTGGAGGAACCCGACAAATAGCTTCTAACTAAAGGAATTCATGAATTCCCAATACTAAGCTAACTTAGGGAATGAATCATTGACATAAGAGAATCGATGGGTCTCTAAAGCAGTAGAATAGTACACGAGAGAACAAAATGATTGTTTTGAGAGAAAAAAACATGGAAACAATCAAATGAAAAGAGGAGAAATTGATGGCACACAAATTAATTAAGTCTATGTCAAATTGAAAGGGGGGAAGTCATTTTTGCGCAAAAAAATGATACTAAAAGAAATAAATTGAGAGTCAACTTTTAGAGGAAGAGACCTAGTGAAGGTTGACTTCTAGGGTAAAGAAATTAAGTTGGCCATTGTAGTGTTTTTGTGAACAACAAGAGGATATCTCTCATGTATTTAACAAAGGAAAGCATTTTTCTAATTAAGACTAGTAATCAAACTCATTGTTGGGGATGTAAAATTATCATGTCATTGTTTTAGCAATCTAAACAAACTCATATGAACCTCTTTTAATTGTTTGGACAAAGAGAAGAGAACTCACAATAGAGAGAACAAATTGGGTCACTAAGCATTGGAGGCTAGTTTGAAAAATTCCAGTCTTGTAGAAGATAGAAGAGAATTGACCTTCCACATGGCAAAAGAAAATCAAAATTATATGCACATAGAGAGAAGACATTATTTTAGTGCTGAGAGCAATTGCCAAAGTCCTCCTCTTGAAGATAAAAGACGACGCTATTATTTTGTCTTGGTTTGAAAGTCCCAAGAGGAAAACAATTTTATAGCATGCCAGTCCACGACACTAGTTAAGTGTTTGAAGAAGGGTGTGAAACTTTGGACAACAATAAAAAGGAAGTATTTGTGGCCACGATAGCTTGGATTTTGTTTCATAAAAGCGAAGATCACCAATATGACTTTTTAGTTGGTATTAAGCATTGAACAACAATAAAAAAGAATTTTTTCCTATTGTCGCCTTTGATTCATGATCCAGATTTATGTGAGAACAAAATGAAAGAACATATATTGCCTCATAAACACAGACATATTGCAATGAATACAGAGACACAGTAAATACATATTCTATTAAATGGCAGAAATAGAACATACTATAAATACAACAGCTAGAATGGTGGTAGCTTTCTCTAACAAGATATGTGGTTGCCATGCTCATCCATGCCAAGCTTAATACAAAATGAGGCCAGAAGGGCCTATTTATAATAAGCATGAGAGCGAGAACCCCAAAATTTCAAAATATAACCCTAGAAGATGGACCGTCATAAAGTTTGCGGCCCCAAGGTGGTTAGTTGAATAGTCAACTTCCTGGGGACATAACTGTTGCATATGATATTTGATTTGGGCACTTGATAACCCATTTAGGGCCTCAAAATGGCCCTAAAATTTTGAGACTTGAAAAACTGCAGAAAAATAACTAGGAAACTGCCACAATCGACAATTGTTTTGAGCTAGTGGAATAGGTGGGTGGCCACTGATTTCCATCTGGATCAATCCTCCCCTCTTAGGAAGCAACAGTCTCCATTGCGTCAAATCTCGTATCAGATCTCGAACTATGTGTTGAGATGATTTTTTAGTGCGACATTTGCTGAAGTGAAGAGGTTTCATTTCTTTGACATCCCGATAGGGTTGTCATTGTTACTGATGGATTCATTGGAGTTGTTCAACAATTCTTGTTGTCGTGTTATCCTTTATATGAACTAGTACGAATGATTTGTTTCTGGACGAGCACCTTGAATGCGCGGCCTTGAATCGTAGAGGTAGATGAAGAAACAATGACTCTGTGTTCTTCCTATTTCTGTTGAGCAAAGGGACCCCGTGTAGAGGGTGTGGAGGTGAAGAAGGATAACTTCCTAGTGTGGGAGCTTATCTTCCTACCCTGTGAGACTGTGGCAAGTGCAACTGTCTTTGGTATCTCATAGAGTTGTCCTCCCAAAGTGACAATGACACTGCGAGGTCGTGACTCATATACAACATGGCACTTCCACATATATAGTCCTTCTAAAAGAACATCACAAACTTCAAGTGGGGCCACATCACATAGTACCTCGTCTTTGAAAGTATTGATGCCATATGGTAGGAGGTATTGTTGAGTAATGTAGATACCTCGTCCTTTGTTTAGCTAATGGATGTTGTAGGGTTGCGGGTGTGGTGTTGTCATAAGCTCCAATATTTTGATGACTTCTACTGGGATCAGGTTCTTTTGGTTGTCTATGTTAACAACAAATGTAGTGGGATTCCCTTCACCCACGTCTGCAAGTGTAATATGTGCTCTTTTTCCTATGACTCTTCAGGCTCCTATGGTTGAATATGTGTGTTAGCGATAGTGACAATGGGGTCTGCATCAATGATCTACTTCCCATGGTCTGTAGCTGTGGCATTGGGTTCTGAATTGAAATTAGGATCTAATTCTGAAGTTTTGATCTCAACCACCAATGGCTGCTTTGAGCGACATTCATCAGTGTTGTGCCAAGGGATTTTATGAAATTCGCACCACCTCCTGGTGTCCTTCTTTGTCTTTCAATTTCCCTTCTTTCCTTGTGGCGGGGACTGGTTATCTTTTCTTTGTCTTGTGTTTTACAAGACAGGGTTTCCCTTGCCTTGATTTTGTGGTGGATTCGCGGGTCCAAAGTCTTGCTTGTTATTTTGCCTAAATTTCTCCTCGATTTTAACATCTTAATAGGAATATCCAAATGAAGAGATGTCGAGGAATTCCATCTCAGTTCGGATGTACCGATGTAGACCACTGGGATATTTCATTATCAAGTTTCGCTCGGAGTCCTTAATACCCAACTTTGTGCGCAAGGTATGAAAGTTGTTGGTGTCTCCGACACCATTTGGTCCCTCTGTTGACGCAGAATGCTCCATCTTGTGTACTGGTAATCATAGTTTCCCACAGGGTAATATTGTTCCCTGGCGACATATATGAAAGAGGCACAAGTGGGATTTGTCTCAAACATTCCAGAATCATCTGATGAGTTTTGGTCACAATAAGTATCCCACCAATTTTTAACATGGGGGACCACCTTAAGGAGCACAAAGGTGATCTTTTCTCGTTTGGAGAAATTGTGGATAGAGAAATACCCTTCTAGAACATTCTACCACTTACCTAGGGCATCAACATCGATTTGTCCTTCAAATAAAGGAATATCAAAGTTAACTTGTACCTTGAAAGGGGTTTCATCTCTGAAATGCTTGCCCGTTGAAGGTGTATTCGCCACTACCATCATTCGTAGAAGGATATGGGCAAAACTATCCATCATCTCATTCCTCTATTGCTCGAGGGATTCCTCGAGCAACGACTTGGTAGGATCTCCTTCTCCTTTGTCTCTCTTTTCTTCCGCCATGGGAGGTCATTTGGGGCAGAGAGAGTGATCTTCTCCAAGTGAAACTAGTACGAGACCAAACTCTCTATACTCTAACCTCGTCGGGGACATGCACTGAGAAACAATCAAAGAGCATATTGTTCTGATACCACTTATCCATATTTATGTGAGAATGAAATGAAAGAATAGATATAGCCTCATAAACACAGACATATTGCAATGAAAACAGAGATACAATAAACACATATTCTACTAAATGGCAGAAATAGAACAAACTGTAAATACAACAGCTAGAATGGTGGTAGGTATCTTTGAGAAGAGATGTGGCTGCTACGTTCATCCGTACCAAGCTAAATACAAAATGAGGCCAAAAGGGCCTATTTATAATAAGCATGAGGGTGAGAACCCTAAAAGTCCAAAACATAACCCTATAATATGAATCATCATAAAGTTTGCGGCCCCAAGGTGGTTAGTTGAACAATCAACTTTATGGGGTCATAACTTTTGCATACGATCTCCGATTTGGGCGCTCAATAGCCAGTTGGAAAGGTTTATCCGAGATTTACATATTTTGACTAGGGTTAAATGCATGTCATTGACAACTTTTTGCCCCCCAAATTTCCAAAAAACATCATTTAGGGCCTCATAACAACCCCGAAAGTTTGGGACCTGAAAAACCGTAGAAAAATAACTAGGAAACTGCCACAATGGACAATTGTTTTCAGCCAGTGGGATAGGTGGGTGGCCACCGATATCCATATGGATAAATCTTCCCCCCTTAGGAAGCAATGGTCTCCATTGCATCAAATCTTGAACTGTGTGTTGAGATGGTTTATTAGTGCGACATTTGTTGAAGTGAAGAGGTTGCCTTTCTTTGACATCCCGTTTCTAATGGATGCGTTGGAGTTGTTTCAACAATTATCTTTTTTGTGTTATCCTTTGTATGAACTGGTATGGATGATTTGTTTCTGGACGAGCACCTTGAATGTGTGGCCTTGCATTGTAGAGGTAGCCGGGTAGATGAGGAAACAATGACTCTATGTTCTTCCTATTTCTGCTTAGCCAAGGGACCCTGTATAGAGGGTGTGTAGGTGAATAGGGATAAATTCCTAGTGTGGGAGCTTATCTTCCTACCTTGTGAGACTGTGGAAGGTGCAACTATCTCTGGCATCCGATAGAGTTGTCCTCCCAAAGTGACAATGACGCTGCATCGTTGTGACTCATATACAACATGACACATCCACATATATGGTTGTCCTAAAAGAACATCACAGACTTCAAGTGGGGCCACATCACATAGTACCTCGTCTTTGAAAGGCTTGATTCCATATGGTAAGAGGCATTGTTGAGTAATGCAGATACCTCGTCCTTGGCTTAGCCAATCGATGTTGTAGGCTTGTGGGTGTGGTGTTATCAGAAGCTCCAATCTCTTGATGAATTCTGTTGAGATCGTGTTCTTTTGGCTGGTGTTGTCAACAACAAAATGTAATGGGATTCCCTTCACCCACATCTGTGAGTGGAAGAGGTGCTCCGTTGTCTCTGACTATTCAAGCTCCTTTGGTTGAATATGTGTGTTAGCAACAATGAAAATGGGGTATGCATCAATGATATGATTTCCATGGTCTGCGACCATGGCATTGGGATCTGAATCAGAATCAAGATCTGATTCTGAAGCTTTGATCTCGGTCACCAATGATTGCTTTGAGCGAAATTCATCAGTGTTGTGCAAAGGGCTTTTATGAAATTCACACCACTTCCTGGTGTCATTCTTTGTCTTTCCATTCCCCTTCTTTGCTTGTGGCGGGGACTGGTTGTCTTTTCCTTATCCTGTGTTTTGCGGGCCAGGGTTTCTCTTACCTTGCTTATGCAGTGGATTTGTAGGTCCAAACTCTCGCTTGTTATTTTCTTGAAATTTCTCCTCGATTTTGACAGCATATCGATAGGCAGATCCAAGTGAATAGATGTCTTAGTTTGGATGTACCGATGTAGACCACTGTGATATTTCAGTATCAAGTGTTGCTCGGAGTCCTTGAAACCCAGCTTTATGCGCAAGGTATGAAAGTTGTTGGTGTACTCCAACATCGTCTGGTCCCTCTCTTGACATAGAATGGTCCATCTTGTGTACTGGTCATCGTAGTTTCCCACAGGGTAATATTGTTCCTTAACGACATATATGAAAGAGGCCCAAGTGGGATTTTTCTCAAACATTCCAGACTCGTCTGATGAGTTTTGCTCACAATAAGTAGCCCACCAATTTTTTACATGGGGGACCGCCTTAAGGAGCACAAAGGTGATCTTTTCCCGGTTGGAGAAATTGTGGACAAAGAAATACCCTTCTAGAACATTCGACCACTTATCTAGGGCATCACCCATTCTCATTTTTAGGGTTTTTTGGCCCTTTTTGGAGAGAGTGGGGATAAATCACAATAAATGCTCAACTTCCCTTCATTTATGGGGAAGGAATAATAATGTTTTGGACCATATTTAGTGGAAATATAGTCGTGAAGTTTAAACTGGAGGAAATAATGGTGGGAATATGATGTATAACTATGGTTTAGACCATGGAGAACTAGGTGAACAATTTTTAGTGTTAACATCAGTTGATACACTTCACTCAGCCCATTCATGACCTTCTTAACATATTTGGAAAGTGTTTAGGGGGGATTTTGACTTTTTAGTAAGTCTGCTTTTGTGCTGATTCAAATTGCCTCCTTATGCTTTCGAATCTCGGATGTAATTATATATTTGGACAACCTATGACTTCCTGAGGTTGGATGATGTACACTTATTCATAGAAGATTGTGTTATGCTCAATATAAGTCTCCAATTTGAGTGAATCTATGCATGTTTTACAAGCAATTTTGTGAGTTCAATTGATCTAAGCTTGGGCTTAATTTCCACATATTTGTGCTAACTTCATTTAGCTTGTTTATGCAAGAGTGAACATATCCATTAAGCTTGTTTTCCTTATGCATAATTCTTGTTTAATATTCATGAATCCTTCATCCATCAAATCTTCTTTCTTTCATGTGTCCCTTTTCGACATTTGACATCAATAACAATACCAAGGTTCAACGATCTCCCCCTTTGGAATTGATGTCAACACCTCATGAAGTTGTGCATGACAACACTTATGAAGTGTGCGCTTCATCTGTTCTAGTTCTAGTACTCCCCCTTTGTGTATTCCCTCTGTGTTCTTTCTAGTTTGAGCCTTTGGTCATCTACGCAATCTGTTGTTAGTGCACTATCTTCTATTATTGCATGGATTCCTTCATTTGATGCATTCCTTCTGATCTTTCTCTTTTTTTACTACAAAAATCACTTATTCTTTGGTTTTTTTCATTTTTGCGCTAATTGCAAGCTTCATGAATTTTCTCCCCCTTTGACATCATTGTAAAAAAAGGTGCCTTCAATGTGCAGTTCCAAATTCTCTTCTCTCTTCGGTTTTGCGCTAGACTCCCATACATCTGTTTGTTTCATATGATCCCTCTATCTCCATGCTTTATTCTCTTCATTTTAATGGAATTGTTTCTATTGGAATATTCAACCCATATAGACATTAGCCTTAATCATTTATTTGATTTCCTACTACTTAGACGATTATCAGTTACCCTCCTAGTGTATGATCCTAAGTAGCCTTATCACTCTAGACTATTATTTTGTCATTATTATCCTCATTAACCTCAGATTTTCCCTCTTCTTTGTTTCTAGGAGTTAATGCATCCTGTTTTCCTTGTTTATAGGAGTTAATGCACCCTATTTTCCTTGTTTATAGGAGTTAATGCACCCTCTTTTCCTTTTTCATAGGAGTTAATGCACCCTCATGCATGATTTTAGGCCCACTTGAGTAAGCCTCCTATAATTTAGGAGCTTACCTTTAGTTAACTAGCCTTGATTTCATAACCTGAGTTAGTATGAGATCCGATGACTAATAACACTCAACTGAACACCTCTTATGTGCCCTCCATCATTAGTTATCATTAGTTAACTAGCTATTGTGCCTTCTTGGTCCACGATATCCAAGGATTCCTTCTTAACTCGGCACATACTTCGATTTGTCAACCAACATGGTAACACGATGAAGTGCCTAACAAGTCATGTGAAAACCTTAACATGTCATATTTGTACTTGAGCCTTTTGGAGCAATGGATTGGATTTCCACTTTTTTTCTTCATTAACTCATGTAATAACTTTTGGTGTATCGATAACCCTATTCGAATCGTGCAGACATGAATGCCATTAATTCTCAATATCTCCTCAATTTATTTTCACGCATGAGATAAACCACTTTTTGGAGCTTTGTCTTTCACAGTATCCACCAGTCACGATGTGGAGTTGGATCATGAGTTGCGTCTCTAAATCGATTTTGTTCTTCCAATTTTGTTCATTTTGTCTCCTGTCACCATCTTTTTACTTCAATTTGTCATTAGTATTCAACATGCTATCCTTTTGTACCTCAACTTTGTTTTCTGCAATAGACGTCTCATGTAATTATTTGTAAACAATAATTTTGAATATAATACAAAATTCGCTTATGTATCTGTAGAATCCTTATGTGTGTTCATCTGCAACACTTATTTGTACTTTCTCTTTTCACTATTTTTTATGTATGTGCAATTCAACACATTCTTGCATATAATTTGAATAAGTGCACATTTTCTTTACAACATCACATTAATGCAACACATAGCTTCAAATATTTTTTAACCACAAAACTTCACTAACATACTCCTTGAATTCCTAATGAATATCGTGTTGAATTCAAGGATCTTACTCAATATCTTGTAGATCAACAAGATGAGACATACTTGGTTTATTTGATTCTTAAGGAGTTTTCCTTACCCATCTCTTCATGTGCGCACTTCCATTTTGATACCGTGCTTGCTTGTTTTCCTTCCTAGTCCATATATAGTTGATGCTATCATGTAAGATGTTTATTTATAGAATGGTTGCGTCCTTTCGACAATGTTGAGCCTTATGTCCAAAGCCATCACAAGTGTAGCATCTCATTGTGTGACAATATTTTGCAACATGGCCAAGGATAGTGCACCTAAAACACTTCAGCATGTTGACTCTTCTTTTATTTGTGTAGCAAGAAAAATAACTATCATACTTGTCATGACCTTGATCTTTATAATTTATTTGGTTTGAGTCCATCATGCCTTCACTTTCGCAAATATTTTCTGCTTTTTTATTGAAGCCAGTCCCTATTTTGTCTGCCGATGATCCCTGGTTGTTAAATATCTTGTTTAAGACTGAGGTGTTGTTGTGGAACTTAGCATTGGTTTCTATGTCAAGATAAACTTTGTATTCATTTGTATTTGTGCAAACCGATTTGTTATCCATGGACTGTATTTAAATACACATAAATTTATTTTCACATCTCAGTTCATCCACTTCACTTCTTAGGTTCGAGATCTCTGTATCTTTTTACGAAGGACTTTATATGTTATCAACTCATTATTTCTATATGTTTCTTCTAATAATTATTCAAGCACAAAGTTCTTTTCATCCAATCATGTTACTTATTTTTGTGCACAGTTTAGTTGTTTCTCAAGTTCCTCTTTCTTTTGAATCATCTGTTTTGTCAAAGCCTTTTCGTCCTTGTTCAATTCTTCAATCTTTATCAGTTGTTCCTTCAATAATTTGTTATTTTTTCTAGACTTCTTTAGCTCTTCGAGAGTACTCACCAATTCGCCTTCCCAATCAACTTTTACAGTTTCTTCTTTACTCCTACCATTATTAAGGAGACTTCCTGGTCCACTTTCTGTATTGGATTTTGAAGGTGAGGTAAAAAATCCTTTGAAAAAATACTTATCCAATCCTTCTAGTTGTCTTTCATGCATTCCTTTGTACGTTGATGCACATAAAATTTCTTATAGTTCTTCATCCTCTAATATCGTCATAAAAAGCACTTCCCTAAGGCTATCATACCCATCACCTTCATCAGCTGAGCTTTCTTCTTCCTTGGTGCACAAGCTCTTTTTCTGTTTCTAAAATTTATTTTTGTTTTTTGTCTCGTCATACTTGTGTTGTTTTCTTTGGACTTTGTAGTCAACTTCATCCTCAGTGTCACTATTTGTGTATTCCTCATAGGGACATTTTGATGCAAAGTAACCTATTCTACCACACTTAAAACATTTGAAAGGAAACTTACCTTTGTGCTTGTTGCTTCCTTTGTTTAATTTCTTTATGAAATTTGTTTCTTTTTTGTTTGGTTCTTTAGATGCACTTTGTTGTTCTCATGTTCGTTGCTCTTGTCTTTCTTGGTGACCTTGAATGTTGCTTCCTTCCTGGAGGGGCTTTCCCTTTTAGTTCTCATCTCGTAGGCTGTGAGAGGGGGTGAATTAGTATAAATCATAGATTTAATAATTTTTCTCTTCAAAATTTATTTCAGCTCATTTTCAATCAACCAATAGAAACACTAGTGCACAAATATCTTAGAAGTATCTCTCTCTCTCTCTCTCTCTCTCTCTCTCTCTCTCTCTCTCTCTCTCTCTCTC
>LPNX010203058.1:189889-254543 GCA_001517045.1 Pseudotsuga menziesii
TATATTGGATTTACGACTTCTTTGATCACCCTTTGTGATCCCTCTGATCTACATCTCCTATTGTGTCTATGTCTTTTGCACCTTCAACAATATGCAACTTTGATCACCCTTTGTGATCCCTCTTATCTACATCTCCTATTATGTCTATGTCTTTTGCACCTTCAACAATATGCAACTTACACTGATCTGTGTCTTCTATTCTGTCCACTTTCTCCATATTTTGCACATTCAACAATCCATAACTGATCTGCACCTTCTGCATCTATTTACGATCTCCTCTAATTTGTGTCTTATGTAGTTATCTATGATCTTCTTTGATCTACGTCTTCTGCAACTATCGTCTCTGATATGCATCCTCTATAACAAAACTTTACAATATCTATGAAATACCCTTTTTATGTTTTTCAACCTGTTGAGATATGCAACTTACAATTTTCTATTGCATTATTACTTCCATCGCATATCTCAGTGCTAAGCACTCTTCTTATTTGTGCAAATTCAATTAATCTTCCTTAGTACTTCTGTTCATTTGGCTCTTTACTGTTGAAGGTTCCTATGTCACAGTTGGTAATCATTGAAGGATATGGGTGAAATTATCCATAATATTTTCTTGTGCCATGTAAAATATTCCTCGAGCAACATCTGGATGGGATCTCATAGTTCATTGTTTTTCTTTTCATTCACCTTATATGGCCACTTGAGCTAGCATGGGAAGCCTTCACAAGGCTAGTTTTGTTGGTTGTGGAGCCTGATCTTCTAGATTCAAAGATGTTATTATTCAACCATGTTTGTGTCCCAGTTTTATTGTACACTTATCCCAGTAGGGGGGTGCAAGGGGCCATTGTCCCCTTGTGGGGGGTTCGGGGGAATTTTTTTTTGGGATGTTTGTTGGCTAACAGTTTGCGGGCCCATGGTATTGGGTGACCCATGGTAATTCCCCTATAAAAGGAAGACATTGTAATTCGGTTGTGTATTGTATTGTGTTGTAGCATTGTAAAATAATATCTGTGATTGTGTGTGAGAGACTGTAAGAGAGTGAAGAGGAAGTGAAACGAGGTTGTTGTAGATTGTATCCCTTCATTTTGTTGGATAGTATAATGATAAAGGACTGGCGATTTCTGTCTGGACGTAGCCCATCTTGGGTGAAACACGTTATATATGTGTCTCTCTTGTAATATGTTTTAATATTTTCATCTTGTTTATTGTTTATTGTCATTTCTCTGCGATCCTGTTTTCTTAACAAGTTTAGTTCAAGGCCCAACTCCCCATATCTTAACTCATTACGCATCAAGGATATGCATTGAAAAACAACAAAGAGTGGATTGCTTGGATACCATTGATATAAATTATGTTGAGAATGAAATGAGGATAACATAATGAAGTGAAATAAGACAAATATATTTCAAAAATCACAATAATATTATGAAACCCAAACTTTATTAATGAAAGAAATAGTGAAAAATTACAATATGCAAAGCAATACAAGCTTGCTAGAATGGTAGTAGCTCATCTCTTAAATGAGATTTTCCATCTACACTCATCCAGAAAACTTGTTGCAAGAGTTCCAAATTTCCTTTTAACATTTAAAACATTAAGACCCTGTGAGGTATAAAAATGTAATGTCCCAAACCCTAACCTTAGGAGATGGGGTGGTTAAAGGAATGAAAGCCCTCGAGGAGTCTATTTGGTGATTCAACGTTCCAAGTATACAAGTTTTTCAAACAACTGTTATTTAATAATTTTCTTGGAAAATTACAAATCTTATTCAAATATCCATGTGTTTGGATAGCATGTAAACCAAACAAAGATTGCTATGCTATGCCAATTTCCAAGTACATAGGAAGTGACAAAAAATACACCAAAATTTAACGTTTTTCAATATTGTTGTAACATTGGTAAGGTGTGGCAACATTTATAAGTTAGTTGCAGATGTGAGTGTTCATCTATATCAAACTAGATTAATCATCCATGTTTGGAAAGTAATGGTTTCCATTGCATCAACTCTTGCACTAGATGGGGAATCTTTTATTGAATTTGTCTCTGAGTGAACCACTTGTCTTGGTGAAGAAGTTTCCATTCTCTGAAAGCTTGATATAGTCATATGTTTTATTGGTAGATGCTATTTATCTTAGTGTCCATGATCTCATTAACTACATCCTACTTAATGCAATCAAGGTTGAGTTCTATAGGGGCCAAATGCTCTACCACCTTTGATGTGTCTAATAGAGGTGGAATATATGGTTGAAGCAAATCCAAAATAAATATAGGATGTAAACTAAGTAAATGCACAATATTCAATTCAAAAGACTCTCACCCACAACCTTGGCTTTGGTGTAAGGTCAATATTGGATTTGTCTCAACTTCCTATGGGGGGTTGTGAGTTGATCTTTCCAAAAGTGTATCCACACCTTATCACCAGCCTGAAACTTAAGGAGAACTTGATATTGATTGAATCACTACTTCTTCTTAGCATTAAGTTTATGCAAAAGATCATTAACTTGTTGTTGAATGTCTTTGGTTTGCTTAACAAATTTAGTTTCTATGTTTTCCTTGGTCTGAGAATGGGAGGACTTGTCCACTATAGATGTAATAGGTAGAGATATGTCAATTGGGGTCAATGCATAGAGCCATAGGAACAATAAAAAGGGTTGTTGTTAATATAACTATGAAAGGATTTGTTGTAGCTATTGTTAGCACTCAGAATGTACCCAGGTTGTAAAAGGTATACTCCAAGGTAACAGCAAAACCACTTTAGGAAGAAACTGGTATTTTCTTCCAGAGAGGGATCTCTCAATAAAGATTTAACAAGACCAGATTTAAAATAACATTTAAAGATTTATGTATTTGGCTGAAACAATCACATAACCATTGGGCATGGAGTCATATACAAATATAAAGATACCACAAAGACATATACATGATATTCATCAAAGGCAAGATAATCATATCATCACAGTCATTCAAATTGATTCAGGTGGAACAGAAGAGATAAAGGAACAACCCATTAATACAGAGCATCAACAAGGATGAGTTCTATACCAACTTTAGCAGAAAAAATCGTATAATATCTGAAATGATGATCAGAGCATAAACACATGAATTCCGATCATCTAATGCTATATTCCAGATACGAGGAAGAAACAAAATGGAGTGTTACACAAGGGAAATACAACCACATAAAGAAAGAAGCACAAACTGTAATATCAACGACACATGAATCTCTGACAAAAATCTCATGCATTCACTTTGTCATTCCAAAAACAGATATGTTCTCCACAATTATTCACCACCCGATGGGTTCCAACCCCCATCTCTTAAAAAAGATGCATATTTATAAATAAAATGATCGGTGCTCCAACAAGAAGATCAATAACAAAATGATCGGCTTAATTTAGAGTTTGTAACTGAATTCCCAACCCCTAGGAAGTTTGTTACAACTCCAATCCTAACAGATCATAAAGTACAAATCAACTTGATAACAAAATTTCACCCATCAGCTCCACGTCTTTGCCCCATCAGCTCCACGTCTTCGCCCCATCAGCTCTTCAATGCATGACACCTGTTCCTAGGGATGGAGAATATACTTCGTCTTTCCAAACCGTTCTACAGCTTTCCACTGCTCCGAACTTGGGGTGTCACACTCCATCATTTCCTAAATTGCTACTTCGAGCTCCATATATGCTTCATAGGACTTTATGGGCAATCTGCTTCTGATGATGGCGAACTTCTGCAGAATCTCGAAATCTTCTGTGAGCATATCCACAATGGTCTTCCATGTCAGATTTTTTTCCAAATCATTGAATTTTGAGTGGTCCATACAGCACTGAACAAGCAAGTTATGATAATGTTCCTGTGAGAACATCCGCCCTTCTCCATCCCAGAAAGAAGGCAATCCGTCCTCGAACAGTTCTTTAAACTCCTGTTTAAAATTATTTACCTGCAGAAGCAATCCTTCTGATTTATCTTGGACCGTTTTGATTAAGTGATGCTTATGGATGATTTTCTTTGCCCACATCACTATTGATACTCTGTCCTTTATGCCCAATTCCTGCAACTTCTGGTATGACAGTGAATTTAGAAAATTTAGTGTGTTCTGAGCTGTAACAAGAGGTCTTTTCTCCATATGTTCGTTTACCAGTTTTAATCTCTGGTGAGCCAAATTTATCATTATATTCAAATCATCAATAAAATTCAGGTAGTGCCGGAACTTGGTAATATCTATACACAAGGTATCCCAAATGATGTGTTTTGCCCCCTAAAGAGGGCCTTTCCCAATGCATTTTTCCTTTAGTTCATTAAATTTCTTCTGTAATTGATTCCTGTCCTGCAGTATTTGTTTTTTGCTTTCATTTACTTTGGCCAATTTAGCTTTCACCTTTTCATTCTCTACTTTCAAATCTTTGATTGCTTCCTCTTTCAAACTAACCTGGGACATTGGCACCAACAAATCATCAGTAGAGAAATCATCTAATGGCTTCTGGATATTTACAATAGACAAGTCCTCACCGGTGGGAGTCTGGCTCATCAATTCTTCCATAATATCCTTCTCTTCATTCTGATCTTTTTTCATCAAGGAGATTTGGGATAACAGTTCCTCCCTTTCGGCTTCCCACTTCTCTTTTTCTCCTTGTAGCTCTCCGGCTCTTCCTTTGTATTCCATCATCTCTTGATGGACTATATCCTTCTCTTCTTGGAGAGCTAGTAACTTAGATGACTGAACATGTTCAGCACCTGGGATCTTCAGTTTCTTCTTCAGGACCTGGAGTGCATTATCCTTTTCCTCTAACAACCTCTTGACTGCCTGGGTACTGTCTGAACTAGCAATGTTTGTCTGCAGCTTCCTAATCTGAACAACATTTGCTTTATTTTACACTTTCTCATGTTTCAACTGAATTTCCAATTTGTCTATCAAGACTTGCAATTTATTAATCCTCACCATGGCTTGTAGTAAGTCTGAGTAGATGATATCGTTGGTCTGTTTGTGGAGTTGAATTTTATCCGGAGTGTTGATTTTGTCTAACTGGATCTCCATTTCAGACATCTTCTTGTCGCTTACCATAGCCATTTTAAAAGTATTCCTCTCAGCATCTCTAGCAGAGACCAGAGAGGTTTTCGAACTGTACAAACTTCTCACCTTCGGGAGCAAATTTCTCGTTTCCTCCATAGACTGTTTCCTCTTCTCCATGTAGCTGGATTTTAGGTCTTCCTTCGACTTAAACACATGGCATAATCCCGAACTGTCTACATCACCCTCCGAATTTTTAAAAGAGAATTGACTTACTTGCATCGCTTTCAGGGGAACTAGGGCACCTCTTTTGGAACCATCAGAAACCTCCTCATCTACAATTTCACCACTTTGAAGCAGCTTTGCCTTTTTATGGGGCCCTTCCTCGTCTACATCCATACTCTCAGTTTCAGACAAACTCCTCTTGACCACAATACCAACACCTTCTGTTATTTGGGTCGCTGTGACAGGTATAGTATGTGTCTCTTCATCAGAATTTGACCTGTCAGTAAACTGCAGCAAATTGGCCACTTCAGCTAGCCCCTCAATAGCCTGATGCTCAAATGGTTTATTCTTGTTTGCCTGTTTTCTCAATGAGATCACCTGGTGGGGGTCGTAATTCACATTTACATCTTTTATGAAATCCATGTTCTCCAACAACTTTTCTATGAATGCCAGGGCACCTTTACCTTTAAAAATGAAAGGGTCGACTTTAAGTGGAAATTTAATGTTCGAAGATTTTTTGAAAGCACCAAAGTGTTCTTCCTCAGACAGCAATCTCTGCCTCATGAACTCTAGTGCGAAAATCCTTGGGGTCAAGAAGGAGGGTAGCCTATAAGGCTGACCAGTAAAGCCATATATTCTTAACACTGTGTAACCTCTGTACAGGAACCAGTCCCCCACTCGATCTTCGGGTGATGACTGCATTAGGCATCTCATCTCATCCAGGACATGAGGCAGGTCCTCATCAAATAACATTCTGTACATTTAGGACATGATCGAATTGGCAAATTCGACCATGTTGATTTGCTTGGGAAAATCAGAAGAACATAGAGCACTTAAGAATTTCAATTCAGTAACATTAGAGCATAATAGCATGTTAAGCAAGTATGTTTGAAACCTAAAGAACTGGACCTTGGGAAATTCAGTCAACTGAAGGTGGATCGTTTCGGCAAGGTACTCATCTAAATTAAGCACAGGGACTGACTGGGACTCAGGGCTTAAAGAATTATTCTTAACGAGAAACCAAGGATGACATCACCTATATGACAATCGTCATCTAGACCTAACACTTGACAGACTAAAGACATTACCAATTGCACTTCAATCCTAAAAATGTGCAAGGGGTAAGGCAAGAAAAGACCTTCAAGGGACTGACCTTCCTTTAGGATACTTGACAAGAATTGACAACGACTTTCACTTTCGCAATTTTTGAAAAACTCAGCAAGGACAGATTCATTTATAGACTCACAATTTACAGGGTAATTTTTGGGCAGACTAAGGTTTTCTCTGACGACCGAAGCATCAATTTTACACAGTATTTTGGACGCGGACCGACTCACAATAATCCTCTGAGAGGGAGAATAGTTCACCGCACACCACTCGGCAAATTCTGGGAAGTGGAGGGTTTGCTCAAGGGCGAAATGGTACAAAAAAGACTTGCATACATTCAGAACGTCATTCCCCTGTGAGTAATGAGACCACAACTTCTCTTTACTGCTGGACATGCTCCCTGTGGATAGGAAGGGGTCGCACACGCCCCTGTGTCTGTCTACTAAAAATTCCTCTCTGTCATCCACGACCTGACCAGACACACGAATTTCTCTCCCTTGGTCCATTACTTAATTTACAATGGTAATTGGACGAAAGAGTTACAGGGTTTAAGTCCTACCTGGCTTACTGTGGAGGCGTGTGTTCGGAACGTGCCTGGCACTGACAAATGGAAGCTCCCAAATTGCCAGGTCCTTTTTGCTGGGTCTCGAGCAAATAAAATAATCATTGGAGAGGTCAACCCTACCTTTATAGGACCACACAATTCGCCACGTAGACAGCATTTATTTTCCGCAACCACCACTTATTAGTAACTGACGTGCACTTCTATTTTCCAACTTCATTTAAGACCCTAGATCTGATTTCTCTTTAATTTCTGTCCTTTTGATTGCGTGCCACATACCTCTTTCCGCCAGGCGTCTTGGAGATAATCAACGCGCCAGTCTCCATCCCAGAATGATCTCCCACCGTTGATGAAATCGCCTTTTATCATGAGCCGTTGGATCGGGTGACACGTACCGAATTCCGCTGGGCTCCGTCACTTTAATCGTCGCGTAGCTTTGATCCCCGGAATTATTCTCAACCATTGATGTGATACCCCTTTAACTTACCACCGTCAAATCATACGCCACGTACCAAATTCCGTTGGGCACTTCGGAATTATCCACCGCGCTAGTTCACTCTCCGGAAATCATAATAGCCGTTGATTTGATTCACTTTGATCTTCAACCATCAGATCGATCACCGGGTAACTCATTCCGTTGGGCGCTTTAGGTTTATCGGTCGTGCAGGTTTTGGTCCCGGAATCAATCTCAATCGTGGAGGTGATCCGACTTCACCTCTCCGCCATTGGATTGAGTAGCATGTACCCGATTCCGCCGAATTGTGTCACTTTAACCAAGACACAACTTCACGAAGCAGATTGGATATAGACCGTGGATCTGCCCGAAACAACTTGATGACCGCTGATCTGTGCGCCCAATAAACGCCCGGTCAAACCTTTATCTTCCTTGTATCTCTGGGGAGCGGAGAGAATATCAGCCCTCGATTTTATTCCTTCTCCCATCGCGGCTTAGGATCTTTGGTGACTTAATCGCTTTTTTGCCTATAGTCCCATTTTTACTATATATCTTTTAACCAAAGTATCCAAACAACCATTATTTTTCTTCTCCACCATGGACTTTCACCCCCTTGATAAATAATGGTGTTAACAGCTATGTTGAACACAAGGAAGGATTTAATCTCATGTATGTGGATGCTTAGAGTTATACACCATGGGGATATAAATAAGCATTTTATTAGATACCTTTGTATGCCCATTGGTACAGGCGTGGAAGGTAGTTGATTTAGTTAGCTTGGTGTTAATCACCGATCACATGCTAGACCAAAATAACTTGAGAAATTTGTTGTCCCTATTTGAAATAATGGTTTGTTGTTGCCCAAAATGAACCCAACTAACATAGCCAAGGAAGAGAATTTAGTGGATTTTGTTGTGATGTGTTGATTCAGAACATCGACATGATTCCAAAGGGTTGGAACATGATGACCGAGACAACCATATTAAACTTAATTGCTATGTTATGATGTCTTCACCATTAGGTCCAGGGTGATGTCCCCTATCCATCCGCACTCTCTTTCATCATTTGTGTCATCGTTTGCTCTTCACGTCTAAAGCATGAAGGTTCATCATGCTTGTCTAACCAATCTAATTTGTGTCGTGTTCTATCATTTGTTGTTTGTTGATGTACATGTCATCATGAGATTACTTTTACACCATTGCATTCAGGTCGAAGCATATGCTGGTGTGTGTCATTGAGTGTTTCCAAGTGAGGCAAATTTCTTCTCAAAGAACTGATGCAAGAGTGTTTATGTTATATTATTTTTGTTGAATTTTCCTAGAAGGAGTGATTTTTCCTCTACCCATACATTATGTAAATACTTGTTAAACGTTTTTGATACCTACTTGAAAATAGAAAATTTTAGTAATTGAAACTTATTAGATTTTGTAATAATTATTGTTTTAGGGATATGTTGTCAACAATAATGGTAAATTATTGTAGATAAATATTTTCAATGAAATTTATGCCAAGATGATTATATATATTTGGTAGGAATATTTTAAATTCATGTAAAATTACTTTGTTATAAAGTTGTTGATGGTTGTCTATGCTTGGAGTGTTCATTCTCCAAGAAATTAAAAGAAAATAAATTTCTGTGTGTTCAACCAACAAAGTCTGAGTTATTTTGGATGTCCCTAGAATTTGACTTTCTCCTTTTATTGAATCATGTGTGGATAAAGGGGCTAGAAGGGAAACTTGATTCCTAACAGGAACAATTTTGGTGCATTACATTCATAATGAAGTATATTGAAATCTATTTACCGTGCTATAGAGTCGTAACATGGTACACTATAGAATGGTATCAGAGTGAAGCTTTCGACTCTCAAACCTCATGGGTCATAAAATTGAGAATATTATAAAATTATATATGAATTAAAATTACTATACTTAAACCACTGAATGAAAATCCCAGAAAGGAAATACATGCATGCTATGATTAAATTATGTGTGTATGAATATTTTGTGTCTAACAAAATTGATAATTATTCATATTACCAGATTCAACAGAAGGTGGTGTAGTGAAAAATGTTGAATGAACCCGATTTTTCCATTTACCATGGGGAGGTGGGGATGAACATCCAAAGAACATAATCTGATGGTCATAAAATAGAGGTGGATGCCTATGAATTGTTCCAACACTTACAATATTTACATATCATAAATGGAAAAATACATCAGTACTTAGAGAAACAAAATTAGGTAAATCTACAAATGTTGTAAAACTTGATGCAATTATAGAATCAAGTGCAACAAGTTTCTTCCATTATGAGAGATGACGAAGGAAATTCTCTGAACACTCGATTTGTCCTGAGACATCAACAATCAATAAGTAGAGATATGAGCAGGATGGGACAACATTCCCATGATAAATTAGTTGAAATCCATCACAAAAAGGGGGCACCTCAAAATAGATCAGATTTAGTATCTAGAAGATGCTGGAAGATGAAATATGCTGAGGACCCATTAGAAGGTGAACTCATAAAAATTAAACCTCCTACTTTTTACGGAGAAGATCAGGAGAAATCGCAGAAATGTGGTTGCTAGAAATGAAGAAATATTTGTAGCTGCATGATTACTATGATAACCAGGAGGCTCAAATTTCTATATACAATATTCAAGGAAAGGCTTAGTAGTGGCGGGAACGACTGAAGCAGGTGAAAGATATTGATGAAAGGCATATTTCATGAAGTTTCAAAGGTATTTTTAGCATGAATACCTATCTCAACAATATTATGATAAGAAAATGCAGGAGTTCTTTAAACTTAGATTGGGTAATATGGATATGGAGAAGTGTGAGAGGAGATTCTTGGAGCTAATAAGGTATGTTGATTTCATACAAGATGAAAAATTTAAAGTCCAGTGATTTTCAGCGGATTACGGACATACTACCATGACAAAATTACCTATGATGAACCTCATACTTCGAAGAAATCTATAAGGAAGGCTAAATGTCAGTATGAACAAATTAAAGGAAGACAATGCTTGCACAAAGCATGGAAAAGTAAACTAAGAGACAAAGAAGAACATAGGAAAAAAGGGTCCAAGCCTCCTAATGTTAGAGGAAACCAAAATAAATATTCCAAAGGGAAAATCCCATCTCGTGAATAAAAGATGGCTAAGTATGTAGGGAAAAGGAAACAAAATCAAGTTAAATGCTGGAGTCACAAAGATGATCACTATTTTAAGAAATGCTCGAAGAGAGGTAATAAAGAGGAAGACATATATAATGTTCAAGAAGCTACCACAATGGAAGATGTAGCTAGAAGCATACCACAGATTTATGTAGCTCAGGATAATCAACAAGCAGGCCATTAATCGACCATGATTGAGATTGGAGGTAATATTTCCGAAAAACCAATTTCAATTTTAATTGATTATGGAGATACTTAGTGTTATATTAATGCTAATGTGATTTAAAGATGCCACTTAGTGAATAGTAAGTTACTGCAATCTAGAATGGTGTACTTAGACACCGGTATGAAGCGAAATATTACTTCAATGATCAAAGACTGTTGTTTTGAGATAAATGAGTTCCATACAAGAGCTATCTTAGATTTTATTTCTCCTTATTCATATGACATTTTGATTGGGATGGATTGGATGTAATCACATTTTGATGTTCTATATTTCCACAACAAAACCATTACATGTAAGAATGAGGATGAGAACTCAATTCAAATAAAGGGCATTTCAAGGCCGATACCAATTAAACAAATCTTAGCCATGCAGATGAAGAATTGTATATGAAAGGTTTGTTATTTTTACTCATTCCATGTTGAAAAATCACAAACCAGTAGGGAACCATCTATTGAAGAGTATGCAATATTGCAGGAGTTTAAAGATGTATTTCAAGATGTACTAGGGTTACCACCTAGGATGGATATCGATTTTACAATCAATTTGGTACCTAGAGTGATTCCAATATCCAAAGCTCCTTATAGATTGAGCACACCTCAATTGAAGGAATTGCAGATGCAAATAGAAAAATTGTTAAAGAAGAGTTATATACGCCCTAATATATCGCCATGTGGAGCACTTGTCCTCTTCATGAAAAATAAGGATAGTACATTAGGATTATGTGTGGATTACATATAGCTGAATAAGTCTATGATTAAGAACATGTATCCATTACCAAGGATCGATGATCTATTTGATCAATTGCATGGAGAAAGAGTCTTCTCGAATATTTGTTTGAGATCTGGTTATCAACAAGTACATATTAAGAACGAAGATATTAGTAAAACTACTTTCAAAAGTATGTATGAGAATTGTGAATAGATAGTCTTACCTTTTGGACTGACAAATGCACCATTCACATTTATGTACTTGATGAATGGTGTATTCAAATAATTGATGGAGAAGTTTACTATTGTTTTCTTGGATGATAGATTAATCTATTCTAAGACAGAGGAGGAACATGAAAAACATCTAAGGATAAACTTGCAAATTTTGAGAGAGAATTAGCTATATGCTAAACTGGGTAAATGTTCTTTCCATAAAATAAAGTCACTATATTTGGGTCAGATTATCTAAGAGAAATTAGTGGTCGCGGACCCTGCCAAGATAAAATCTATACAAGAATGGCCCACTCCTAGAAATGTATTTGAGGTAAGATATTTATGGGGCTAACTAGCTATTGTAGGAGATTTATCGAATCTTTCTCCAAAATAGCAAATCCTATTACATCTTTACAGAAGAAGGGTGTAAAATTTATTTGGACTAAAAAATGTGAAGACAATTTTAGACTTATGAAAGAATTATTCACATGTGCACCAATTTTAAAGATTGCATATTCAAATAAGGAATATGTGGCATGCACAAATGCATCTCTAGAAGGAATCAATGGAATTATGATGTAAGAAGGACATGTAATTTGTTATCAATCATGGAAATTAAAGGACCATGAAATAACTATGCTACGCATGACTAGAGCTTGCTATCATAGTACACACATTGAAAATGTGGATCCATTACCTCATGGGTAACATATTTTAGTTTAAGTCAGATCATCACATCTTAAAATATTTGTTTGAACAACCCAACTTGAATGCTTGTCAAGATACATGGATATAGTTCCTCAATGAATTCAATTTTGAAAATAAGCATGTCAAAGGAAAATAAAATTGAGTTGCAGACACTCTTAGTCGAAGAAATCAACCGATTAAAATTATAGCCATCGGTAGTTGGAAAACATATATGAAGAGAAGACTGCTAGAAGCATTGAGTTCTGATAGGCACTATTTGCAAGTGTTAAGTAAGATTTATAAAGAGACAACATGCCATTGGAATCTTTGCTTTATAAATTGGAGGATAGTGGAATTCTCATGTACAACAATAAAATTTATGTACATGAAAGGGATGAATTAAAGAGGATTATATTGCAATAAATACATAATGTTCCTTACGCATGCTATCCTAGCTATCAGAAAACTCTTACATAAGTTAGGAAAGAGTATTATTGGTTGGGCATGAAGAAAGAGATAATATAGTTCATTGCTAAGTGCCTTGAATGCCAAAGGGTGAAAGCAAATTGTAGACATCTTGTAGGTCTACTTCATCCATTGCCAATTCAAGAATGGAAATAAGATGTGGTAACTATTGATTTTAACACTAAATTACCATGGACAATGAAGAAACATGACTCCATTATGGTGATGGTTGATAAATTGACAAAATATGCTCATTTTATAACTGTCCAGTCAACATTTAAAGCATCAAAGTTTGCAAAAATCTATATGAAGGAAGTTGCCAAGTTATGCGAAATTCCTAAGGCAATTGTTTTACAACGGGATTCCAAGTTCACTTCAAACTTTTGAGAAGATTTGTTCAAATATTTTGGAATCAAAGTCAATCTTAGTACAACTTATCATCCACAAACGAATAAGCAGAGTGAGTGAGCTAATCAATTAATTGAAGATACGTTGAGAATGTATATTATAGATAGACCTACCAAGTGGGAAGAATATTTATATATGGTAGAGTTTTCCTATAACAACAAATACCAAGAATCATTAAAAATGAGTTCATTTGAAGCCTTATATGGAAGAAGGTGCAATGTTCCATTGAACTAGGACAAACCTGTGGAAAGGTTGATAGTTGGACTTGAAATGTTACAAGACCTGGAGGAACAAGTGGCCAAAATAAAGTAGAACTTGAAAGTCACCCAAGATAGACAAAACATTTATGTTGACAAAGGAAGAATGCATAAATATTTCCAAGTGGGAGACCTAGTATTTATGAAAGTCAAAGGCAAGAAAAACTCATTGAGCCTGGGAAACTGTAAGAAGTTGGCAACCGAATTCTATGGACCATTTGAGGTCCTAAGTAGAGTGGAACTAGTAGCATATGAACTGGCCCTACCCCCCACTGTCAAAGTGCACAAGATTTTCCATGTTTCATTATTGAAGAAGTATGTATATGATCCTAATCATATACTTGATCGGTCTTTGTTACAGGTAGAACTAGAAGGGAAAATTCAATTTCATTTGATTTATATATTGAATCAAAGGATCATAACACTTAAGAATAGAACCATAGGACAGGTAAAATTCCAATGGATCCATTACAGTCCTGAAGAAGCTACATAGGAGATGGAAGAGACGACGTGGGCTGAGTACCTGTATTTGTTTCAAATAATTTGAACATTTTGAAATGTAAATAAGTTTTGAAACTATGTTTTGGACAATGAAACATCGAGGACGGTGTTAATTTAAGGGGAAGAGGATTGTAAAACCCCAGTTTTGAACACTTGATTTGATGATGTTATTATGTAAATTTTTATTATGAAATGCCTGAAGGGATGAACAATTTGTACTATGTAAATATTAACATAAAATGTAGATGGTTGTGGTTGATGCAGACGTTGAATAGAATGGGGACTTATGAATTCACTAGTGAGAAGGTAAGGGGGTTATAGATAGTATAAATGGGTTTACAATATGACCCTATCCTAATCTTGAACCCAAAAAGTGTCTTAACATTATTTTAAACGTTAATACCTTTTAAACTTTAGACAACTTAAAACATATGTTAAATGAAAGTTTAATGACATGAAAAAACAAAAAACAAAAAGGTTTTAATGACACATATAAACCTGAGTATTTTTGGAGACCATGTGGGGGGAAAATGTTGGTCATACAACATGCAAAAAGAGCTAGCCCTCACGACCTGAAGAAGGGGAGTTAGTTGTCAGTTGCTGAAATTAATCTTTCTTCCCGAAGAATACAATTTTTCAGAAAATTGTCAGTTCTACCTTGTCATAAGGGCTGAATTTCATGGCTTTGGAGAATGGACTGTCTAGTATTACCTTATCTAATTTTACCAGAGAAATGGAAAACGCCTTCTTTGGTCAAAATTATGTGGTGTTGATTAACAGTGGTGTGTTGGAGGTACTATAGTGAAAGGTTACCATTGTTATGTCATTGGAATAGAAACAAAGGCACGGGTTTGCGTTATTTGCCAAGGAATTGGTTGGTTCCAAGTTATTGATATTGAAAGAAGAATTTACATTATTTGTTGTAGGTTTGGCGTATGCCAAAGCGATGAGATAAGCTATTGAAGTATATTATGCAGCTTGATTACTTATTTTCTTACTAAATTCAAGTTTTATCAAGGTGAATTCAAAGTCCTAGCTCGCGGATGGTTCTTGTTGAGAAATATAAGATCATGGTGGCCTATGGTTGGGTGGAGTGTGGCTCACACACAACCGGTTGCTCAAGCTATTTATTATCCAGATAAGTTCTTTTATTATGTAGTGCTTTTACTATGTATCGGTAGTTTTATTTCTAGTTATAGTTGAATGGACAATGGACATAATAGGATTTTGATTTCTCCTTGGATTAAATCCATCCAAATATGTGTACTTTTTGTTTTGAAATAATCCTTGCAATATTATAAAATTTGAAATTGTTTTCCTGTCATGAATAAAAGACCCAGTTCATTCTCTTGTTGAATTTCTGCGTACGGTTCATTTTGAAAGCACTGGGTGAATGCTATATGTAGTTGTTTGATATAATAAATGTTTGCATAAATTGTTGAATGCATAAGAGTTATTTACAAAAAGAAATGATGCCTATCATTGGAATGTGTTTTATGAAGAACTGGAAAACCCTTTGTATTCCCAATGTTGTATTCTAATTCTATAAATGCTTTGAACTTAGTCATAAAATTGTCTAATGCTTTACATTTGGCAAGAGCTGAAATATGCATTTTTATAAATGTATGCTAGTGCATGACATTTTGTGTTTTCCAGTGAGGCAAATTTATTCTCAGAGAACTGATTCAAGAGTGTTTATGTTATATTATTTTTGCTGAATATTCTCAGGAGGAGTGATTTTTCTTTTCCCTATACATTATGTCCACATTTTAAAACTTTTGATACCTACAAGAAAATAGGAAATTTTAGTAATTAACCCTTGTTAGATTTTGTTGTAAATATTTTTTTAGGTATATGTTGTCAACCATAATGATAAATAATTGTAATAAATATTTTCAATGAAATTATGTCGGCATGATTATTATATATTTATCTGCTTAGCAAGTTTTTAAATTCCTGCAAAATTACTTTGTTATAAAGTTATTCATGGTTTTATATGAGTGGAGTGTTCATTCTCCAAGAAAATAAAATAAAATAAATTTATGTGTGGTAAAGAAGCAGAGTGTGAGTTATTTTGGATCTTCCCATAATTTGAATTTCTCCTTTTATTGAAACATGTGTGGATAAAGGGGCTAGAAGGGAAACTTGATGCCCAACTGTAATAGTTTTAGTGCATTACATTTATAATGAAGTAGAATGAAATATGTTGAGTGTGTTATAGAGTCACAACGAGGTTATCATGTCCCCTCCCTCCCTGAAGGAGAACCACGACCTAAATTGCTCTGATATACCACAATGTAATGTAACCTTCTCTAAGATAACACAATCCGATATACCACGATGTCCATGAACCTGGTGCCTATACACCTGACTGATATGTCGAATAATTTAAAACTTCCCTTTACTATATCTTTAACACAATCATAGGTCATGTAACATCCTTTAACATTAATTCTTAGGCTTCAAAACCACTGTAACAGTTGTTTCACCCTTAACATATCCATTCTGTAAGCAGAAACACCTTTTCCGCATTGAACCTGTCCTTTCCGCACTCCACCCTCTGCATTCCCCTTTCCGCCTTCAGCTGCGGAATCCGAGAACCAGAAACATAACAAACTATGAAAACATTTAACCACTTTTCTTCTTTCTGACTTATGCCTTTCCGCCTTCCGCCGTGGAACTCAAGAATCAGAAAACCAACAAATCGATACCTTGAATTCTCCACTTTTCACCCTCTAACTTCCACCCTTCTGTTGTAGACCTCGAAAGTTAGGAACTCCATGAAAATATCATCTTGTCTTTCGACTTTCCGCCTTCTGACTTCTGCCCTCCGCTATGGACCTCGAAAATCGAAAAACCCGTGAAACGAACACTTTGTTTTTTGGATTTCCCCCTTCTGACTTCCGACTTTCCTCCTTCCGCCGCAGACCTCGGAAGTTGGAAAGACAAATTTTTGCCTCAAACTTTTTCCCATTTTCTTCCTCCCACCTTTCGCCTTCCACAGGCAGATTCTGGGGTGCGGAAAACACACTTTTACCTTAGCATATCTGACTCTTTTCCCGTTTATGACTTCCACCTTCCGCAGGCGGATTATAGGGTGTGGAAAACCAACATTCTGCCTTGTATTTTTTCCCGTTTCCCACCTTCCTCCTTCCACAGTCGGATTCTGGGGTGCGGAAACACTTAAGTTAGATACCTTTTGATTCTGTAACAAGGCCTTTAGCCTCCATGATCATAAGTAAAATGCATTGAAACATACAAGGCATATATAGATGTAAATGTAGGAACATTTGATCAACAATAAAATCTACTGAAATCATTAACAAGCATTCATCATATTTAGCATACTCATAAACAAATACATTGTAGAATTAATACAACATAATACTTATTTTTGAAGATGAAGTTATCCCCCAACTAGCTATGTCGCTACAACGTTCCACCGAACCATAGGCCAGTGTGTTCATTAATCTCTCAACACCACTGCCACCCCCAAGCTGCGCATGATTTCCACAAGGAACTAGGGAACAACAGAGTCACACATAGCCAGAACACATCAACACAGTCAAGCCAACCTGCAGTTGGGTTTCTCAGACTGTCCAGTCAAGCCAATACAAAATTGGGTTTATTAGGCTGCACGAAATCAAGCCAATACACTATTGGGTTTCACATGCTACACAACCAATCCAACTAATAGTTGGGGTTACCATACTGCTCACAGTCAACCCAACATTCATATTAAGGACCAACCAAGCCAACATATAGGTTTCACAAGCTACACAGCCAATCCATCTTACTATTGGGTTTCATAGGAAACTCAACCAAACCAACATTCATAGTTGGGTTTATTAGGTTGTCCAACCAAGGGTCACACATGGCCAAATGCACAACAAGACACAGTCAAACTAACACACCGTTGGGTTTATCAGACTGATCAGCCAAGGCAATATCCAAGTGGGTTTCACAAGATGCCCAACCAATCCAATATACAATTGGGTTTATCAGGTTGTCAGCCAAGCCAATCTCCATTGGGTTTATCAGGCTGCTAAGGTAGTGGAAAGTGAGAATGACTAAGCTAGTGGCTCATTTAAGAGCTAGGGACACCTCCACAAGATCTATCTGGCATGATTTCCACAATACCTACACACCCAACATAAGGAAGCACCCCCTTCTCTGCTCCACAGTTCCTCGGGATATGCCTTCCCTTCTAGTGCTCTTTAGGGTGTGCATAGAAGATTCACCAGACACTCTTATCTTTTTGTGAGGTTCCTCTCTGCACTAGGTTTATCAAGC
Source organism: Pseudotsuga menziesii (assembly GCA_001517045.1). Classification (NCBI taxonomy): domain Eukaryota; kingdom Viridiplantae; phylum Streptophyta; class Pinopsida; order Pinales; family Pinaceae; genus Pseudotsuga; species Pseudotsuga menziesii. Next base: position 208,173 of record LPNX010203058.1, read on the forward strand.
CCATTCCTCGTCTCTTACACTCTAATTCTTGCATACAGTTCAGACCCAAACCAGGGTGCACATCACAACAACCATACCCAAACTAAGGTGCACATCACAACAACTAGACTCAAACCAGGGTGCATGTTATAGCTGATTTTACCACACGTGGTTGATCACATATTTATGGTCTTCCCTGTCCCTCTGTAGACTCTTTGGACCCCATGGACTTGTATTATCCTTTTATGTTCCAGGATCATCCCTTAAAAACTCATTTTTATTGTTGTACGCGACTTTTAAACCTATACTCTAGTGTACACGCGACTTTTGACCTCAAACCTGCGTACATCGAGATGTGTGCATAAAGCCAAATAGTTTTGGATTTTTCCTCATATGAGTCTGGACCACTTGACTCTTGGCCTTCCAAATGCCTTAAGAAATCTCATATTCGACCCTCCATTACCCTTTTGGAATGCTATATAAGGAACCCCTTGGATACATTGAAGGGGAGGAATTGAAGAGCAAAGAAACTATAGTCCATTGTTGCCTCAGTTTGCTTGTGCTTAAGTCTGCATCCCTTTGTCCCTTTGGAGCACTTTGTGTTCTTCCCAAGCTTGCCTTTGTTTTGTGAGCTTGCTATCGAGAGATGGAGGATTGAGGTGGTGGAGTCCTAGGTGGAGGACTCGATTTCTCCGGTTTGTAGACGTGCCGACAAAGGTTGTCACTTTTGTAATATCTAATTTTATTAATAGAAATATCTTTTCCTATCCAATTAATGTGCAATTGAATGAATATTGAATCCATGAATATGTTTAATTGCTTATACATTGATGAATATATATGATAGAATAGGTCTAACACATTATTATATAGCATGCTTGTCTTGTTTGTTGTTGTTTAGAGCGAATTGCTATAGCAAGCGTGAACTGGAAAAGCTCAACAGGGATCTACTTCAACCATCCGGAACAAGGTACGATTCGAAATCCCATAGTGTTAGATGTTTGGTTTCTCTTGAATATTGGGAAAGATTGATTTCTAGTGTCTAGTTGTCTATTGTGGTACACCCCAAGACATAGGAAGTTTCTCTCCGTAACAGAATTGGCGACTTTGCTGGGGAAGTTCCTTGTTTTTGTTTAGGGTTGGGGGCACAATGTGCTGGACCTTATTGACTTGCTCTTTGTTTCTCCCTATTTCTATGTCACATTTTATAGTATGTTCATACATTTACACTCCCCTTGAGTGGTTTGACCCTTTGCCTGCTTTTTACCACTTTCTTCTCTGTATACACAGGTTTTTGGCTAAAAGTCGCATACATATGTGGGTTTTTTTTCCAAAAGTCGCATATACATGTAGGGTTTTGGCCAAAATCCACGTATACATGTAGGTTTTTGGCCAAAAGTCGCATACATACGTTGTTGTCCTTTATACAATCGTGTACATCCTCCCTTTTGGTTGAGTTTGATGTTGTGGGAAGTTGCTAGGTGGGTTGTGAGTGTGGTTGGGTCTTCCTGGGTTCTTATGGTGTCTGTTGACTGCTTCTTTCGTCACCAGAGACCGATTTTTCATTGATTTTTCTTTGAAAGTAGTTCTAGTCATTTATCTTTTTTGTTTTGCCATTAGTGCATTACTCTTTTTGTCTTGGTGTCTTGCTGGGATTGTGTTTTATACTTGCTGCAGAGACTGAGAATTTTTAAATGATGTTTATTGCATTTTTCATTCTTTTATATTGAAAAATACAAATTCGTTGAATTTTTTGCATATGGATTTAAGGAGGTACCTGCATTGGATTGTTTGGATGAGAGTTGTGTTTAGGCTTTCATATAGGAATGATTGCACTTACATTTGAAGGAAAAATATTGCACCTCATGTAGTGGCATACCATGTTCTTCATTCTACACATTGCACTTGGCATTGCTTGTTAGGTGTGCATATTTACTTCACTACTGGGTCATAACTTCATTAGTTGCACGACCATTTCCCTTTGAGTCATCACAGCCAACTAAAATCAACGCTTAAATAAAATGAACTACACATTTTTCTTTGATAGGGTTCACAAAAAAGATTGGGTTTTAGGGTCTTGGAATAGTTCATTGTGAGTTAATTCTCCAAGACTACTAAACAACAACAAGTAGGTGTCTGTCCAGGTGAGAGAGTGAAATCCTTGGTATAATTAGTGTTTCTCAGGAGGCTCCTCTTACACAGGAGTTAAGCACAAGGCAACGTGCACGATTGTGATTGGGATAGCCCTTGGTCACTTTTGTGAGCGCCGAAGATATTTCCAGGATCGTATTTGTATATGGGGTCTCCTTTGAGTTTCGGGCTTTGCTACCATTCCCATATGGTCGATCTTGACTGTGACTGTCCACCTGAGCATTGATTATATTAGGGTGACCTTAGTTGCCTTACTTAGGTATTGCAGGGGGTACTTGCAGAGGTTATTATGTAGGTGTCCTGGCCAGGTAGGGGTCTGACGGCATAGTCGCTTTACGCGTTGAATCTGAGGGCCACTATAATTGGTTACATACCTCCACTTGTAGTGTATGGGAGTCTCTGGCCTCTCTTAGGTGAGACATACCTACTGCATTCCAGAGCTCACTTATTCTCCCCTTGGCTTGCTTGCATTTTTGCTGTAGATTTTTCTTAGGAGCATGCTTTTTGTGCGCTAGTTGGCTTTTGGGATCGCAGTTACTTGAGTATATTTATGTTCTCTTGAGTTCGGGTCCTTTTATTTTCGACATGCCTAGTATCCTATCACCCATCCTTGGTCCTAGTGCTGACCCTGGTGTTGGACTTAGTGGCACTACAACTCCTTACCTTGTTTATGGATCTGAGAGTGGTGATATCACTCCCTTCGTCCGGTCTTAACACTAGTGTTCAATCCTCCCTGTATCATATAGTTTGGAATCTTTGCTAACTGTTGCGAACTTTTTTGGACTAATATTGTTGTCATGTAGGGTCCATGTTTTGTACACTCTCTCTGAGGCTTTGACTCGTTCATGCCCATTTCAGGTATCATGTCTAAACTGGCATATAGGTTAGGATTTTGCATCCACTTGCATTTTGCATGACCTTATGACCGTTTTATCTTAACGTTAGGTACGAACCCATTCCATGATGTCATGAAACCTTCATGCTGCTTTTAGAAGTGGCGTTATGTGAATGGTAGAGCTTTCCCATACATGGGTACCCTAGTTAGATCCTTTATTGCATTTGGTGCCCATGTCTTTGAGCAAGATCTTCATACTCCTCTTGAACTTTATGTTGGCCATTTCCCTCGGGACTCCCTTGTATATATCAAGTTGTAATTGCATTTTCATGATTTTTGCTTGCCTTCTTGAGCTTTATGATGGCTCCTTGACTTTGAGTTATCACCCATATAGCCTAAGCTTGTCTCATGTCTAGCTAAGCAGAGCCTTTTTACATATCTTTTGCAACTTGATCATCCCTTTTACCGGGAGAATACCTTCCCCTGAGTGTCATTGTCTTGCACATATATCATTGCATTGAGCATAGGCATGTTCCACTACTCGAAACTAGTTTGCTTGTCCCCCTGACAGTCGTCTCCTCCTAGATTTGTATTATAAAGCACTTTTATTCTTTTTCAAGCTTTTCAAAATATCTGAAAAAGTCCAAAAAAAAAATCAGACAGGAAAAGATGTTATCTTTGGCAGCAGTTGAGTCGTGTTGCCTTCAAATAGAGCACTATATATCACATTCGTTGGTTGGGTTATTAGTTTGACTTTAGGAGTTGTACTCGTTACTCTGAGTTTATCTCCAGTGATTGGTTAAGCTTCCAGTCCCTATGGAGCCTCTGTTGATGCCTCCTGTGTCATAGAGATGTCTCAATTCACATATTGAGTCCATGTTGCCTACCTTCAGTCACCATTCGCCTTATGCTCTTGCTCGAAGGAAGTTGAAACTTGAGTCAGCCATTCCTTAGTTATCTTAACTTTGCATGTTGACCATTCCCGATACTGTTACTAGTTCGTGCAGATCTTGTTCATGTTCTTCCAGAGTATACAACATTGCTAAGTACCTTGTGTTGGTTTACGGGGAATTCCTTAATGCCCTCCTTCTAGTGGATTCCATTCCATCGACATTAGATCATTTATTCTAGAATAGGAGTCTAGAGTCCTTTGAGTGCCTTGAGACTTACAGTCATCAGTGGTAGGTTCTCTCACCATCTACAGTTTTGGGAATACATCAATGTCCCTTGATCGATGGACTCTTCCAAGTGTTCGACCTCAACACATCTATTCACACTTGTTAGATTGCACTATGTACCTTGATTCCCATTTTCATTAACGGTGGGTGATATTGCGTCTGTTAACGGTACACATCAATGATCAGTAATCAGACGATGGACTACTACGTTCGACCTCGACACATCTATACAAATAGTAGGACATGTACTCATAGTGTTTCATGTAGAAGACCTTCCAGCTTGGTGGCATTCCATATATGCTACCTCCTTGATCGTGCCTGTGTTCATGAGATTTCAGCTCTCGTGATTTGATTCCAGTGTATGTAAGATATCTTTAGCTACTATAGAGATCTCAATCCATTGTATATCTTCAGCCATTATGGAGATCTTGATCTATTGTACATCTTCATCCACTTTGGAGATTCTGATCTATTGTATATTGTAGGTGGTGATGACCACACATCACATTTTGTATATCATGCCTATTCATGGCCATTGTACTCTTATGTATCTGGGACTGCTCCATGTATTTTCAGTCACATGCAGAGATTTATCATTGTATTGTATTGATGGATGGCTCGTTCTTCCACATAGGTCTTCATTACTCCACTTCTGGGAAGGATTTTATAATGTATTTCAGCCATCATGTTACTCCTCTGACCTCACACATTAGGGGGCATCTGTTATAGTTGATTTTACCACACATGGTTGATCACATATTTATGGCCTTCCCTATCCTTCTGTAGACTCTTTAGACCCCATGGACTTGTATTATCCTTTGATGTTCCAAAATCATCCCTTAAAAACCCCTGCTTATTGTTGTACATGACTTTTAAACCTATATTCGCGTGTACACACAACTTTTGACCTCAAACCCACGTACATCGGGATGTGTGCATAAAGCCAAATAGTTTTGGATTTTTCCTCATATGAGTCCGAATCACTTGACTCTTGGCTTTCCAAATGCCTTGAGAAACCTCAAATTCGACCCTCCATTACCATTTTGGAGTGCTATATAAGGAACCCCTTGGATACATTGAAGGGGAGGAATTGAAGAGCAAAGAAACTATAGTCCATTCTTGCCTTAGTTTGCTTGTGCTTGAGTCTACATCCCTTTGTCCCTTTGGAGTACTTTGTATTCTTCCCAAGCTTTCCTTTGTCCTATGAGATTGCTATCGAGAGATGGAGGATTGAGGTGGTGGAGGCTCAGGTGGAGGACTCAGTTTCTCCGGTTCGTAGATGTGCCGACAGAGGTTGTCACTTTTGTAATCTCTGATTTTATTAATAGAAATATCTTTTCCTGTCCAAATAATGTGCAATTGAATGAACATTGAATCCATGAATATGTTTAATTGCTTATACATTGATGAATATATATGCTAGAGTAGGTATAACACATTATTATATAGCATGTTTGTCTTGTTTGTTGTTGTTGAAAGCGAATTGCTAAAGCAAGCATGAATTGGAAAAGCTCAACATGGATCTATTTCAATCGTCCGAAACAAGGTACGATTCGATATCCCTTAGTGTTATATGTTTGGTTTCTCTTACATATCGGGAAAGATTGATTTTTGGTGTGTTGATGTCTATTGTGGTACACCCCAAGCCATTGGAATTTTCTCTCTGTAACAGTGCACATAACAACAAACCACAAGGAGACAATGCAACACGGGCTCCACTCTGTAACACAAACAAACAGGTTTTCATACAACTCCATGACACAGAGATACACTGCGGAACCACTCTTCCATGACTCCAGGATAGTGAACAACATCAACAACGCATGAATCCCTACATGAATGAGGAAACTCTCTACGCGACCTTGGGACAATGAGAGCGATCGGATGAACGCTCTACGCGACACAACAACAACATAATGAACAACACCACCATGGGATGGAAGAATAAACCCCAAAACGTTCAGTGCGACCCACAAAAAATGATGCACTGGGCACGCATCCCTGGGTTTACTTGCTTTAGAAGCAAGAACACAACTTCCCAGGTTGTAGGCTTGATTAGACACGAAATATGATGCGATGCCTTGCTCGGCCCAAGGCATTAACTGCCTCAACCAACTTCTGGAAGAAATGAAGGAATGAGGACATAGGAGAAAAAGGTAATTGAGGGTTTATGGGTTTCCCCATTGACATCTGGTTTCACCCTATTGGCTCAATATTTTGACTAACTCCCCTCCCTATTCCTTGTGAAATCATGCCCCCATATCTCACGTTGCAGTCCATATCTAGTTGTGGTATTTTATTAAATTGCATTTTTACATGGTGTTCCAAAATATATATTGTGACTGACTTAGCACCATAACCATCGACATCAACATGGATCATCGATACACACAATACCAAATCAATGGTAGGGCCTTGGCCTTGAGCTCCTTGCCATGATTCAAATACAATATATACATTATGTACAATTTCAATACCATGGGGTCAAAACCAGGGTGTTACATCCCCCCCCCTTCATTAGCACTGTCCTTAGTGCCTTACAAAATTGAAGAAAAATGGATGTGCCAATTGCATGGCATCCTCTAGCTCCCACGTAGCCTCTTCAGGACCGTAGTGCTTCCACTACACCTTTACCTGTCCAACGGCTCGATTCTAGAGTACTGTGACCTTCCTGTCGAGGATGCGCAATGGCTCGGTTTGGAACTCTCCCTCGGGTTCCACCTGAATCACATCCCAATTTATCACATGGTTAGGGTCATGTACATATTTCTTAAGCAAAGAAACATAAAAAAAATTATGATCACTAGTGCTATGTTGGGCTCGGGATAGAAGGGAAGAATTCATATGGAAATCTACCTAAGTAAGGGAAAAAGAGTACAAGGAATAAGAAGAAGGAGCCGTGATATAGGAAACAACATCAAGGAAAAAGGGAAGGATGCTGCAACAGAAGAAGGAAGAAAAGGATAAAGGAAAAGAGAAGGCGCAGGACAAGGAAGCTGCGCCAGTTTTGTAAGCTACGACGGAAGTATAGAACACGGGATGTGATGACATGGCAGAATATTCGTGGAAGCAGGTGTGTAGGTAATGTAATAGCCAGAAAGTGACAGTAAGACGTGATGCAGAGAAGCAGCGTCCCTTAGCGATCGCGGGTACAAGGTCGACTGGAGCTGGAAGAAACCACACGCGTAAAGGCATTTTTCTAAGTTAGGCTGGTAGTGCCTCTTTGGTCATATTTTGCTAGAATAGGAAAGACAACATGTGGGCTGAAGATAGTAAGTTGGATGAGATAACGACTATAGGTGAGTCTGTTAGAGTCTATATCAAGTCATGATTGAGTCTGTAACAAGCATGTATGGGAATATATCAAGTTTGTAATAAGGATATAAAAGGACAAACCCAAGTTGTACATGGGTTAGTCAATCAATCAGTAGCCTATTAGCTAGTTCTTGTTTAGACGCTTTTGAGTTGAGTAGAGGATACAACAATTTTGAGTAGGTAACTCTGGATCGCTAGGTGCATCAAAGTAAGTAGTTTTGCAACTGAGAAGGTCGAGTTGATCCAAGCTGTGCGCAGATTGTTGAGTAGGAGTAGAGTAGAGTGATAAATATAGAGAAGAACAAAGAGCATGAGAGGGAAAAAAAGTCTGTAGAGATAGAAGAGAAGATATTGAAAAAAGTTTGTATCTTTATGTACAAACAAAAGGTGCATCTATTTTCTCATGCCAATGCTAAATGAAGAGTACCTTGTGGTTTTTTCCTAGATGGGTTTCCACGTTACATGCTGTGTATATGTGTGAATGTTGAGTAGCTTATACAAGTGCCGAATGATTGTGTTAATGATTGATTGGGTATTATGCTTTAAAGAGATAAATGTATGAATGTTGTATTTCAAGTAATGAATATATCTGTGATGACTGTTCACTGTGCATTTGTGTATGGTTGCATAACTAAGGGCGAGTAATACTTTAGTATTGATATCTAAAGTGAAAACGACCAACCCACCTTCCCGGTCTTTGTTGGAAATATTGGCGCAGGGATAAGGACTTAAACACCCTCCCACACAAACTACAGAAACATGGTTCTGGCAGTTACCGATAAGAACTGAGATATCTCGGGTGAGACGTCATCTATGTTGCGGGTGTTGTAGGCTGGGCTCTGCGATGTCAGGCCGATAGCTTGGGATTTATTGCATTGACCAGAGAGAGTGGGCTGAACCTGGGTTGCAAGGGAAAAAGGACAACAAATGGTTCTGTTGCCAGGATCTGAAAGTGTGTGTTGAGGGATATGTTCTGGCATCCCATGAAATCGGAGATCCAAATTTGGGTGGACGCAAAAGAGCTAGAGTTCGCACAGAAAGAAAGTGAAGGATATCACTGGACGCCGATGAAGTTGTTAGAATGGTACATATATTCAGACATCCACGATATTTTCTTTATCGAGTTCCCCACTCTGTTGTATGAATGGTTGTCTAGGTTGAAAACCTAGAAAAAGAATTTTCAAGGAGGGGAACCGACAGAGTGGAATCTGTTCTTGATTGAGCGGCTGAAAAGAATCAACAACCCTATTTCAAGGGCTGTGGACTTCTGGGTAGATAGTATCATAGAGGGATATATCACAGAGTTCATCGTTGACACGATAACCTCATAGAGTGAGGCTGAGAGAATTTTTTTTCAAGGACCACGTAGTAGATATCTCTCATCTTCGAAGACGTGGATCAAAATTCTCATATGTGAAAAGGGAATTTCATGAATGATAGATTGAAAAGCAAAGGGTGGCTATGTCTCAGCAGAACCCTGAAGTGAGATGTTCCCAGTAGCAGGTGAAATTGAACTAGAATCTATATTTTTGACAAGCGAAAGGAGATTCAGATAAGGCAAGAGATGAAAAACTCTGTTCGGACGAGGCAGTTGTAGCATAGAGCAAGAGGAAGAAGGATACGAGTTTACATCATACATAGATGAAGGCTCATGTGATGAGGAAGAAGAGTACTAGCCAATCTCGGAGGCAGACGAAGAATCCGAGGAGTCGATTGAAGCTCCGGAACAAGAACATGTACTCAACTCACCGACGATAACAAAGGTAAGAACACGAGAACCATATCCAAGGTATTTCTGTAAATATGAGTAGTACTAACGCTATAAATAGCCAACACGAAAGTCCAAATAGTCCACATTTTGTTCCTACTGTACCAGCATTTAATACTATACCAGTCCATCTAATGGCTGGAACTGACATTAAGCTCCCAATATTCAATGGGAATGGGCTCGAAGATCCATAACAAAATTGGTTTGTGTGACGTCGTCTAGACTGTATGACAGATCCAAGACGAGAACATCAAGAAAGCACAGATGATTACGACTCTACGAGGTCGTGCGCTAGACTGGTATATGAAGTTTTCCATAGTACCAGTAGGACTGGTCCCAAAGATGCTCACTGAGATTCGACTTGGATTGATTAATGAATTTAAGAAACTGAAGTCTGAATCATAATGTATCATTGAAATCAAAGAGATCAAGTGGCTACCAACATAGTCTATTTGGGATTTTGACCAGAGATTCAAGACGTTAATGGCCAAGGTCTGTTTTCAAATGTTGGATGTGCAACACAAGGAATGGTTCATTGCCGCCTTGTTGCCACACATCTGAACGATGTTAATGCAACAAAAACTGGTGTCATAGACAGAGGCTCTAGAGATAGCTATGAAGCTAGAATCCCCGTCGGTTGTAGACACTGGCTCGGGCATGATACAAATTCAGTCACAACTGGCTCATCTTACGGTGTAGCTCTAGGACATCAAAAGAGGCAAAGAAGTTCAGGAATAACTATGGTGTACCAGGTGCAGAACAGATGGGAACCATAAGGATATTTACCCGACACTTATGAATTATGTCACAATAGGTGCACTGAACCCATTAAACACCGAAGGGATGCCTTGGTGCAGAGTATTCCATACTAGAGGTCACAAGTCTGAGGAATGTATGTACTTGCAAAATATTGTAAGTACACCTGCTAATCTGTATTGTAAGTTTTGTATATCAGTAGGTCATGATGAAAAGGGTTGTAGAGCCTTCTAGTTGCTCCAGGACAAAACGATGAATACCTACCTAATGAAGAATGAGGAACAAATGCAAGATGAACAAGAGCAACCTCAATATCATCCTGCGTAGTTTCAACAACAATATGCTCAACCGCAATACCAACCAAACCAGTATCCTCAACAACAACAATACGCTCCAAAAAGGGAGGGTGGGAACTTTAGAGGTCAAGGACAACAACCAGGAGGAGGATTTGGTTGAGGAAGAGGCCAGGTTGTATGCTATAATTGTGGGTAGCTAGGATATTTTGTTTGAGATTGTCAAAGTCCTGCAAAAGATTGTACATATTGTAAATCATTTGATCACACTGTAGAACAATGTCCGTAACTCATTGCAAAATGGCACGTTAGAACTGTTGTTAACCTTAGCCCAGTGCAGAATCTAGATCAAAACCATAATATGAATATTCAAATGGTTTCTGCCAAACCAAGACAACCCAACCTTGTTGTAGTTACAAGAGGAGGTGCTTTGACAGGAACAGACCAAAATACACCGCAAGGACATCCGTAGGTGCGACCTGCGGTACAAAAGAAAGCTCTGCTAGAGGTCCGATGGGAGAAGGAAGTCTTCTTGGAAGCATGAAAAGACTTTGTTGGTCCCAAACAACTTTCAACATTAGGACAAATGAGAGCTATCGCCCAAAGGTTTGAACAACTAATTTGAAGACCACCCACTAAAAAGGTTAGTAAGCTCAAGGACTTTTTCAAAAGTTGTTTAGCACTAATCCATGACAAATAAGGCATCCCAGAGTTTACAACACTCATAGAAGACAATACAAGAGGTCTGTGCCCTGAAAGAAGAGTCAATCAAGTCGGAAGCAAACAGAAGAAAGTCCGAGAATTGCGAATGACTACATAGATAGGAGATTATGATATGGACTATATCATGCTCAACTTGGGATCATATGTCAATATATTGACAAGACATACATGGGAAAGCATGAACAAGCCACAACTAGACTGGTCTCCTATTTAGATACGACTTGCAAACCAATCAAAGGTGCTCCCAATTGGTATACTGTCCCATGTTCCCGTGGACATCGAAGGCCTGAGAACATATGCTAACTTCGAGGTCATTGACATTGTTGATGACACAAATCCCTACCCTGCTCTTCTAGGGATTGATTGGGATATTGATAACCAGACATTCATAAACTTGAAGAAAAGGATCCTTTCTTTCGAAGATTCTGAAATGAGAGTGGTTGCACCCATTGATCCCCTTGAAGGGAAGCGGTACGTTGAGCCTGTTCATAGAGAAGGACAAGAGAACTATTTGGACCGGCTGTATAACATCATGTATTTTAAAGAAGATTATATTAACCCCACAGTTGCAGAAACTTGAGTTGGTGCAATGTAAGCTCGTGCATGTCCGACTTAGGCAAAGCCCTAGAAAACTGGTAGAACAGGATGCATGAATTCTCCATTCGCAGGTGTGTGAGAATTACAAAAGTTCTTCAAAGAGTAGGAGTCGAAGCAAGCACGCTGCCTACATACAAAGGATTTCCTAACCTTGCATCCTTCTTGGGAGAATTTGAAGAAAAAGTCACAAAATCAAAGCGACTATCCACTCTGGATTGTGTGCTGAAAGCTACACCTGCTAGATGGTGGGGTACACACAAAAAATCTATCTCAGACTGACCGCAATGTAGAAGACTGTTGGAGATCATATTTGGAGATGAGATCAGCTACGCTGATCATAAATACATAGGATTGGCAGATCCTGTAAAACATATCAAGCACTGTCGCACATCTTGGCAATCATTTTTGTGACAGGAATGGGTTCACTGATTCATCCACACCTTGGAAATGGCACCCAAAAGTTGGTACACTTCATAGGAGATGTGACGAAGAAGTAGCGAGTGGGAAAGTTTAAATTTAAACTTTACTCGAAGATTTGAATTTACAAGCAAACATCCAATAGTCGATGTGGCGCTATTGATAATAAAGGAAAAGATCTTTGAAGAAACACCAACTGTAGAGGCACACTGTCACCAATGCCCCATGACTACGCACAACTAGATGGAGTGCTATAATATCACTGAAGAACTGTATGATGATGACCCACTAGAGATAAATATACCCGAGTCATAAGGTATACATACAGTAGAAGGAGCTCCTATAACTACTGATCAGTTTTTAAAACCACTTAAAATCAAGAAAGTGAATATTGGGTCTAAGGAAAAGCCGAAGTTCGCCAATATCAAGGATTATTGGGATGAAGAGACTGTGGGGAAAATCACTTATTTATTACATGAGTTTCAGTATATGTTCCCTACAAAGATCTCTGAAATTAAAGGCATAGTAGGAGAGCTTGGAGAAATGAAGATACCCTTGAGACCTGATGCAAAACCGGTCAGACATTGACCATATCGATTGAACCCGCATTATAAGGAGAAGGTTAAAGCAGAACTTGACTAAATGTTGGAAGCAAGAGTCATAGAACTAGTTGAGGAATCAGAATGGACCAGCCTAATCGTGGTAAAAGAAAAGAAGCCTTCAGGGGAATTTGTGTTGATCTATGGAAACTTAATGATGCTTGCTTGCATGATCCCTTCCCAACTTCATTTACATATGAAGTATTGCAAAATGTGGGAGGACAAGAGATGTATTCAGTTACAGATGGATTCTCGGGATACCATCAGGTCTGCATTGCCAAAGAAGACTGCTACAAGACTACCTTTGCAACTGAATGGGGATGCTACCAATATATGGTAATGCCCTTTGGACTAAAAAATGCACTTGTAATTTTCTCCAGAATTGTAGTTGTAGCCTTTAAAGAATATATACACAAATTTATTGAAGTCTATTTTGATGATTGGATAGTTTTTGGTCTTATAAAAGATCACATAGAAAGTCTTAGACTGATGTTGGAGTGATGTTGTCAATACCATATTGCCCTCAATTTGAGGAAGTGTATTTTTTATGTGCCTTTCGAGGATTTGTTAGGTCATGTGGTCTGTCATGATGGGATTTTGGTTGATCAAGCTAAAATTTCCATCATCTTAGACTTGCCACCACCTACCACAGTTAAACAATTAAGAGCAACGCTAGGGCATATAGGATATTACCGAAAGTTCATCAAAGGATATGCACAAGTGACTGCCACAATGGAGAATTTGTTAAAAAAAGATACTAAGTTCTAATCGACAGATGAATGTTAGGAAATTCTGGATAAGTTAAAAAGCAAAATGGCCACTGCGCCTATACTCATATTTCCAGATTGGAAAAAATAATTCCATGTTCATGTATATGCATCTTCCATGGCACTGGGAGTGGTATTGACACAACCAAAAGAAGGAGATATTGATCACCCCATTACTTTTGCTAGCCGGAAGTTATCAATTGTAGAAAAAAATTACACTACAACAAAGAGAGAAGGACTTGCGATGGTCTATGCATTGCATAAATTTAGACATTACTTGTTGGGAGGGAATTTAAAAATGTACACTGATAATTCTGCATTTAAATATTTGGTGAACAAACTAGTGTTGGGGGGGGGAAGATCTGTCGGTGGCTCCTCCTCTTCCAAGAATTTGATTTTGAGATTATTGTCAAACTGGGATGCTTAAACTTAGGACCATACCACTTATCCAGAATAGAAAGTGGAGATGAACCTACTAGTCTGGAAGACAATCTCCCGGATGCACAATTATTTGTGCTAACCACCTTTGATAACTAGTATCAGGATATCATACAGTTCCTAACTACAGGGTTCTCACCAGCCGGGTTTACAATTGTGCAGAAAAAACATTTAGTAACGCGGGCTGCGGATTTCTAGCTAATTGTTGGCCACTTGTACAAATTGGGCCGAGATGAAATATTGATACACTGTCTTTTTTAACATGAGTGACCTATTATATTAAGTGAATCCCATGCTGGCATTGCAGGAGGACAATATGCCAGAAAGGTGAAGGTCCACAAGATACTACAAGTGGGGCTATGGTGGCCTACCATTCATGTTGATGCTCGAGAGTTTTGTCGCAGCTGTGATGTCTTTCAACGCACGGGAAAGCCATCCATAAGACATGAGATGCCTTTAGTTCCACAAATCACACTGTAGGCAGTTAAGAAATGGGATGTCAACTTTGTGGGGCCTATTAGTCCAGCAGGGAAGCGCACAGGAGTTAGATACATTATCACCACAATGGATTATCTGACTCGAAGAGGCTGCGCATGTCAAGGATTGTACTACTGCGACAACAACAAATTTTCTATTTGAGAATGTGGTGACAAGGTTTGGATGCCCTAAAATACTAGTTAGCGAACAAGGTACGCATTTTGTTAATCAGTTGATTGAAGAACTAACATATGAATTTAAGATACAACATAGAAAAATAACTCCCTATCATTTGCGGGCGAATGGAACGGTCGAATCATCCATTAAGATTTTGGAAAATGTGCTCACTAAGGTCTGCAACACAAGAAGGGATGACTAGGACCAGAAATTTTCTGCGGTCCTATGGGTGTATCATACAACATGTAAGAAGTTAACATGCCAAACACCGTTCAAATTAGTGTATGGACAAGAGGCTGTCATGCCCATGGAATATATTCTCCCAAGTTTACAAGTAGTAGCCATTACATAAATGATTGATGTTGATGTTGTTGAAGTAAGATTACTTCAGTTAAGACATTTGGAAGAAGAACACTTTATTGTAGGTTTCCATCAAAATGTAGAAAAACAAAGGTAGAAGGCATGGCACGACAGACATATTAAGAACAAGCAATTTTTAGTGGGAGTTCTTGTTCTTATGTACGACAATAATTTTTTCAAGCACCCCGACAAGTTGAAGACGCACTCGTTGGGTCCCTATGTGGTGAAGGAAATCACTGATGGAGGAGAAGTGAAGTTAGAAAAACTTGATGGTACGGAAGTTAGAGGGCTCATTAATGAGAGTCGGTTGAAGCCTTATTTTGATAGTTAAAAAAAAAGGGTGTAATAATGATGATTATAATTGCTTTGTTAGGAGAAGAAGGCTGACTATGACCTTTACACAAGCCCCAATGAGCAGAGGCTGGCACTAAAAACAATGGCATGTCAATATAATGATGCAGAAAGATTGTTGAAATGACAAATATCCAGTCCACAGACCATGAGAAAATTCAAAGCTGATTGCAAGTGATGTTAAGGGTCACCTCTGCCATTAGTATCATGACATCACAACAAAAAGGGGCGACATAGTTGGCACCTCCACCTAAGGATTCAGATCAATAACCCACGTGATGATCTGTATTGTCATCATGCTACTCGATGGTGGCGCGTGTGAGGAATTAATAGATTCAATGTTGGAAACAACCGCCAGTGATGATTCAGTAATTGCCCGACTCTTTATAATACCACACTTGGAGCTCTGCTAAGATACAGAGTGAGTGGAAATTGGTGAAGAAAAAGGATCACTAACTATTGTGGTGGTAATGACCCTAGGGGTCTTAATAAGGAATGTATAATGACTATTCTGCCTAGAAAACCTATTGTTCGATGTGTTTTAGTGCCCACTAACTACTGCTTGGAAACTCAACCATTTTGGGGTCTTCATGCATAAGTAGCTCCAACTATTAGGGTGAAGATGTTCATCACACTGGCAAAACCTTTTGATGTTGAGAAAAGTAGAGTTGCCTTAGGGGACCTGTACAAGGCAGGAGAAGTGGTGGCAACAACACTTATCTCGAAAGGCATCCCATTGAAACCCTTGGACATGGTCAGCAAAAATTAATTTCCAAAGTGCATAGTATCAGTTGCTAGGACTGACCAGTTTGAACGTGTGCTCGAACTGGGAGATGGAAGAATGAAGGTGTACGTCATCACCATCATCACTGGAAATTTCCAGATCTAAGGAAGGTGATGACGCATCCAAAGGTGTGTTGCACGGTATTACCCTGGAGGAAGGATCTAGTCCATCTATGAGACCACAACTCTCACCAGCATTGTACCTAAAAAAAATATCGATCCCTTGTTGGTTAGAGTGACAACAGTAAGCTCAGAAGCTTATTGGGATGTAGCGGACTCCTACATGAGTAATGTTGAACTGGATTCTGAATGGAGGAAGAGTAAACGTGGCTCAAGTTGAGGGTTGTAGCTGAAAATGTGGACAATGAACATTGGTGCTCCCAAAAGGTCCTTCAGCCCCTTCGTTCTACCGCTATGTCCTACCCTGCTGAGCAATGAAACATCCAGAAGCAGACAAGAATGAAAAGTCTATCAAGTATTTAGTATTGTTGATAAGCGACACTATCTTCTGGAGGCCCACGAATCTAATGATATTACCAGGAGAAATAGAGGCTACGGGGAAGCGATCCAAACACAGAAAGAACATAAACCTTCCTGCTAGCTACGAACATAGACATAACATATTATCAAACATAGAATGGACATAAAAGGTAGAAGTGGAAAGATTCACATAGATAATTCAGCCTGTGCACCAGAAGGTGCGTGAGTCATGACCTCAAGTGAAAGAAACATGCCGAACATGTCAGTTCCAGCCTGGTGGAGCACATGCAGAAAGTTGAGGAAGAAGTGCGCATAGAAAAAGAGAAGCTGCTGAAAATCATGGAGTATTTTCAGACCAAAATTTGCACTAGTCAGTTTATGGAGCAATAGCTCGCGTGGATCGTGACGAGCCACAGGTGAGTGTTGGGGGCCTATTGGGTTCAGGATAGAAGGGTAGAATTCATATGGAAATCTGCCTAAGTAAGGGAAAAAGAGTACAAGGAAGAATAAGAAGGAGCTGCGACATAGGAAACAACATCAAGGAAAAAGGGAAGGATGTTGCGATAGAAGGAAGAAAATGTTGATGTAATTGTAACTTCGGAATGTATTCATCTGTATTTCTTATGTATTATAACCTGATGTTTATTCCAGGATGTATTGGAATGTATTTGAGTCATGTCATACCCCGATGTTTATTCCGGGAAGTTTTTATAATGAGAAAGTCATGTCAAGTCATTGTGGGTAACCCTCCTATTGGTCAAGGGTTAAAGTCCCCACAGTTGTGGGGCCCTTGGGTTATTAGAGTATCCTAGTGAAGTCGAACCTAGGTGAGTCATTGTAATTCGGGGCAATAGTCCCCACCATTGTGTTACCCTCCTATTGGTCGGAGGAGGCAAAGTCCCCACTAGTGGTGGGGCACTAGGGTTATTAGACACTCCTAGAGATGTCGGCTCTAGTAAGTAATTGTTAAGTGAGGCCGACATGTTGGAGCGCACTTCAAGTGAACGAAAGAATATAAATAGAGAGTGAGTCTCTCTATTTATCTCACTTGCAACACTCACACTCACTCATTGGGGCGCATGAGTGAGAGAGGAGAAGCTCTCTCAGTGTGAGAGAGAGAGACTGCTGCTGTCAGGAGATCATCTTACTGTTTTGGGGCTTTTACTGTTTTGGTGCGGATTCTATCTCTGAGGAAGTTGCGGGGTTTTCTCCTTTATGGTTTCCGTGAGGAAAACTCTTTGTCTCTTGTCTCTTGTGTTGTGCTTATGTTTTATTGCTGTGCTTGTTATTCTCTGAGTTAAAAGATCCTAAGATCATAATGCTAGCTTGAATGATGAAAAACTAACATGGTATCATAGCTAACCTGAGAAGAAGACATGGTGCAGCTACAGAAGCTAGGGATTCTTACTTTTTGGGTCTCTCTCCACAATCCATTAGCAAAAGTATGCTAGGCTGACTCTCCATTGGAGGGCGCATCTTTCTGTCAAAGCGAAATTCGATTCCAAGCATTTTCAGTTTTCGATGCGGAAATTAGGGCTTTCTACAGAAGAGGAATTTTTGAGTGAGCCCAGCATGGTATTGTTCTCCTCATAAAAACCTAATTTTAGAGACCTGGATCAAGAAATTTGGTTGGGTGAAACTCCGGGAAATTCAAACCCTAGTTTGACCCCAAGCTAGAAAAACCCTAAATACTAAAACTGCTAAGTTTTGGTACATTCGCTATATCCCACGATTGACAAAGTTTCAGTAGCTGGAAATTGCAGGGGCAAAGGACCAAATCCTGATGAAGGCTATGTCCAAAACTCAGCCTCATATTCGCTATATTTTGGGAGATATGATCCCTCCAAGTTAGGGTTCCGGCCTCTTCCAAAATTCATCCATAAACAGGACACCTGGGGAGAATTGCAATATCTTGGGCTACAAAGGTCCAAATGGAATTCCTGAAGATTTTATAGAAAGGGAACAGACTTTAATTTCTATGGTCTGAAGATGAGACTCAGAAGATGCACCAATGACACGTGGCAGTCTGTACAACTTCACTATTATGAATAGTCTTGTAACAGGTCACCTTGGGAAAAGGATCATAAATCCCAAATGGTGAAACCAATTCTGATGAAACCTATGGTGTTGGATCAGGTACATGCGAGGTTACCTCAGCACTAAATTTCAGACATATAGGAGAAGCAATTACGGAGATATCATAGAAACAATAACATGACTTTCTGCAGAAGAAAATTGGAAAATTAGGGCTTCCTGTTCCGAGAGCTTCCCTCCACTATTTTCAGAAAAGGAGTACACTAGACAACTCCATTTGAAGAGATCTATCTATCTATACAATCAGATCTGAAATATTCAAAGTTTTTAAAATTATGGTTTTTGTGACAAACCCTAGATCAACGAGCTCCGAAACCAAGACGGACACCTCAAATCGGTAAGATCTAATCCTTTGCTATTTTCATTTGAGGTTCTCATTTCAAAGTAATCTATCACATCAGCTTGATGATAAGCTTGGTGAAGTTGACAACTTCCAAGCATGGAAGTATATGATCTCTCTAAAGAAAATGAATTGGACACCTACATGAGTAGAGAGGTTCCAGTTCCAGAGGGAGATGAGGCTAGAAGCCTTACACGAGAAAAACTTGGTCAAGGCCAAGAAGATCTTGGTTGATTCAGTCACGGATCAACTTGTACCACAAGTGTCTTCCTTAAAGACACCAAAGATGTTTGATTCATTGACCAAGATATTTGAAGGGAAGAACATACATTAGAAGACGACCTTAAGAAACCAGTTGAAGAATGTGAAGATCAAGAATGCAGAGACCATGCAGTCATAAGGGTCTCTCAACAACTTGAAGCGGTGAAAGAAGAAGTGAAGAATGCAGAAGTAGTGATGGCCACCTTGAATGGTCTCCCAGGATCATGGGATTCATTCATTCGAGGAATGTGTGCTAGAAGGAAGTGATTACTTTCAGCAAACTCCGAGAAGAAGAAGAAGCTCGACTCATAAGAAGAGAAGAGAAGATGGGAGAAATTGAAGAACAATCTCTCACCATCGAAAGAAGATCCCTCAAGCGATGAGGAATAGGAAGGACTCAACTCTTGAAGAACCTCTTATCCATCCTAGCATTTGGATAAGAAACGATGCTATCATGTATGAAGAAGACGATGAAGTTGAAGGCTCAAGAAGAAGTCTACCCATGAAACAAATAAAGATAAGTATTCAATTGTCATTTCATGATGTTGTTTTGTTATGCATTTGTTTATATTCAGTTGATGTATTATGCATGATAGGATGTTTGCATTAATGATAGTATAATACTAATATGCATGTGATGGGTAAGTAGCTCATGGTGCTATACAACTCTCCATTGCTACTTATCCAGAATGAAACCTCTTTGCTGACATATTGGATTAGTGCACAATCTCAATGTTGTCCTGGTAGAGATGGAAGGCATCTAGAAACGTTTCGTGAGATATGGATGAATGTTGTATTGGCTAAAGTAGTTGCATGATCATATATTTATGCATAAGAATTTTCCAATATGAATATTCCTTATGAAATGTTTCTAACCATACAAATGAATTTGAGTTGTAGGAAAGATCGCATACATAATCGCCTACAAGCAAAGAAGAATGAGACTTGTTCCAGAGAACAAGCGACAACAGTTCAAAGATGAAGAATAATATGATGAATGCAGCGACATCATTGATGTAGAATCTTCCAGCTATGAATAAGTAACCAAGAAGACCAGTTGAAGAAGAATGATGTCTAGGATGTAGTATTGAGACTTGAAGAGAAGTTCGTAGCTCCATCATGCAGTAGATGGAAACATCGTGGGATACAAAACAAGATTCGTAGCACGAGGCTTTTCATGAAAAGAAGGCATAGACTATGAAGAGACATTTGCAGCCACTGAAGGTGGAGTCACATGACATGTATAATCTTGAAAGAAGGCCTTGTACAAGTTCAGAAGACACCCATGGGATAACACATACATGATGAGCTTGATGAATATATTAACCTTTGCTAGAAGGTTGATAAAGGATGACAAGCTCACAGATGGATGTGAGAAGAACTTTTGGAAAAGTTCAAAATAGAGGATCTTGGTATACAATGATCCTAGATGGATACTACTTGTCACTCCAGTACAGAATGTTTCAGAGTACAGAAGACAGAAGGAGTATGATGCTCCGCTTCAGAGGGAGTGACTGCAGAAGATATAAGGTTCGACATGGTACGACATGATGGATAGATTACTGATGACTCTAGGCTTTACTAAGAGTAAGTCAAATTCCAGCCTTTACCACAAGGTTGAAGATGGAAACCTAGTGATGCTTCTACTATATGTAGATGATCTATTTGTGATAGGTATGGATGGGTTGATTGTTGATACGAAAAGAAATCTTGCTGCTGAGTTCGAGATGAAGGACTTGGGTATGATGCATTACTTTCTAGGTATGGAGGTGTGGCAGAGTGCAGATGGAATCTTCCTTGGATAAGGGAAGTATGCAGTAGAGATCCTGAAGAGGTTTGGGATGATGGACTACAAGGCTATGGCCACACCTATGGCATTGAACTTGAAGCTCTTGAAAGATGCTTCATTAGAGTCAGTTGATGCTATGATGTATCGTCAGATGATTGAGTCATTGATGTACTTGATGAACACAAGACCAGATATTTGCTTTGCTGTGAACACCTTGAGCCAGTTTCTTGACAGATCTGAGAAATGTTCACTTGATTACTGCAAAGCATATTCTGAGGTACTTGAAGGGTACAATTGATTATGGGCTCAAGTACGATGCGAATCAAAAGATTAATCTGGAAAGTTATGTTGATTCAGATTGGGCAGGCAGTGCCATCGACAGGAAGAGTACTTCAGGGTGTTGCTTCAGTATGGGATAAGGTGTGATCTCTTGGTTTAGTAGGAAGTGATCCTGTGTGGCACTGAGTACAGCTGAAGCATAGTATGTCGCAACTTGTTCAGCTAGTTGTGAGGTAGTATGGCTGCGGAAGCTACTGTCCGATATATTTGATCTCCAGTTGGATGCTACTTATATACATTGTGACAATCAGAGTTGTGTAAAGTTGTCAGAGAATCCAGTGTTCCATAACAAGTCTAAGCATATCGAGATCAAGTACCACTATATCAGGGATATGGTGCATAAGGGAGTAGTGACACTCCAATATGTTGCGACAGAGGAACAGATAGCTGATGTATTGACGAAGCCATTGGCTAGGCTGAAGTTTGAGTACGTTAGGGAGAAGCTTGGTGTTCTCCAGATCGAGGTTTCCTCCAAGGGAAAGTGATGAGTCCCAAAGCCATTCTAATGAGCAGGTCAGATGTAAGGGCTGAGCCATTCTGTCATGGTGAGAGGATTCAGTTCCTTCCATGTCAGATATGAGTGCTGAGATCCATAGCCATTCTGACAAGTAGGTCAGATATAAGGGTTGAGCCATTTTTTCATGGTGATAGGGTTGCTCCCTTCCATGTTAGATATGAGTGCTGGGCATTCTGTTGAGTAGGATAGATGTAAGGGCAATTGCCATTCTAGGAATGGAGGCACCTAGTTAGTTACCAGGACAACTCAGTCTAGGACTAAGAAGCCATTCTGATGTGATAGAGGGATGTGTTCCCACTTGATTAGATGTAAGGGATAAACCATTCTATCATGGCTAAAGGATTAGATTCCTTTCATGTTAGATGTGAGTGTTGGCCATTCCGACGAGCAGGTCGGATATAAGTGCAACTACCATTCTGAGAATGGAGGCACCTGGTCAATTACCAGGTAGCTCAGTCAAGGACTGGGGGCCATTCTGATATGACTGTAGGATTGGTTCCTACAAGATCACATATGAGTGCAAGCCCTTCCATCATTGTGAGCAGGATGTGTTCCTTCCTGGATGGATGTGAGTGCAGTGCCTTTCCACAGATGATAGTAGATGTGCCTATCATGCTGGTGGATGTGAGTGCAGTGCCTTTCCACAGATGGTAGTAGATGTGCCTACCATGTTGGTGGATGTGAGTGTAGTGCCTTTCCTCAGATGGTAGTAGGTGTGCCTACCATGCTAATGGATGTGAGTGCAGATCCATTTCACAGATGGTAGTAGATGTGCCTACCATGCTGGTGAATGTGAGTGCTGGGCCTTTCTGATATGATTATAGGATTGGTTCCTACATGATCAGATGTGAGTGATGGGCGTGCCTTTCTGACGAGTAGGTTAGATGTAAGTGTTGGACGAAGACCTACATGATGGCTAGGCCTACAACCAGCATGAAAAAGCGTTGGCTCTGTAGAACTTCCTGTGACGAGAAGAATCATGAGATAGCACTAGTGATGATCCAGATCCAGTGATGATGTCCAGTGATGATCCAGATCGAGTGATGATCCAAATCCAGTGATGATCCAGATCCAGTAGCGATGATCCAAATCGAGAGATGATCTAGATCCAGATCCAGATCGAGTGATGATCCAGATCCAGTCCAGTGATGTTCCAGATTGAGTATGATCTAGTGACGATGTTCCAAATCTAGTATGATCCATTGACGATGTTCCAGATCGAGTATAATCCAGTGATGATGTTCCAGATCGAGTATGATCCAATGACGATGATCTAGATCGAGTGATGATTCAAATCCAAATGAAAGATGACTTGAAAAATGAAAGATGACTTGAAGAC
This sequence comes from Pseudotsuga menziesii, assembly GCA_001517045.1. Lineage (NCBI taxonomy): Eukaryota > Viridiplantae > Streptophyta > Pinopsida > Pinales > Pinaceae > Pseudotsuga > Pseudotsuga menziesii. The sequence goes on from LPNX010203058.1 coordinate 231,296, forward strand.
GAAGATGACTTGAAGATGATGAGGACTTAACGATGACCCAGATGATACAGAGAAGAAGACTTGTGCTAATAAATTGTGTCGAGAGAATACCTTCCAAGTTAAGAGGGAGTGTTGATGTAATTGTAAATTCGGAATGTATTCATCCGTATTTCTTATGTATTGTAACCCAATGTTTATTCCGGGATGTATTGTAATGTATTTGGGCAATGTTATACCCTGATGTTTATTCCGGGAAGTTTCTATAATGAGAAAGTCATGTCAAGTCATTGTGGGTAACCCTCCTATTGGTCAAGGGTTAAAGTCCCCACAGTTGTGGGGCCCTTGGGTTATTAGACTATCCTAGTGAAGTCGACCCTAGGTGAGTCATTGTAAGTCGGGGCAATAGTCCCCACCATTGTGTTACCCTCCTATTGGTCGGAGGAGGCAAAGTCCCCACAAGTGGTGGGGCATTAAGGTTATTAGACACTCCTAGAGATGTCAGCTCTAGTAAGTAATTGTTAAGCGAGGCCGATATGTTGGAGTGCGCTTCAAGTGAACGAAAGAATATAAATAGAGAGTGAGTCTCTCTATTTATCTCATTTGCAACACTCACACTCACTCATTGGGGCGCATGAGTGAGAGAGGAGAAGCTCTCTCAGTGTGAGAGAGAGAGACTGCTGTTGTCAGGAGATCATCTTACTGTTTTGGGGCTTTTACTGTTTTGGTGTTGATTCTATCTCTGAGGAAGTTGCGGGATTTTCTCCTTTATGGTTTCCTTGAGGAAAACTCTTTGTGTCTCTTATCTCTTGTGTTGTGCTTATGTTTTATTGTTGTGCTTGTTATTCTCTCAGTTAAAAGATCCTAAGATCATAATGCTAGCTTGAATGATGAAAAACTAACAGAAAAGGAGAGAGGAAAATAGAAGGTGTTGGATGAGGAAGATGCGCCAGTTTTTTAAGCTACGACGGAAGTACGAAACACGGGATGTGATGACATGGTAGAATATTATCAGAAGCAGGCGTGCAGATAAGGTAACGACCAGAAAGTGACACTAAGGTATGATGTGGAGAAGCAACAGCCCTTAGCGATCATGGGTACGAGCTCGGTTGGAGCCGACATAAACCACACACGTAAAGGAATTTTTGTAAGTCGGGCAGATAACGTCTCTTTGGTCATATTTTTCTAGAATAGGGAAGACAATGTGTGGGCTGAAGATAGTAAGTCGACTAAGATAACGACTGTAGCTGAATCCGTTAGAGTCTATATCAAGTCATGATTGAGTCTGTAACAAGCTTATATGGGAATATATCGAGTCTGTAATAAGGCTATAAAAGGAGAAACCCAAGTTGTACATGGGTTAGTCAATTAATCAATAGCCTATTAGCTAGTTCTTGTTTAGGAATTTTTGAGCTGAGTAGAGTATACAACAATTTTGAGTAGGCAACTCTGGATCGCTGAGTGCATCAGAGTAAGTGGTTCTGTAGCTGAGTGCACAGACAGATAGAGAAGGTCTAGTTTATCCAAACTATGTGCAGATCACTGAGTAGGAGTAGAGTAGAGTGATACAAATAGAGAAGAACAGAGAGCATGAGAGGGAAAAGAAGTTTATAAAGACATAAGAGAAGATCTTGAACAAAGTCTGTAGCTTTATGTACAGTTAAAAAGTGCATCTATTTTCTCATGCCAATGCCAAATGAAGAGCACCTGGTTGTTTTTTCCCAAATGGGTTTCCACGTTACATGTTGTGTTAATGTGTGAATGTTGAGTAGCTTAGACAAGTGCCTATTACTATGTTAATGATTGATTGGGTATTATGCTTTAAAGAGATAATTGTGTTGTATTTCATGTAATGAATATATCTGTGATGATTGTTAACTATGCATTTGCGTAAGGTTGCATAAATAAGGGCAAGTAATACTTCAATATTGATATCTAAAGTGAAAACCACCAACCCACCTTCTCAGTCTTCGTTGAAAACCTTGGCGCAGGGCCAAGGACTTAAACCACCTCCCACACAAACCGTGGAAACATGGTTTTGGAAGTTACCCATAAGAACTGAGATATCTTGGGTGAGATGACATCTATGTTATAGGTGCTACCGACTGGGCTCTACTCCGTCAGGCTGATATCTTGGGATTTGTTGCGCTGACCAGAGAAAGGGGGCTGAACCTGAGTTGCAGGGGAAAAATGCCAACATGCTAGCAAGAAATGCAATTCTATATGCAACTAGCCCTATTCTTTCAATCACTTCAAAATTCCCACAATATCTAGGTGACAGCTTGGCACAACTTCCAAGCTTCAAGGAACTCTTCCTTTCCCTCACTATAAGGTAAACATGATCCCCAACACTAAATTCTCTATGCACTCTATGCTTGTCTGTATAGATCTTTTTTCTGTCTTGGGTTGATTTCAAGTTCTACCTGATCTTTGCAACCTCTTACTCCATATCCCTAAGCAACCCTAGACCAAGCACAATCCTGTTCACTGGATTATCCCAAGTCACTGGTGTCCTACACCTTCTTCCATACAAGGCTTGGTATGGAGTCATCCCCAATGATTCTCGTTGTCCATTATTATATGCAAATTCTACCAAGTGTAAGTAATCTTCCCAATTTGATGGTTTGTCCATCACATACATGCGAAGCATGTCTCCAAGCACCTGATTCACTCTGTCTGTCTATCCATCAGTCTAAGGATGGTAGGAAGTGCTGAAGTTGAACTTGGTACCCAAATTTGCAAACAAACCCTTCCAAAAATTGGAAGTAAACTTGGTATCCCTGCCAGAAATTATTGCCTTAGGTAATCCATGCAATCTGAAAATCTCCTTCATGAATATTTTTGCAATGGCATCAGCCTTATACGTGGATTTGACCGGTATAAACTGTGATGCCTTTGTCAACTTGACCACCACAACCATGATGGAATCATGTTGTCTCACAGTCATTGGCAATATTGTAATAAAATCCATGGAAATAACTTGCCATTTCCATTCTGGAATTGGATAAGGTTGCAACAAACTTGTTGGGTGTTGATGCTCAACCTTCACCTGCTGAATTTTCATGCACTTTAAAATATAATCAGCAATGTCCTTTTTCATTCCTGGCCAGAAATACTGCTTTCTGGCTATAGCAATTGCTTCTGATATCCTGGGTGACTAGAATATGGAGCTTGATGGATTTCATCCATAACAATTCTCCTCAAGTCTGCTACATTTGGAATATAAATTTGTTTCCTATAAGTAAGAAGTTCATCTTCTTTACTTATTTTCAAGGCTTTGCTACTGCAACTTGTCCTTGATCTGCACATACATTTCATCTTTAGCAGTATGATTATTAATCTGCTGCCTCAAATCTGAGTGGCAAATACTAGAGATGGCACATGCATTTCATGCACCTTCCTGCTGAGTGCATCAACAACCTTGTTTTCTTTTCCTTTTATGTGTTTGATTTCAAAATCAAACTCACACAAAAACTCCAGCCTTCTAGCTTGCCTAGGATTTAAACTAGGCTGATCAAACAAGTATTTCAGACCATAGTGGTGTGTCCGTAACTCAAATTTTCTGCCCATTAAATAATGTCTCCACATCTTGAGAGCATGTACTATGGTTGCATGTTCTAAATCATGGGTAGCATAGTTCTTCTCACGATCATTCATCTTTCTTGACTCATAGCATACCACGTGGTTGTCTTGCATAAGAACTCCTCCAAGTCCTTGATTACATGCATTAGTACACACCACAAAATCTTTTTCTAGGTTTACAATTTTCAAAACTGGTGTACTTGTAAGAAGATTATTCAACTGCTTTCTTCACATCTTGGTGTCCATTCAAACATTAGCCCCTTCTTTTGCAAAGAAGTGATTGAATGTGCAACCATAGAGAATCCTTCAATGAATCTCTTATGGTATCCTGCAAGTCCCATAAAAGATATGAAATCTGTTACATTTCTTAGGGTTGGCCAATTCATAATGGCTTCAATCTTCTCAGGGTCCACAGATATTCCTTCCTCTGAGATAACGTGACCCAGATAATGAATCCTATCTTTATAAAAGTGACATTTTCTCAACTTAGCATACAACTTATGCTCCCTTAGCAATTTCAATGTCATTCTTAGATGTTCTTTATGCTCTTCTTCATTCTTAGAATAAATAAGAATGTCATCAAGGAAAACAAGAACAAACTTGTCTAGATACTTCCTGAAAACACTATTCATGAGACACATAAATGTAGCCGGTGCATTTGTGAGACCAAATGGTACCACTACAAACTCACAGTGTCCATACCTTGTTCTGAAGGTTGTCTTATGAGTATCTTCATCGTTTATTCTTATCTGATGGTAACCAAACCACAAGTCAATCTTGGAAAACACCTTTGCTCCTCTCATTTGATCAAAGAGATCATCAATTCTAGAAAAAGGGTATTTATTCTTCATAGTAACCTTGTTTAACTGTCTGCAATCAATACATAACCTGAGAGTATCATCTTTCTTTTTCACAAACAGAACTGGTGCTCCCCAAGGGGACACACTTGGCCTGATATACTTCTTTTCCAACAATTATTGTAGCTGCATCTTTAGCTGTAGTAATTGTGGTGTGTTCATCCTGTAGGGTGTCTTGGACACTGGTGTTGCTCCGGGCATAAGGTCAATTGCAAAATCAATGTCTCTCTTTGGAGGAAGTCCTGGAATTTCATCAAGACAAACATCCCTGAATTCTTGCAATACATGAAAGTCATACAACCTAGGAGTTTCATTCTTTGATGCCTCCAAAACATGGGTTTCATACAATCTATAGCCTTTCCTACATAACTTCTTCAGTTGCATTGCATAAATCTGCCTAACAAAAATCACCTTTGGAATGCCTCATAAGCCTTGGGTTTCCTTCTTCATCTATGCATTCAAAAGTCTTATTGTAACAGTCAAGCTTGACCCTGTGTGCTTATAACCAATCCATTCCAATGAGAATATCAAAGCAACCAAGTGGCAGGACATTCAAATATGCATAAATGACTAATCCATCCATGACTAATGGACATCTTTCTACCGCTTCACTAACTTTTCTCTTGGTTCCATTGGCTAGTTGAACTAACCATGATTTTCTATGATTTAACTTCTTAAAAGCACAAATCTCAATAATTATAGGAGTGATATAACTGTGAGTAGATCCAGGGTCAATGAAAATAGAAACAGATTGCTCAACAATCTTACCTTCAACTTCAACCACAGTTGACTGATGATCTACCTGACATTCCTCTAGCTCTGCATAAATTCTAGGGACGGTCCTTGCCACTTGACCCACAGTTCCAGCTCCTTGGATGTTGTGAGCTTCCCTTACATACCCATTCTGAAGCAGACAATTCCTAATCTTAAGTTTTTCTCCACATCTCTAGCATTGAAGTGGTCCTTTGACCTCTCTTGGATCTCTTGGCCGGTCTCCCATCACTCTAGCTGGCTGATTCACAGCTTGTGATGGATGCCTTTGCTGATTTCAAAAGTTAGAGGGTTTGAAACCTTTCTTTATTTGGTCAAACTTCTCATTCTTCTTGTCCTTCCATGCCTTATGGATATCATGTTTTCCTTTGTTATGACCATAGCAATACTTGGCCTTCATGTTAGCCTCTTCTAGAGTTCTAGGTTCATCAAACTCAATTCTGTCTTTATAAGACTGAGGTAATCCACTAAGAAAAGGATAGATTTTCACTTTATCATCTTGTATGTACCTGACATACCTCAACAACTCCAAGAATTTGTTTGGATATTCTTCCATGGCTAGCTACCCGAATCTCATCTCATGGAACTCTTTAATCTTGTCATCATAGTACATGTCAAAGAGGTACTTCTGCTTGAAATACTTCTTGAACTCCTTCCACACAATCTTTATGTCATTAATCTTTTTCACTTGCCTGAGGTGCTCCCACCATATAGATGCTCTTCCATTCAGATTGAAGATGGCTACTCTTGCCTTCATATTTCTAGAGTAGTCCTGGACTTGGAAATATTTTCTCATCCTAAGAAGCCAAGCTTCAACTTCTTGACCAGAATTTACCTCACCATTTAAGGTAGGAGGCTTTTCCTTCTTGAATTCATCACATGAAATGTTATGGTAACGCCTCTTCCTCTTATTCCCATGAGAAGAAGAGCTTGAACTCCCACTGGATTATTCAGAGTCAGATGATCCACTAGATGACCTTTTTCTTCTTCTAGTACTACTCCTGCTTCGTTACGGATTTACTTCTCGATGCCCAGAGTTCACCTGCCTTTGGATATTTTTCAAACTCTGTAGCATGGCTGCATTCAACTGATTATGCTCTTCCTGAGCTTTAATCATCCTCTCACTGTCTTCTCTGCAGCTTTGCAATCCCACCCTTAGGATTCTCATTGTGGCTGCAATATCTGGCAGAGTCTCTTGATATCTTCTTCCATTAGACTCTATTTCAACATTTCCAACTCGAATGTTCTCGCCCATGGCATCTTCCTCATGCTCATAGGGATCTTGCACATCGTTCATGTTGTAGGTTCTCATGGTTGAGCCAAAAACCAACTTTCCAATCTGCACTATGACTCTGCAAAAATGTGTTAATAAACACCATTGCTAGCTGCGTGATAATCTCAGAATTCAAAAATCACTTACCGACTATTCACTGCAGGTGTGGACGGTCGAGATCATGGTAGAACCATATCTACGACCAAGGTGAATTTCTTAAATAAAAGAACGAGGGGGGTAAAAGAGTGTTGAGTTGCAAAATTGGAAACTAATCGCCACGAAGGAGATATAAGATCAACGGGCGAGGTTGATCCTCAAGCAGATCAACGACTGATAGAGATTTCACTGGGAGAAATAGTGCAGACACAGAAAATTTCGATGTGCATGATATTTCATGAAATCCACTTTATTTTATTTGAGGTACATCGTTGATCTAGATCTAATGGTTGTTAGTTGAATTCGTTGATGAACTAGCAAGTGAGTTAATAGCAGGGGATGGGTGCGAAATATTTATGTAATTGTGTTCACCATCAATTTAAGTCTGCTCTTTATCGAGCGCTGCCTGAGACATTGGCCAGGTTAGTTAGATTTAGTGGTTTGGCACTTTGTCTTGCTGCAACTATTTAACTTGGCCCATTTATGCCCAATGTTGCAACCAATAGCGCTGTTACCACAATGTCACGTCCTCTCCTGCCCTGGAGGAGAACCACAACCTCAACTGCTCTGATATACCACAATGTAATGTACCCTTTCTTTGAGATAACACAATGTGATATACCATGATGTCCATGAACCCGATGCCCATACACTTGACTGATATGTAGAATAATATAAAACTTTTCTTTACTATCTCTTTAACACTGTCATGGGTATAGTAACATCCTTTAACATTAATTCTTAGGGTTCAAAACCACTGTAGCATTTGTTCTACCCTTAACAGATCCGTTTTGTAAGAAGAAACACCTTTTCCGCACTGAACCTGTCCTTTATGCACTTCGCCCATCACATTTCCCTTTTCGCCTTTCGCTGCAGAATCTGGGAACCAGAAACATAACAAACGACAGAAACATTTAACCACTTGTTCGCTTTTTGCCTTCCGCTGCGGAACTTGGGAATCAGAAACCAATAGACCGATACCTTGACTTGTCCAATTTTCGCCCTTCCATTTCGGACCTTAGAAGTCGGGAACTCCATGAAAAGATCATCTTGTATTTTGAATTTCCATCTTCTGACTTCCACCGTTCTGCCTTTCGTTGCGGACCTCAGAAATTAGAAAACACGCGAAACAAACACTTTGTTTTTTGGCTTTCCGCCTTCCATCGTGGACCTTGGAAGTCAGAAAGACAACTTTTCGCCTTAACCTTTTTCCCATTTTTCTCCTCCCGCCTTCCGTAGGCGGATTCCAGGGTGCAGAAAGCACACTTTTACCGTAGAAACCTTGACTCTTTTCCCGCTTCTGACTTCACCTTCTGCAAGCAAATTCTGGGGTGCTAAAAACCAACATTCTACCTTGTCTTTTTCCTATTTTCCACCTTCTTCCTTCCGCCTTTCGCATGCGGATTCCGGGGTGCATAAACACTTAATTCAAATACCTTTTGACTATGTAACCAAGCCTTTATCTTGCATGATCATAAGAAAAATGCATTGAAACATACAAGGCATATATATATGCAAATGCAGGAACATTTAACCAACAAAAAAATCTACTCAAATCATTAACAAGCATTCATCATATTCAACATATTCATAAACAAATACATTGCATAAATAATACAACATAATACTTATCTTTGAAGATGACGCTGTCCCACAACTAGCTATGTCGCTGCAACATTCCACCCAACCATAGGTGAGTGTGTTCATTAATCTCTCAACACCGCTGCCACCCCCGAGTTGGGGATGATTTCCACAAGGAACTAGGGATCATCAGACTTACACATAGCTAGAACACATCAACACAGTCAATCCAACCTGTAGTTGGGTTTCTTAGAATGTCCACAGTCAAGCCAACTTGCATTTGGATTTCTTAGACTGTCCAGCCAAGCCAATACAAAAGTAGGTTTATCAGGCTGCAGGAAATCAAGCCAATACCCTCCTAGGTTTCACGCGCTACACAACCAAGCCAACTAACAGTTGGGTTTATCAGACTGCTCATAGTCAAGCCAACATTCACATTAAGGAACAACCAAGCCAACAGATGGGTTTCATAGGTTACACAGCCAAGCCATCTTACTACAGGGTTTCACAGGCTACTTAGCCAAGCCAACATTCACAGTTGGGTTTATCAGGCTGTGCAACTAAGGGTCACACATGGATAAATGGACAACAAGAGACAGTCAAGCCAACACACCGTTGGGTTTATCAGACTGCTCAGCCAAACCAATATCCAATTGGGTTTCACAGGCTACCCAACCAAGCAAATATACAATTGGGTTTATTAGGATGTCATCCAAACCAATCTCCTTTGGGTTTATTAGGCTGCTAAGGCAGTGGAAAGGTAGAATGACTAAGCTAGTGTCTCATTCATGAGCTAGGGACACCTCCACAAGATATATCTGGCCTAACATCCACAATATCTACACACCCAACACAAGGAAGCATCCCCTTCCATGCTCCACAGTCCCTCGGGCTATGCCTTCCTGTCTAGTGCTCTTCAGGGTGTGCATAGAAGATTCACCAGCCACTCTTATCTTTTTGTGAGCTTCCTCTCTGCACTAGGTTTATCAAGCCCATTCCTCATCTCTTCCACTCCTAAGTCTTGCATACAGTTTAGAACCAAACCAGGGTGCACATCACAACAACCAGACCCAAACCAAGGTGCACATCACAAAACCCAGACCCTAACCAGGGTGCACATAACAACAAACCAAAATGAGACATAGCAACATGGGCTCCACTCTGTAACACGGACAAGTAGGTTTGCATACCACTCTGAAACAAAGAGATACACCACAGAGCCACTCTTCCATGACTCCAAGATAGTGAACAACATCAACATCGCATGAATCCCTATGTGAATGAGGAAACGCTCTACACGACCTCAGGATAACGAGAGCAACCAGATGAACGCTTTGCGCGACCTCAGGATAACGAGAGCAACCAGATGAACACTCTGCGCGACTCTGTAATGTCCCCGACCTTTCGACTGGAGAAGAGGACGCCACGATACATCAAATCATCCAGGCATCTAACCCCATGAACATGAACATACATACATATAATGCTGAAGCATGATACTTAAAAACATATTACGAAGCATAATCATTCATATACACAACGGACGAAAAACATATCAATCAACACCCATGCATATACAGATCAACATTTAACATGTATTTCATCATTCATCAATGGTAAATATGATTGCAGACGCAAGTTAGGTGAGAATGCTTATCTTATTAAGAACTTGTTTCGCAACCAGCTACGTCGTTGCAACGTTCGACCCAACCATAGGCCCGCGTGCTCCTTAATCTCTCAGCAACGCTGCCACCCCCAAGCCGGGCATGATTCCCCAAGGAATAAGGAACTAACAGGCTTACACATAGCCAAGGATAACAACACCACAAGAATACACAGTTCAGCCAAGCCAACACAGTTGGGTTTATAAGGTGAACATCAGATCAGCCAAGCCAACCAAGTTGGGTTTATCAAGCCATCTAGGAGTTGGGAAAGGCTAAATGCTAATCTAGTGAGCTCATTTAAGAGCTACAGACACCAACACCAGAGCCAGCCTGGCTTCTAGAACACCCACACACACCCAATACAAGGAAATTAGTCCCTTCTCTGCAACGCAGTCCCTTAGACCCTGATCTCCCTTCTAGTGCTATTCAGGGGTTGTGGAGAAGAAAGCTAGCTCATTACCTATGTCTGTGTGGTTCTCAACCCACTAGGTTTATCAAGCACCTTAAGCCCTCATTCACCACTCCAGTGCAGTCCGAGGAAAAAACCACTGCATGCAAGCAGCCAAACAACTATTCAAGCTTTTAAAGGGGAAAAACACAGTTCGTCAATCATGGGAAAACAACTGCCCACAAACCACTATGAATCCACAGCACCCGATCCTCAATGCAATCGCTAGAGAAATTGCACAGGCAAAAATGGGGAAAGAACAAACTCCCAACTATGCGTGATGGAAAAAGACACAGGCAAAGCAAAATGTGGAAAACACATAGAAGAAACCCACATCCCGGATCACGATGAAACAATAGATTGTTCCACAGTCCAAACACACCAGCAATGTTAAAAACAAGGGTCCCTTCTCCATGATGAAGCCAACACACCCTTCACAATCGACAATGGTGGAATAAACGCAGGTTCTATGCATGATCAGGGGGAAAGAATGTCTCCGACTATCAAAACGGTGTATGAGAGGGAAAGGCCAAACCCCCACACAAGGAATTGCCATCCTTTTAACTCCCTCCACCCGAGGAAAACAAACAGTCACCATCGGGATAGTGGACAGACCATTCACAACCCAGAAGGCACGTCGTGGAGAGAGTGCAGGAGTGAGCGTAGTGGTATTTTTGCTAGCAAATAGATGCCCCAACTAATCAACAGAACAATGAAGGTGGTGGTTGGATGAAACAAGGGAAAATGAGCAAAACAAACAGGGTGGTGACACATGGCTTTTTCCCCATCGCTCAAGGTTCATCATTTTCCCTCCTTATCCTTAGGAATCATGCCCCTTCTCAATTTAGTTGTAGTGAACATAGTTGGTTGGGTTATTTAATTAAAATGCACATTTACATGATGTCACAATTTAATATATGTCGTATGTCCTGATATACCATCGTTGACCATTCCAATCTAAATCATAACATAACCAAATCGATGGTGGGGCTTTTGCCCTTAGCTCCTCACCATGATTATTACAACATATGTATCGTGTATATTTAACGCAAACGGGGTCAAAAACGGGGTGTTACAGACTCAACAACATTAGAATGAAAAATACCACAATGAAATGGAAGAATAAACCCCAAAACGTTCATCGCGACCCACTGGGTTTACTTGCTTCAGGAGCTAGAACACAACTTCCCAGGCTGAAGGCTTGCTCAGACACAAAATCTGACTTCCATGCCTTGCTCTTCCCGAGGCATTAACTGCCTCAACCAAATTTTGGAAGAAATGAATGATTGAGGATAGAGGACAAAAAGATAACTGAGGGTTTATGGGTTTCCTCATTTAAATCTATCGAGTCTTTCACTATTGGCTCATGAGTTTGACTAACTCCCCTCCCTATTCCTTGTGAATTCATGCCCTCATCTCTCACGTCGCAGTCCATATCTAGTTGTGTTATTTTATTAAATTGCATTTTTACATGGTGTTCCAAAATATATACTATGCCAAACTTAGCATCATAACCATCGATATCAACCCTGATCACCGATACACACAACACCAAATCAATGTCAGGGCCTTAGCCTTGAGCTCCTTTCCATGATTCAAATACAATATATAAATTATGTACAATTTGAATACCATGGGGTCAAAACCGAGGTGTTACAGACGTGTTTTACATTTTTGGTGTTTTTTTTTCGGAATTTGACGACGTGTTTTTTATTGAAATCGTGATTTTTAAAATTCAAATCAAAATTGCAAAAATGGATTCAACATCCACAAGTATCTTTGAGGCATCTTGATTATGTAATTCCAACAACCTAAAATTATAATTTCAACAACTTCAACTGGATTTTGGCTAAAAAAATTGCCAAAAAATAAATTTAAATAGTTGATCATTTAGCTTACACCTTTTGCAGTGCCCCTTTATGATCATTGTAGCAGAGGGATGAAAAAAAAAGAGAATTCTAAGCTTGATTTTTTCAAGAAGCGAGTAGGTTTTTCATTTGTTTCCACTACCACTCCATGATGCATACATGTTCTTCATAATGGCTATGGGCTAGACCTCGAGCGAACTGATGACTGAAAGGATGCTTGTCCATTAAGGCCAACCATGCACTTCTCTATGATTGGTTGGAAATAAAGGTATTGCTTGATTTCGTGTAGATTCATAATGCACGGAGGATTTTATACAAAGTGGCTAAGTTAGAAGGTTGAGGAAAAGTATGCATCAGTCAACACACTTGACCCATAGTGTAGCAGAATAGTGCATCATCCGATTGATATGCAAGCTACATAGAGAGAACGTACGTGGCAGTGAACTCAAATGAACGAAAGTGGTAGCATACCCTACAAGTTAAATCTTTGAGGTTTTGATGAAATGGGTATCCATAGGAATTAACAGACCGGTGTTATGGTTTTTCTTCCCGCAAGCTACATGCATTAAAATAATCCCATGTTGCCATGCAAATCGTTTCCCAGAGGGATGAAGACAGTATCTCGTTCAATAACATAGCAATCATCATCATTGAAAATGTTTAGGTTCAACACATGCACCTAGATGTCATGATTCTATTGGAATCTAGTTACACACCAGTGAAAATATGAAAGAGGGATACAACTGATAGACAACACAAATGGCAGAGGAAATGAAACATGCAGGTGACAACGTACACCTGCAACAGGAGAGTATCCATCATCCCACAATAATGGGTGACGCATGGGAGTGCTCAATGAACATGTTAAATGACAACTAAACTAATATGTTTATGGGAGGATTCTTATTATGGGTGTTTACGGGAAGTTTCTCATAACGGGCATAACTGGCAGCGGTTTACTCATGTAACTTCTCTCATGAAGTATATAGTGCATGGTTGGGATACATAATGTATTGAGTTGTCTGTGAGGCTGAGGCCTGTCATGTAATCTCTCATTCTTCATTAATGAGCTTCAATACTTTGCTTGCGTGGATGTTTCCCCTCTGGGGTTTTACCACATGAAATTCTAGTGTTTTATATGGTGTTTTTCATTGTATGTTTGTGTAATATGTGTTTGAATTTTAACAAGTGGTATTAGAGCGAGTGTGAAGAGAGACACGTTGTTTTGGACGCTGAAAGAGACCCATGCTAGAAGATGGAGAATTTCTTGTTATGTGGACACTAGAGGTCTGCTGGATACTGCGTGCGAGAGTTGCTCATGGAAGAGAGGTGAGGCCCGATCGCTGCTTGTAGAGGATGCGTGAGGATCTGGGTACTTCTGCTCATCGAGAAGTTTGCCATGGGACATGTGTTGCTTCCTGTTGGTGATATATGGACATAAGAAAAATGCATGTGCATAAGAATGCAGAAAAATATCGTGAGGTGAAGAAGAACCCAGCGTGAAGGAGGCGTGAAGGAGGTTTCCCATGTGTGAACAAGGTGCTTCCTTGACGGCTGAAGGAGAGACCCGAGACAAGTAATTCAAGCCAAAATTGTAATTTTTGTTCAGTAGTATTTTGTATTTTATATGGGAATATATATATATTCAACAATGTCTAGCATGAAGTTTGAGATTGAAAAATTTAATGGTAAAAACAATTTTGAACTATGGAAGTTAAAGACGTGGGATTTATTAGTTCAACAGGGGTTACAGAGAGCCTTAGATGGAAAAATAAAGAAACCTCAAACCATGACAGATGATGAATGAGAGGATTTAGATGCCAAAGCGCTAAGCACAATTCAATTATGTCTCGTGGATGATGTGTTGTTCAACATTATTGGAGAGACCTCAACAACAAGCCTATGGAACAAGTTAGAAAGTATGTATATGACCAAATCAATGGCAAACAAAATTTACTTGAGGCGACAGCTGCTTGGCATGATAATGAAAGAAGGTACAAAAATAACATATCATTTAAATGTTTTTAACACTCTTATTTGCCAGTTGAGTAGTATGGATGTTAAAATTGATGATGAAGATAAAGCAGTCAATCTGTTATGTACTTTACCTGAATCTTTGGGTCAAGTAGTTTCTTCCTTTAGCCTTAGTACAACCAATACTTTGGAATCTGACAATGTGATTGGAGCATTATTATCTGAGGAATTAAGGAAGAAATCTAATCTTGAAACCTCTTCGCCTGAAGCTTTGGTTGTTAGAGGTCGATCCAAAGAGAAAGGAGAAAATTCAATAGGTACTTCTAGGTCTTAATCGAAGGGAAGAAAGAGAAAATTAAAATGTTGGTACTGTAACAAAACTGGTCATCTCAAGAAGGATTGTTGGAAGAGACAAAAATTCAAGAAGGATGACTCCAAGTTAGAGGCAAATTCAGTTAAGTCTTTTGATTCAGGTATGATTGATGAGGTCTTGTCTGTTTGTAATATTTTTGAATATAATGAGGAATGACTATTAGATTCTGGTGCCTTGCACCATATCTGTCCTCGTAAAGATTGGTTTGCTTCCTATCAAACAATTAATGATGGAATCGTTCTTTTAGGATACAATCATTCATGTAAAACTGTTGGGTTGGAAGTGTTAAAATTAAGATGTTTGATGGAGTTATAAGAACACTTACAGATGTTAGACATGTACCCGAGTTGAATAAAAATTCAAGTTCTTTGGGAGTGTTGGATTCTTGTGGTCATAATTTTACAGGTTTTGATGGAACTCTAAAAGTTTCCAAGGGTGCTTTAGTGGTCATGAAGGAACAAAGGACAAGAAACCTTTACGAACTGGTTGGAAGGACGCAAGTTAATGGTATTGCATTCGTATATGAAGAAGAGTTAGGACCCACCCTGCTATAGCATTAGCATATTGGTCATATGAGTGAAAAAGGACTTCAAGTATTAATGAATCGTAAATTGTGTCCAAATTTA
This sequence comes from Pseudotsuga menziesii, assembly GCA_001517045.1. Taxonomy (NCBI): domain Eukaryota; kingdom Viridiplantae; phylum Streptophyta; class Pinopsida; order Pinales; family Pinaceae; genus Pseudotsuga; species Pseudotsuga menziesii. The sequence goes on from LPNX010203058.1 coordinate 246,445, forward strand.
AAAAAAATTGAATTTGATGTTTGGTAAACATTGTATATTTGGAAAGCAATGTAGACACAAATTCAAAGCAGGTAGTCATGTTAGTAATGGTGTTCTTGACTACATTCATTCTGATTTGTGGGGTCTGTCTCCTACCCTTTCCTATGGGGGAGAAAAATATTATGTATTATTTGTAGATGATTTTTCTAGAAAGGTTTTGGTCTATGTCCTTAAAAGAAAAGCTGACGTGTTTAACACATTTAAACAATTTAGAGTTATGGTGGAAAAAAGAACTGGCAGGACAATCAAGTGTTTAAGAACAGATAATGGAGGTGAATTTACTTCTTTAGAGTTTGAAAAAGATTGAAAATATGAAGGGGTCATAAGACACAAAACAAATGTATACACTCCTCAACAAAATGGCGTTGTAGAACGCATGAACATGACTCTTCTAGAAAGAGCAATGAGCATTCTCAACAATGCTAATTTGGGGCAAGAGTTGTGGGAAAAAGATGTTTCTACTTCTTGTTATCTAATTAATCGATCACCTTCAATGGAAATAGATTGTAAAATTTCGGAAGAGGTATGTACTCGTCATCTCTATGATTATTCGAATTTGAAAATCCTTAGTTGTGAAGCTTATGCATTTACTCCTAAAAATCAGCATTCTAAGTTAGAGCCTAGATCATAGAAGTTCATTTTTGTTGGATATGATGATGCAATAAAAGGATATAGATTGTGGGATCCTACTGCCCACAAAATTGTCATTAACAAAGATGTAATTTTTTCTGAATCTTCTATGATTAAATCCAAAAATGTAAGAGTTGATGTGGAACAGGAACAAGTAATATCAAAACAACTAATTCAGTTGGAGAACCAATATTCTCACGACTCAAAGAAATAAGAAGAAGTTTCTGGTGAGAGAGAAGTCATAGAAGATGAAGAAATTGAAGAAATAGTGGAAACCCCACAACCTACACCAAGAAGATCATTAAGGGAGAGAAATCCTCCTAAGAGGTATACTGATTTTGTTTCGTCTGTTTTATTTAGTGATAATGGAGAACCTTCTTGTTTTCAAGAATCCATTGATTATGTTGACAATGCTAAGTGGAAGGTGGCAATGAAAGAAGAAATGGATTCTCTAGAGAAAAAAAAGGCATGGGAATTGGTTGAACTTCGCAAAGATAGAAAAAATGTTAGATGTAAGTGGGTCTTCAAATTGAAGAAAGGAGTTGATGGTAAGGTTGAAATATATAAATCCATATTGGTTGCAAAAGGGTACTCTCAGATGGAAGGTATAGAGTATCATGATATTTTTTCCCCAGTTGTCAAGATTGTATCTAATCGTATTGTGTAAGCATTAGTTTCATTGCTTGATTTGGAGTTAGAGCAACTATATGTTAAAACAACTTTCTTACATGGAGATTTAGATGGGGAAATTTTTATGGAAGAACCAGAAGGTTTTGTAGAATATCATAGAGGTAGATTATTTTGCAAGCTTAAGAAATCATTGTATGGCTTGAAACAGTCACCTAGGAAATGGTACAAGAAGTTTGATTCTTTCATGGTAAGCGAAGGTTATACTATAAGTGAGTATGATCATTGTTTATACTTCAAAAAGTTGAAGGATATATAATCATTATATTAGTATTGTATGTTGATGATAGGCTTGTTGTGAGTAAAATTATGGATGAGATTAACAGGTTGAAGGCTCAGATGGTGTTGGAGGAGCTAGTCAGCTTAGTCGACTAGACTCGTTAACCGACTAATTGTAGATTAGGTTGGCCTCATTAGTCGTGTCAGTCGGGTGAAAAAACAGATAGTTACCATAATTATTTTGTAAATGTATATATAGGCTGTTGAGCTAGATAAGAACTTGGTTCGGTTTGTTGTATGGACCCACATGTGTATTGAGTAATATAAGCTCTTATTCTATCCACTATTCTTGTCTCTTGATTCGGTTATGTTTATATGGTTCTTTATGTGTATTACTGGTAACCTTGGAATCTGAGGGATTGCAACATTGGTTCCATTGTCTGTAGTACATATATGGATGAAATGACCATGACCAGATGATCTCGGAGCAAGAGATTAAGAACTGGTGGGAGAGTAAAATTATGAACTATTGTTAGAATTACGCTCGGAGAAACAGACTGACTATTGTGCAAGCTAAGGATAAGTTCTTATCTGAGACACATAAGAAGCTTGTAGAATCCGTACCATAGTCTCTCAAGAAGTTACTGGATGAAAAATCTGGTAGAAACTAAAGACAAAGAGTTCTGCCAGAGATTGACGAGAGGTGGATGAACAAATCTGTCGGAGTGGTTCGAAAGAGTCAGAGACAAGTTTTGCGAAGAACGTGATGTGGAAGAAAGAGTCTTTGTCGAAAGCATCAAAGAGAGCTTCTATAACGAATTCATTGAACAGTTTCTCTGTTCATTACCAAATCTTTTGTTTAATTTCTTGATCGACAGGATAACAGTCCACATTGTCGATCCTTGTCCATCATTAATTGAACCGTCATCTAACACTAATTGGGCGGAAAAGTAAAAAGCGTGGGAAAAAATTTGTTGCATAAAGGGAGAGGGAATACTTTCTAAGAAAATAGGGAATACTTTCTAAGAAAATAGACAGATCCACCTGGGCTTACTAAAGCATCAAGTCAGCTATGGGGGGTGGATGGTCATGTTTTGGGCTAGAGTAGATGAATTCTAGGCGGATGCGAAGATGCCACCGCCAGTAATGAATCAATCAAAAAAGGAAAGAATTCAGATAGTGACTCACAAAAACACTCTAGATTTGCAGAAGATAGAAAGAGAGAAGAGGTAGAAGAGAAGGGAGGAACTTAGAGAGCAGGCCGTCATGCTCCAATGAAGAATGGCCACTAGAGTGACAGAACATGAGGAGAATACACCAGAGTCGGGTCATGACTGATAGGAAGAGGGCGTAGATGAAGAAGTGTCACCGATGGAAGAAGATTCGTGGATAGAGAAATGTTGAGCTCTCCAAATTAGCATACCCCAAAGTGTTAGTCCTAAATATTCGATAGATTTGAACCAGAGTTCCCGAGTGCAGAACATTGTTGAAGAAGACCTAAGACTACGAGCTGGAGAGTTCGACGTATGGAGTTGACAAGACGACGAAGGAAATGACGTCGACCATCTTGTAATTTGTCGACCGGAGGAAGAAAAATGGGTTACATTTCAGTCATACCCATCTAACCGCAGTATCCATCTACTCTACTCGGAACATGAAGGAGCACCCCCTAGACAAACACAACTTTAGATAATACGTACCAGTCAGATTCGCTAAAAAGGATATCCTAGTTACAACAGTTCACTTGGATATCGACGGAAGGAGTCGAACTAGACCGACAACTTGTTGAGAACGAACTGACAACTACAAACAAAACGTCTGACTGAAACAAAAGTTCCATCGAAACCAGTTATGAACAACATGAGGCTACAGGAAGTATCCCACCACCTCTGCCACCACCCCCACCACCACCCCCGCTACCGCCTCCTGAAGGAGACAATGATGCTAAAGACATGGGGCACGTCTCCGCACACATCCCCCTCTATGAGGGTGATGAATATCCCAGACGACATTGGTTTGTCTATGAGTCATTGTGGGAAGAAAACACAGCAACAAATGAATATCGACAGATGGCGCAGTTCGTCGGTGTTTTGCGAAAGCGAGCATTAACATGGTATATGACATATATTGAGAAAACACCCAATGTAACCAAAGCATAAATTAAGCAACAATTTCTACCATTCTTCAAAACACAATATGTGAAGCATCTGGCTACAAAGAAGTTAAAAATGATAGTCCAAAAACCGACATAGACTGTCCAAAAGTATGAAAAAAGACTGAAAAACCTACTCATCCAGCTAGATTATAACATAGACAAACAACTACTAATCTAATGGTTTGTTGCAGGGATTTTACAGAAGATATGGATGCACATTAGTTTGGACACATTTAGTACATACGAATATGCACTTACGAAGGCGTTGCAAGTCAAGATGGACGAAGAGTACCTAGGGCACCCTGTAGACAACCGTATCAAATAATAATTACAAATAATGCAAAAATCGTTATGAGACCTTAATCTCAAAGGACAAGACATCTGGTGTACAAAATGCTCAATGGTTGGACATACTAAAGACAATTACCGACAAGACATCAATCGACAAGATGTACTCTTTGTTCAGGAAAATGCTTTTGCGACATCTGCCAGAAACATGGGCTACACACAATAAAAAGCTACACGTTCAATACAAAAATGAAAAAGCTTCCTGGTGCGCAATTTGCGAAGTTAAAAGCCACGCAATAGCTAACTATCACTTAAACGTGAAGAACCAACATAACTACCACGTAGTCTATCAAACAAATGCCATTGCACAGAACAATAATGACAACATCCCAAGGAATAAGAATGAACAAAACGAATAAAGTATTCAAACATATGAAGGCTGAATATATGAGTGATTTTATGATAATAATCGTTGTGGGAGATATGCAAGTCGAGGCCTATTCTTTGGAAATTGGGAAAACAGACCATGACGACCAATCCAGTGCTACATGTGCTTCAACAAAGGTCATCTCTATGCAGACTTCCCATACAAAGATCGATTGTCCCACCATTCTAGACAAAATTAATAAAAATGTTGGAATATAATCCGTCGGGATTATACGTTATTGTAAATATTAGGAATATGAAGAGATTGTCGGATGTGTGATCCCAAGAGTCATCGTAGATGTATAAATAAAGGCATTCTATGGAGAAATAATATGAATTTGGGAGTTATTCCATCTAACAGTGGTATCAGAGCCACCTGCCATAACTCTCGCTGCTGCGTTCCAGTCTTGGTATGCTGCCTGCATGCCAGTCCATTTCCAGAGTGCTACTTCATAAATTTGTCTATCCTCTGCTCATCCACTTTGTTTGGAGTGCAATGTTCTGCATGATGTTGCTCCTTCATTGCTGCTGCACACTTTTAGGATATTCTGCTGCACACCTACATACCAGTCGCCAGCCTGCCCTCCGTCTGTTCATCCTACGAGCCTACTTGCTATATGTGTTATTCTCTTGCATAATATAGACTCGTTGCTGAACGTTTTAGGTATTAAATGTTCCTTATCTGCGTTTTTTTCAATTGATGCAAGCTTCTTTCTAGAACTGATAGCACTCCAAGAGTGCTTTGAATCCATCTCCTATCAATCCTTTGCAATCTTTAGCATTTGTGTCTTCTCTCTGGATTTTCTCCCCAACAAACTGAGGTTGGAATAAGCATTGCTTTCATTATTCCATTTCAGAATAGATAATGCACTCTGCTACCCGCGTATCCACATGCCTATCATAGTCCATGAACCCTACTATTTGGTTGGTTTAAAGTTGAGGCTCTTTATTTCTTGAGTTGTACGAACTGAATGATTGTATATGCTACCAAGATAATGAATATAGAGCTGAGATTGCATTTGATAACTGAGATTTATTTTGAGAGCTGTGAATTCCATGTGTGAGGGACCTCTCTTGGTTGAATTCAATATCAACGTTGAGAGCTGCAGACTCAGTGTTCCATATAAATCTGAATGAGAGCCATTTGTGAAGACTAAGAGAATGAGGTGAAGATTCACGCCCTCATTCAGCGGCGTGGAGAGCGTCTACTTCCTGAAATGTTGCGACTGAAGTTGCTCGTTCCCGAAGCTGCATTTTGAGTCCACTCATAGGCCTGAAGCTGTGATCACATACTATGTGAGAAGATTGCTACGACCTCATAAGCTGTGACATCCACATTGTTGGTACTGATTGCGTTGAAGATTGAATTGTTGGAGCTAAGAGTTGAGGTTCGACCTCCTCCCACATAGATAAGAAGGCTACGTTCTAATCTCTTGAAGAAAGCCTGCTTTTCCTTGACCTGCAAACTACTCCTTTGCGTTGGTAAGATATTGTTTTCTACTAGTTTGAAAGCCATTGAAAGCATATTTAAAGTTGGTATTGTAGGATTGAGAGGATTAAGTTTGTATTTCAAAGTTTGTATGACAATAGCAGAGACATTGACATTGTTGTAAAGCTTGAGGAAGGTGGCAGAGACTTAGACCTGCACCTTTACTCTTTCTTCTTTTTCTCCTATTGTTTTAGTTGCTAGATTAAATCACAGAAGATGCAATCTATAGCATCTGTAGTTGGTGTCACTCTCACTGGCAAAGACACTTATCCAGAATGGTGGAGGAATATCAAATCTGCCTTCATCTACAATGACCTTTGGGACGGTATTTGCGAAGGCACCACAATAGAGACAGAAGTTAGAGGGTCCATAACCAGAGACCCAGGACCTCCAGAATCCGAGAAAGAGAAGGCCATTTGGAAAACAAAAGACAAGAAAGCTTTAGCGGTAATCACTGCCACAGTCAGTGAAGAGGTGAGCCAACACATATTGCTTGCAAAGTCATGTTTTGAAGCACTAAAAACGTTAAAAGATCTATATGATTCACACTATGAATTGGAAGTTATTCAACTAATGCTAAAACTATTCAATTTAGAAGTAAAAGACAATGATCCCATGTTACTTGCCTCTGAAATCAAAGCTATCATGCACAAGATTCAAGCCACTGGTATGAAACCAGATCTTCCCCTTGCAGCATTTGTAAAATCTTTGTATCCTTCTCACTCCAACTATCTTGAGTCATTGCAAGCAAGTGACAAGTTCAAATCACTGACATTTGACACCCTGGTAGAGAAGATAGCTGACAGAGAGAAAGCTTTTGGTAAGAAGACAACCGAGCATTCTAGAGAATCACTTTTCTTTGCTCAAAAAGCAAAGAACCAAACCAAAGACCAATCCAATGATCATCCCAAAGGAGAAAGCAGCAAGAGAGGCAGAGGAAGAAGAAACTTCAGAGGTAGAGGAGACAGAAACAACTCCAGCAAAAGATCAGATTTGAAGTGCAAGCGTTGTGGAAAGATTGGACACACAGCAGATCAGTGTTGGGCTTCGTGGGACTCCATCAAAGATAGACATAACCATAAGAAAGATGACAATAAGAACCAAGATGCTAGTAAATCTTCAAATTTTGCTCATTGTATTGTTGCACATTGTAATCTTGGTATTAATGAAATGCCTTCACTTTCATCTTACACAGATTGTTGGCTACTTGATACTGGTGCAACATCACACATGACTTTTAGAAAAGACTGTTTTGAAGAACTTAATGAAACAATAAATGGCATAGTTTACTTTGCAGATAAGTCAAGTCTTAAACCAAAGGGAATGGGCACCATTCGACTGAAGATGCCTGGATTCCCTGATTTCTTGTTGAAGAATGTTCTTTATCTCCAGAGTTGCAGAGAATCCTACTGTCCTTGGTGCAGATTCGACAGTAAGTCCATTCCATCCACATGTTTGATGGAATCGTAGAAATAAGAAAGTCCTTTGACAACCAAGTCATCATGACTGGATACGAAGATGGGAAGCTGCTGAAGCTAAAGGGTTCATCTGCAAAGGTTCAGAACTATGCCTACCTCTCTCAGCATGGAGAAGGTAATTTGTCATCAAGTTTATTGTGCCATGCAAGATTTGGTCATCTGAATTATAACAGTCTTCGTTTGTTGAGAAAGAATGGTGTATTTGGTTTGCCCACCATTCCCAAAGAGCAGAGCAAATGTGATGCATGTATATTAGGGAAACACAGTAAGGTGCCATTCCATGAATCTAATTTCAGAGCAAGTGGGAAATTAGAATTAGTGCATTCTGATTTATGTGGCCCAATGCCAACTCCTTCTGCCAATGGGAATAAGTATTTTATGACCTTTGTTGATGACTACTCAAGAATGTGCTGGATTTACTCATTAAAGACAAAATCAGAAGCATTTCAAACATTCAAGGACTTTCATGCATTGATAGAAAAACAAGCACAATCTAAAATTGGTACACTTCGTACTGACAATGGGAAAGAATACACTTCAAATGCTTTTGAAGATTATCTTTGCCAACATGGAATTGCACATCAGACTCCAGTTCCCTACAATCCTCAACAAAACGGTGTAGCAGAAAGAATGAACAGAACCATAATGAATATGGTACGCTCAATGATGTTTTTTAAGAATGTAAAAC
>LPNX010203058.1:254814-282502 GCA_001517045.1 Pseudotsuga menziesii
CGGATGAAGTTGGAAAGACGGGAACGAGAAGTTCAAAAATACATGAAGATGGAGGAGAAGCAGATAATTCAGGTGATGACATGGATGTATCATTTGATTGTGAATTTAATTTATCTGCTAACTTTGAACCAACTTCCTTTAAAGAAGCTTCTACTCGAGTTGAGTGGAAAGAAGCTATGCAGAATGAGTATGATGCACTCATGAAGAATGGAAATTGGAAGCTGGTTGACCCTCCAGTTGGAACCAAACCAATTGGCTTCAAGTGGTGTACAAGAACAAATACAGATCAGATGGCTCACTTGACAAGCACAAACCGAGGCTTGTAGCAAAAGGCTATGCACAGAAGGAAGGAATTGAATATGAAGAAACGTTCTCTCCTACAGCAAAATGGGCTGCCATCCGTACCTTAGTCTCTTTAGATGCTCAGAATGGGTGGAAAGTTCATCAGATGGATGTGAAGACTACTTTCTTGAATGGAGACTTGAAAGAGAATGTCTTCATGTCTCAGCCAGAAGGCTTTGTTGTAAAAGGAAAATAACAAAAGGTATGCAAGCTTGTCAAATCCTTGTATGGCCTAAAACAAGCGCCTCGCGCATGGTATGAAAAATTAACCGAGCATCTTTTGAAGTTAAATTTCGAACATTTTGATCTTGATGATGAAACACTGTTTATAAAGAAAGTTGGAAGATCTGTTGTGTATCTTGTGGTGTACGTAGATGATCTTTTGATGACAGGGAACAATGAGATCTATATAGCATCCATAAAGAAAGGTTTGAAAAAGATCTTTGAAATGACAGATATGGGACATCTCCACTATTACTTAGGAATTGAAGTCACTCAACATCCTACGTATATATTCCTATCTCAGAAAAAATATGTTGGAGAACTACTAGACAAATTTTGCATGACAGAATGCAACCCTATCTCTACTCCAATGGAACAGAAAATGAAGCTCACATCAAGCGAAGGAAAAGAATTTGAGCTTGTAGGAAGACTTATCTACCTTACAACAACTAGACCAGATATTTCTTATGTTGTTGGCATACTTTCAAGGTTCATGCATAAACCTTGTGAAGGACACTGGTCAGCTGCAAAAAGAGTTCTAAGATACTTGAAGGGGACTCAAGACGTTGGACTCAAGTACTCTAAGGTGGATGACTTCAAAATTATTGGGTACTTAGACTCAGATTTTGATGGCGATAAGGAGACAAGAGTATCAACTTCTGGATACACTATGAGTCTTGGATCAGCAATTGTCTCATGGAGATCACGCAAACAATTAGTTTCGGCACATTCAACAACAGAAGTAGAATATGTGGCTGCAGCTGAAGCAACAAAAGAAATAGTATGGCTCAGGAAGATACTTGAAGATTTGCAAGAAAAACAAGAGAACTCCACTCCATTATTGATCGACAATACTTCTGCAATCAAGCTGGATAAGAATCCCAAATTCCATGATCGAACCAAACACATCAACACAAAGTATCATTTGATTCGACATCATGTAGAGGCCAAGACAGTCCATCTTCGACATTGTTCCACAAATGATCAAGTTGCTCACATCTTCACCAAAGCGCTTGGACAAGAAAAGTTTGAAAGATTCAGAAACATGCTCGGACTTACTAACACCCCTTCGGATTAAGGGGGTGATTATTGGAATATAATCCGTCGGGATTATACGTTATTGTAAATATTAGGAATATGAAGAAACTCTCGGATGTGTGATCCCAAGAGTCATCGTAGATGTATAAATAAAGGCATTCTATGGAGAAATAATATGAATTCGGGAGTTATTCCATCTGACAAAAAAGAAGAATGTTAACGTCTTGTCGTGTGTTCAAAAGGGTGATGTTATTCGTACAAAGACTTTGCAAATAGTCACTAGACAAGGAACAAAAACTGGCAATGACAATCATAGAATAAGTAAGATAAAGAACAAAGATGACTACCCTAATCCTATAAAACAATAACAATTATATAACGATTCATAAAATATGTTTCAAGAATTATCTATACAGGAAGCAAATGATGATAGTCAACAGAATATATCTCAAGAACTACTTAATTTAATTCAGAATGATAACACAGTTGCACAATTTATCAACTTATTATACAATATAAAGAACAACTCTGGCATCGATAAGCAAACTAAAAATATTTGCATTCTAAACCAAAAATATAAGAGTGATGCTGACCCACTTGTCGACTTAGAAATAGAAGGATACCATGTCCAACAAGTTGTTATTGATTTCAAATCTCAAGTGAACATTATGACAAGAGATACATGGGAAAAATTGGGCAGACCTCGACTCAGTGAATCAGGCATATATGTAAAACTAGCTAACCAAGGACTCATTGAACCTATTTGGGTATGGAGAAATGTCGACACAACCATAAAATGCACTACCACAAATGTTGACTTTGAAATCATAACCCCTAAGGAAGGATCCAGCTCCTTTCTAGCCTTAGTGGGCTGGCCATGGGCTCGGAAGATGAAGGTGTCGATTTCGTTAGATAAAGAAAGGATAAATATTAAAGGGAATGGGCATAAAGTAATTGTTCCTATTCATCCTTCACAAGGTGAACCATGGACAAAACCCATAGATGAAGAAGCCGATGTCTGACAGCTATATCAAATACAAAACAACGAAGATTATACCGAGCCAAATATATATGGAGAACTTCATTTAGGAAACCCAGATTGTAACACCCCGGTTTTGACCCTGTTGCATTAGATGTATATGATGATGTATATATTGTAAATGATCATGGTGTGGAACTAAAGTCCAAGGCCCCACCATTGATCGGTTATGTTATGTTTTGGTTTTGAATTGTCACCGATGGCATATCGGGGCATGCGGCATATATTATGCTGGTCATCATGTAAATACGCATCTATAATTAATTGAATGAACCCGACCAGCTACGATCGTGGCAACTAAAATGAGACGGGGGCATGATTTTCCCAAGGATGAGGATGTGGGGGAATTTGTCCAACTTTGGCCAATAGGGTGAATACCCATATGTCTTCTTCCTTTGTTTTATTCCAACCACTTTCATTAAGAAAGGCTGGTGGTGGTTGAGGCAGTTAATTGTTTTGGGAGTGGAGTGGTAGGACTGTCAGTCCTCACCCACACGCACACTCCACCACCACGGTTGACTTCACAATGGAAGAAATCAATGTCCTCACTCACGCAGGTCTACCACTCTCTCCACGGTAGTACTGAAGCTCTCACGCACTTCTGATCTACGTTCTCCATTTTTGCCGGTCATTTTGTTCACCTTCACACAGGAGTGGAATTCTTGTTTGCTCTCTCACGCACAGAACATTCTGGGTTTTACCCACGTCGTCTCTTCCCCTGCGGATTTGCGGATGATGTGGTTGTATCCACTCCCCACCGGCTGATTGTGGGTTCTGCATTGTTGCTCACACTCACCCATAGGCTGGGAGACTGTAATTTCTTCCCCAGCGTGGTCTGTATATGTTTTCTTGGTGATCTCGTTGCCCAGGACGGACTGTGTTTTCCCATGTTGCTAGCTGTGGTTGTTGTGGTCTTCCTTACATGTTGAGGACTGTGGTAAATTTTCCTGAGAGTCATTTTGGCCACGATAGGGCCAAGAATGACTCAGAATTCGTTTTCCCTGTTTAAGTTGTGGCAACTGACTTAATTGCTTGTGTGCAATGGTTGGTCTTCGGACTGTGAGAGGAGCAGGGATGTTGGCTTAGATTTGCTTGATAAACCTGGTGGCTGGAAGCCACACAGACAGAGCTAGAGGGCTGGCCTTCTTCTCCATCACCCTTGAATAGCACTGGAAGGGAATGTAGGTACTGAGGGACTGTGTAGTAGAGAAGGGACTGATTCCTTGTGTTGGGTGTGTTTGGGTGTCTTACAGGTCAGGCTAGTTCTGGTGTAGGTGTTCTTGGCTCTGTAATGAGCTCACCAGCTTAGCAATTTGCCTTCTCCAGCTCCTTGGTGGCCTGATAAACCCAACTGTGTTGGCTTGGCTGTGTTTGTATATTCTTGGCTATGTGTAAGCCTGCTGTTCCCTTATTCCTGGGAGAGTCATGCCCAGCTCGGGGGTGGCAGCGCTGCTGAGAGATTAAGGAGCACGCTGGCCTATGGTTGGGTGGAACGTTGATGCGACGTAGCTGGTTGCGGAATGAATTCATCATAAGATAAGTAATCTTGACCAATTCTACTTCTGCAACCATGATTCTTGTTAATGATATGATGAACATGTTTAAAATGAATGATTGTGTGAATGCATGTTGATTCCAATGTGCAAGATGAATAATTATAGCTGTGTATGATAAACAATTGCGTTTACGCATGTTATACTGCAATGCATTTTCTTTCAGCATTATGTTTATGGAAATTTTATGCCTATACATGTTCATGGGGGTCTTAGCCCGGGTGTTTGAAGCTTGTAGTCGCGTCCTTCTTGCCGGTCGGAGGCATGGGGACGTGACACAGATTCAGTCGGTTATAACTCAGATGCAAAATTATACGACTGGGAGATGTAAAAATATGAAACTCAAGAAAGAGGATGTTGGACCATTCAGGCCATCCCGAAAAAACAAACACGACAATGTTTTTATGTGTCCATCATACCAAAAATATTTGAATGAAAAATTAGGGAATACCCTTCTTTAGCACCAATCAAAACATAAAACAGACAGTTTCTTCGGTATAAAGAAGGAGGATCACCAGTCCTTCATATTGAACAAGTTTCCAAAAACATAAGTGAACATGACGGCTACAAAGCCTGGTCGAAAGGTTTACATGTCAAGTTGTTCGATGGTGGGATACCCATCAATGGAGACTACAAATGTGGATGACAAATTCAACATACTTCGTCGAAATATTAGGAGGGAAGAAGCTAACAAATTAGGCAAAAATACCAGTCTTCACACAAGGATAAGACCCTGAAAAACACATAAGTATATGTGAAAAAGAATGGAGAAGACTTGGTTACAAAGATGAGTGAATATGGCCGCACCTGTTTCCATCAACATTAGACGATTTACAAAATAAGTGGTACAAGATGGAGGAAGCACGAGGTGAAACGTTCTTATGGAACGAACTCAAAGAAAACTTCACCAAGGACTTCAAATTCATATAAAAAGAGAACAAACTAGTCAAAGCAACAAAACAGATAAAACATTCATACAACCGACTGTTCATAACAGTTCGACACACACTCGTAGTCGACCGAAAACAAAATGTAATAACATTCGGTCTAATAAAATACCACAGTCGAGAAGACTTCGACTAGAAACCGAGCATACAAATGGAAAAATATTTCAGTGGAAATCTGATCATCCGAAAATGACGAAACCAATTTGAACAATATTCAAAATCGAATCAACCGAAAAAGGAAGATACCGACCCGATGACAACAGAAGACTTCACAACATCATTTTCATAATTCAAGGAAGGAAGTCGACAAATCAATGAAAGCAAGGTGCTAGAATGGATGGATGCAAAGGTTAAAATGAAAGAAGTCGACATCTCCAATGATGATAGACCAAAAATGGCAAGAATAGGTGACTACTGGAATGAGGAGTAGACAACAGAAATAGTTAACCTACTAAACGAATTTCATGATGTCTTTGTACGAGATTACAAAGACCTTAAAGGCCTAGTTCAAAAAATGGGCGAAATGAAGATTGATATTAAACCTAATGCAAGACCTATAAAGAAATAACCTTCTAAACTTACTCACAAATTTTGTACGAGATTACAAAGACCTTAAAGGCCTAGTTTAGGAAATGGGCAAAATGAAGATTGGTATTAAACCTAATGCAAGCCTGTAAAAAAACAACCTTATAAACTTACTCACAAATTTAAGGAGATAGTGAAAAAAGAGATCGACAATATGTTAGCAGCTGGAACCATCTACCCAATTGACCAGTTAGAATGGGAAATCCCAATGGTTGTACAACCAAAAACGAATGACCCGACAAGATTGTGAATCTGTGTAGACTTTCGGGAGCTAAACAAATTCACCCTGACAGATACATTCCCAACTTTGTTTGCAGATGAAATCCTAAATGAAGTCACAAGACATGAGTGCTACTCATTTACAGATGGTTTCTCAGGATATAATCAAGTGTCACTTTCCCAGGAGGATAACAAAAAGACAACATTCGTCTGTGAATTTGGATCATTTCCGTATAGAGTTATGCCATTCGGTCTTAAAAATGCACTAGTCGTATTCTCAAGAATAGTAGTCAAAGCATTCCAGGAATACATCTATAAAATAATGGTTTTATACTTTGACGATTGGACGATTTAATCCATGTTGAAAGATCACTGCAAATGGTTAAGGCTAATGCTAGAACGATGCCGACAAATCCAACTATTACTTAACATAAAGAAATGCATCTTTGTAACCCCTATAGGAATTCTATTGGGACATATTGTATGCAAAGAAGGAATCAAATTCTATTTCATAAAAATAGAATCATTCTCAACTTGAAACCTCCAGTCAATCCAAAACAAGTCAGAGTGTTATTAGGGCATATGGGATACTGCAGGAAATTCATTCATCATTACTCAGATATGACATACCCTTTACAAGAGCTATTAAAAGAAGATCAAGAGTATGAATGGACCGAAGAATGTGATGCATCTTTTGACACTTTAAAGAAAAAATTAGTCAAAGCACCTATTGTTATATTTCCAAGCTGGTCAGTTAAATTTCATGTACACATCGATGCATCAGGCATAGCAATCGGTGCAATATTGACACAACCAGGTGATGATGGAATGGACTACCCAATCCAGTGCTACATGTGCTTCAACAAAGGTCATCTCTATGTAGACTTCCCATACAAAGATCAGACTGATCTCAAGTTTTGTACCATTAATGGTGTGGGAGATCACTCTTTAGAGGATTGTCCCACCATTCTAGACAAAATTAATAAAAAGAAGAATGTTAACGTCTTGTCGTGTGTTCAAAAGTGTGATGTTATTCGTACAAAGAGTTTGCAAATAGTCACTAGACAAGGAACAAAAACTGGCAATGACAATCATAGAATAAGTAAGATAAAGAACAAAGATGACTACCCTAATCCTATAAAACAATAACAATTATATAACGATGCATCAAATATGTTTCAAGAATTATCTATATAGGAAGCAAATGATGATAGTCGATAGAATATATCTCAAGAACTACTTAATTTAATTTAGAATGATAACGCAATTGTGCAATTTATTGACTTATTATACAATATAAAGAACAACTCTAGCATCGATAAGCAAACTAAAAATATTTTCATTCTAAATAAAAAATATAAGAGTGATGCTGACCCACTTGTAGACTTAGAAATAGAAGGATACCATGTCCAACAAGTTGTTATTGATTTCAAATCTCAAGTGAACATTATGACAAGAGATACATGGGAACAATTGGGCAGACCCCGGCTCAGTGAATCAGGCATATATTTAAAACTAGCTAACCAAGGACTCATTGAACCTATTTGGGTATGGAGAAATGTCGACACAACCATAAAATGCACTACCACAAATGTCGACTTTGAAATCATAAACCCTAAGGAAGGATCCAACTGCTTTCTAGCCTTAGTGGGCCGACCATGGGCTCAGAAGATGAAGGCGTCGATTTCGTTAGATAAAGAAAGGATAAAGCTTGAAGGGAATGGGCAGAAAGTAATTGTTCCTATTCATCCTTCACAAGGTGAACCATGGACAAAACCCATAGATGAAGAAGTCGATGTCTGACAGCTATATCAAATACAAAACAATGAAGATTATGCCGAGCCAAATATATATGGAGAACTTCGTTTAGGAAACCCAGATTCAGTCAGCTATAACTTAGATGCAGAATTATACGACAGAGAGATGTAAAAATATGAAACTCAAGCAAGAGGATGTTGGACCATTCAGGCCATCCCGAAAAAACAAACACGAATTTTTTTTTTTCTGTGTCCATCATACCAAAAATATTTGAAAGAAAAATTAGGGAATACCCTTCTTTAGCGCCAATCAAAACATAAAACAAACAGTTTCTTCGGTATAAAGAAAGAGAATCACCAGTCCTTCATATTGAACAAGTTTCCAAAAACATAAGTGAAGACGACCGACTACAAAGCCTGGTCGAAATGTTTACATGTCAAGCTGCTCGATGGTGGGATACCCATCAATCGAGACTACAAACGTGGAATACAAATTCAACATAGTTCGTTGAAATATTAGGAGGGAAGAAGCTAACAAATCAGGCACAAATACCAGTCTCCACATAAGGACAAGACCCTAAAAAACACATAAGTATATGTGAAAAAGAATGGAGAAGACTTGGTTACAAAGATGAGTGAATATGGCCGCACCTATTTCCATCAACATTAGACGATTTACAAAATAAGTGGTATAAGATGGAGGAAGCACGAGGTGAAACGTTCTTATGGAATGAACTCAAAGAAAACTTCACCAAGGACTTCAAATTCATATCGTAAGATAACAAACTAGTTGAAGCAACAAAACAGATAAAACATTCATACAGCCGACTGTTCATAACAATTTGACACACACTCACAGTCGACCGAAAGCAAAATGTAATAACATTCAGTCGAATAAAATACCACAGTCGAGAAGACTTCAACTAGAAACCGAGCGTACAAATGGAAAAATATTTCAGTGGAAATCTGATCATCCAGAAATAACGAAACCAATTCGAACAATATTAAAAATCGAATCAACCGAAAAAAGAAGATACCGACCTGATGACAACAGAAGACTTCACAACATTATTTTCATAATTGAAGGAAGGAAGTTGACAAATCAATGAAAGAAAGGCGCTAGAATGGATGGATGCAAAGGTTAAAACGAAAGAAGTCGACATCTCCAATGATGATAGACCAAAAATGGCAAGAATAGGTGACTACTGGAATGAGGAGCAGACAACAAAAATAGTTAACCTACTAAAAGAATTTCATGATGTGTTTGTACGAGATTACAAAGACCTTAAAGGCCTAGTTCAGGAAATGGGCGAAATGAAGATTGATATTAAACCTAATGCAAGACCCATAAAGAAACGACCTTATAAACTTACTCACAAATTTTGTACGAGATTACAAAGACCTTAAAGGCCTAGTTCAGGAAATGGGCGAAATGAAGATTGATATTAAACCTAATGAAAGACCTGTAAAGAAACAACCTTATAAACTTACTCACAAATTTAAGGAGATAGTGAAAAAAGAGATCGACAATATGTTAGCAGCTGGAACCATCTACCCAATTGACCAGTTAGAATGGGAAATCCCAATGGTCGTACAACCAAAAAAGCATGACCCGACAAGATTGTGAATCTGTGTAGACTTCCGGGAGCTAAACAAATTCACCATGACAGATCCATTCCCAGCTCTGTTTGCAGATGAAATCCTAAATGAAGTCACATGACATGAGTGCTACTCATTTACAGATGGTTTCTCAAGATATAATCAAGTGTCGATTTCCCAGGAGGATAACAAAAAGACAACATTCGTCTATGAATTTGGATCATTTGCTTACAGAGTTATGCCATTCGGTCTTAAAAATGCACTAGCCATATTCTCAAGAATATTAGTCAAAGCATTCTAGGAATACATATATAAAATAATGGTTGTATACTTCGACAATTGGACGATTTACTCCATGTTGAAAGATCACTGCAAATGGTTAAGGCTAATGCTAGAACAATGCGGACAAATCCAGCTATTACTTAACATAAATAAATGCATCTTTGTAACCCCTATAGGAATTCTATTGGGACATATTGTATGCAAAGAAGGAATCAAATTCTATTTCGCAAAAATAAAATCATTCTCAACTTGAAACCTCCAGTCAATCCAAAACAAGTCATAGTGTTATTAGGGCATATGGGATACTACAGGAAATTCATTCATCATTACTCAGATATGACATACCCTTTACAAGAGCTATTAAAATAAGATCAAGAGTATGAATGGACAAAAGAATGTGATGCACCTTTTAACACTTTAAAGAAACAATTAGTCAAAGCACCTATTCTCAGATTTCCAAATTGGTCAGTCAAATTTCATGTACACATTGACGCATCAGGCATAACAATCGGTGCAATATTGATACAACCAGGTGATGATGGAATGGACTACCCAATTGTGTACAATAACAGAAAATTAAAAAAAACATAACGTAATTATTCCATGATAGAAAGGGAAGAATTAGGAATGGTCTTTGCACTTCAAAAATATCGACATTATATATTAGGTAACCCTTTTATATTTTACATCGATCACCAAGCGTTGAAATATCTAGTAAATAAACCTGTGCACCATGGAAGAATCTGTCGTTGGTTGTTGCTATTTTAAGAATTTGAGTTTGAAGTTGTAGTTCGACCAGGAAGGTTAAATGTCCGGCCCGACCACTTGTCGATAATCGACACAAGGGAGGAACCGACAAGAGTTGAAGATGATCTACCAGATGCACATCTATTTAGAATAGAAGCGGTAGATGTTGAACTAGAGGAGATAGCATAGTTCTTAGAGAATGGACAAGCAAATGAGGGAATGAGTACCAAAAAGAAGAAAATTCTAGCAATGAAGGCTGCACCTTATAGTGTAATTAAAGGGTTCCTATATAAACTGGGCTTGGATGAGGTACTTCATTGATGCGTTCTGGAGCATGAAAGGGAGATCGTAATGAATGAAGCACACTATGGCCCAACTGGAGGACATTTCCAGTATGACACGACTGCTAAAAATATCTAATAGTCGGGAATATGGCGATGGACATTATACAAAGACTGTCAAAAGGTTGTCAGTAAATGTGATTATTGTCAATGTTTAGGTCGACCCTTACCTAGCACTAAGATGCCCTTAATATTGGTAAATCCAAGTTTAACATTCGAAATTTAGGCTATCGACTTTATAGGACCATTCCCAGCTCGTGCTAGGAGGTCAGCAACACAGTATATCATAACAACAATCGAATACATCACGAAGTGGCCATAGGCAGAATCTGTCAAAACCTGTTCTAGTGAAGTAGCTGCCAAATTTATATACGAAAATATCATTACTAGATTTTGGTGTCCATTTACTTTAATCAGTGACCAAGGATCACATTTTATTAACAAAACTATCGCAAATTTAACATACCAATTCAAAATCAACCATAGAAGAAGCACAACTTATCATCCTCAATCTAATGGTGCGATTGAAGCATTCAACAAAACTTTAACAAGAGGCTTAACAAAAATTTGGAATACAAATAAGGATGACTGGGATGAGAAAATCCTTGATGTCTTGTGGGCATACAAAACAACATATAAATGATCCATAGACCAAACACCATCCAGACTTGTCTACGGGAAAGAAGTAGTTGTCCCCCTACATTTTCGACAATAGACACCAGTAATCACCGACATATTACATATCAATGTCGAAGAATCTAAGAAGGAGCGACTGATGCAACTAGCTAAGCTATAGGAACATCGACTAATTGCTATACAACACCAATAAATTCAAAAGAAACAATAGAAAGCGTGGCATGAACGAAACATCAAAAACAAAAACTTGTCGGTTGGAGACCTTACGTTGTTGTATAATAGTCGAGTCAAAGGTAAACCTAAAAAACTGCATACATAGTGGATGGGACCTTAAATCGTTGAATAAATCAATGCCAGTGGATCAGTTCGATTGAGAACATTACAAGGTAGAGTATTTCAAAAACTTGTTAATGATTCCTGACTAAAGCAGTATGAAAAAAACGGTTTCATACCTGTTAACAAAAATTGAAAAAATCTATAAAACCATAAAAACCTAAAACCAACAAAAGAAACAATCCAACAAAAATCAAAATGACAGGGATTTACTCTCAGGAAGGAAGTAGCTGAACACCGAGAATAAATAGCAACCCACATCATAACCATCGACATAACGATTACCGCCCATTTTACTGACATTTTCATAACCATGATGGATATCGACAAAAAGAAGGCTGAACGGTCTGATCAGATCATCATGATAACCGACAGAAGGAGCGCCAAAACCAGTATGCATTAAAAGAACCATCGACAAAGTGTCCTTTACATTCAATACCTCCATTAATATCTTCATCAACCAGATCGTTGCCCGCTCCACCTATAAATACCACATCATATGAAGACTTCAAATCATTATATGAATAATTAGAGAGACATAGCTATCAGACTCCCAAGATTAAAACACCTGTTCAAGAACCAGAGCACTTCACGGACATAATGACACCAAAGAAGACAAGATCTGCTACTAGCAAAACAAAGGAACTAGAAACCGCCACAACCCCATTAATATAGAGACTAGAAAACATCAGCAAAGCAAAAGTTCAAGATACATAATGGTCGAGACTATGGGCAAAAATAAAAACATTGGCATACGAAGACAAGAAAATGACAATAGAGGCTCAAAAATTAAATTCCATCATCATTATGAGCTATATAAATGGACCGCTCATGGCAAGCTTAGGGGGGACAAAAGAAATTATAGTAAAATTCATCATTAGTCGGTATCACAATGGGAAATTCGGCTTTGACAAACCCATTGAGATATCAGGTGATGTCATTTACAGATTTACAAGATTATCAAACAAGGGTGAACTGGTTCCCGTAGGTTCAAAACTAGGGTTGGTTGAAAAACTAATAGGCCATCCAACTGGAAAGAACTCTAAAGGACTAGAAATCAGCCAGATCAAGTACACCACACCTAAGATAGTAGCAAATATTATGTCTATAGGGCTAACAACTACGAAGCGCGAATGTGATTTGAGGCTTGACATGTTGGAAGTTTTCGACAACATAGCGAAGACATGAAAAACTTACTACTAGGCACAATACCTAGTTGACCTTGTCAAGAATATATGTGCAAAATGTCAGCATGAAGGCACAACAATCAGATTTTTGTCTCTCATCATATGGATTCCGATGTATTACATACGAACTATTGGATACCCAAAGTTCCTTGAGCCGATGAGATTCCATATGTGGAATTTCAATCCATTTTCAATGACCGAGAACTCTGAGGAACTAGAAGCAGCCAAAGTATTATTAGACAACTGGTTCAAAAATTTAAAAATCAAAATGACCAGATGGAGCGTACCCTAGAATATTCGAAGAAGTCTGCCACCGATATCACATATCGAGTTAGAGTTGGATCACACTGCAGTTTGGTTTATGCAGGGAGCCGCAGGGAAAGATAAACATCTCAATTATTATCCATAAGTTGAGGATATATTCGTAGAGTTAGCCTGACAATATAACACCAAAATATCCATACCGATGATTGCAAAGAAAAATGAGCAGCATATTGTCAAGCCCTTAACCGACAAGGAGAAAGAGGAAGATTATGGAGTTCATCTTCATATCAACACCTTCACCCTAGAGGACACACTAGCAGAGGGGGTAAGCACTCTTCAAATAGTTACAGTACCACCAACACAACAATCCCTTGAATTGACTCAATAACAAGAGGAGGACGATGAGCAAATAGATGAGGAAACTTAGTCCGGCAGACTAGAGTATGCTATGACAAAACATAACATCTGACAACTAGCTCTAGAAATATCTAAAGCCCAGAAGAAGAAAATCAGTCCAGTTAAAGGGAAAGGAAACACAGACTCATTCTCCGAGAGGAATCAGATGATGAGGATGAGATTCATGCCAGAGCTGGTAAGATATTGGAGGATGTTGCTAGGAATAGGATATCCGTCGAAGAACAATTCAAAAGATTCATGGAAGTAGAAGCAAAGTAGTCAAAAGAAAAGAAGGTAAGAGTCACCAACCCTCCTAAAGTTGAGTCTGTTCATTTAACCACCACTCCACCACCTCCATCCCCAACCCAGATAGTCCAAGAAGAAGTACCAAATCTGACCTCTGTCCCCCCAACAAATCCTTATAGGCAGGCATTATCTAAAAAACTCAAAGAAAAATTTGATAAATACGCCGACGTACAATAATTTATCGATAAACTTCTCAACCTTTTCCCCAGTGTTCAACAACTAAATACCACAAAACCAGTTGTCGAGTCAGGCCCTTCACAACAACTTCTTGCAATCACCCAACACCCTGACCAACAACCACTAAAGTCTACACCAAAACTAAAGATTTTCAAAGTTATTAAATCCACATTTCAAAGAAATCCCGACAAAACATCTCAAGTTGTCCCAACACACATTTCATCATTCATACCATCCACTGGAAATCCCTTACTTCCGATCAATGAAGCCGACAAAGGAACCACATCAGATGAACTTGTTCCAAATGACTAAGATGAAGTATTAAAAATAGATCAAGAAATGGTCAACCTCCTAGATTTTGTCGAAATTAATGAACCTGTCGACTCACCACCAGTATTCAAAGATCCTATGTCGTCAGACTCCATTCATAACCCTCCATCGACTCTAGAGCGTCTACCCTCGCCTCCACCACTCTCAACCTTAGTTCCACCTTCCACACCATCGTCATTTACACAACCATCCATTGATCCCCTTTCCGAAACCGTAGTTAACAAACCTCGACTTACCAGGAAGTACACCAGAACAACATATAGAACAACAACAGACATAACCATTTCCGACAGGAGCAGATGATGCACAAAATAGAGACCAATCTCGACGAAAGAGAAAAGATAAGAAAGGGAAAAAGAATAAAGAAAAGGAACAACAAAAAATATGGTTGATACAACAACATGTACCATCATCCATCCACTTCGCCCAGCTAGGGTCGACCACAACGGTGGATACACATAAAATCAGAGACGATGAGTTGGGCCGACTGATGGAATCCTTGAATACAAAATCCAGAATAAGGAAAGAAAGAAGACAAACACAAATTGAAAAACGTAAAAAAAAACAATTCTAATCCCTAACGAAATTCAGAGATCTGACACATATAATCATTCCAGTACCAAAGGGAGCCAACACCGACAAACCGTTGGAACAGGCATACCAACTATTTGAAAGTGTCATGTCTAGTCTTCAAACTCAATTACAAGAAAAGAAGGAAGAGCAGATAGAACATACTTCGGTATTGTTGCTAAATCAGTACACAACATTCTTAGAAGCTCACAAAGTGATAAAATTACATTTTAAGGAATCTACTATGACATAGGAAGTCCTAAGAAGTTGGGTCACCTATTATGGCCAAGTGTTTCAACAGCTGAGGAATACACGAGAGCACATTAAATCACTACAGAACCAACACGAGACACAGAAGAGAGGAATTAAACAATTGAAGACAAACTTGTAGAAGAGATAACAAAGCTGGACAAACTTGAGAAATAAGCACACCAATGGATAACTCAATCCAATCCTAGCTTGGACAACCTCGACGAGATTCACTCGCACATGAAGAGATTACTTGACACTGTAGAGGAGAAAGCACAAAATTTAGGCCCTGGCATTAGTAATATTGTGGACTTATCGATATAGCAGAAGATGTCGAATTTGTCAAGCATCACAACCTTGACCATCGATATCCAGAAGGCACTCCACAATTGGGAAGAATTTCAGCACCAACTAGCAGTTACAACATAAGCCATTGTGGATATTTGTGTACAAAAATGACCATCTATTAGACAACATAGTTCATCAACAAAGAAATTTTAGGATTTACTTGAGAGTTATTTTTGTTACAACCCTTGTTTCTCTGGGACTTGAGATGGCTAGGACTTTTGATGTGAAGGATCTTGGAGCTGCAAAAAAATTCTTTGGTGTTGAGATACACAGAGAGAGAAGAAATGGTAAGCTTAGGTTTTCACAGGAGAAGTATGTTGAGAAAATACTTGAAAGATTTAGAATGAATAAGTCAAAGCCTGTGAATGTTCCCTTGCCTTTCCATTTTAAACTTTCTTCAGGTTTATGTCCTAGTAGTATTGAAGAAAAGGACTGTATGTCTCGTGTACCATATGCCAATATAATAGGATGTTTAATGTATGCAACAATGTGTACAAGACCTGATATTTCACATGTAGTAGGTGTTGTTAGTAAGTATGTTGCAAATCATGGAAAAGAACACTGGAATGCAGTGAAATGGGTGCTTCAGTATCTAAGAGGCACAAGTGACTATTGTATCACCTTTAATAATAATAGTGATTCTATATGTGGTTTTGTTGATTCAGATTTCGCAGGTGATTTGGACAAGAGAGGGTCTACTTCAGGTTATGTCTTTACTCTTGCAGGTGGAGCTATAAGTTGGATGTCAAAGCTTTAGGAAACAATTGCTTTATCCACTACAGATGTTGAATACATTTTCGGCTCACATGCTTGCAAAGAGGTAATTTGGCTGAGAGGTCTGCTTAGAGAAATTGGAAGGTTGAAGAATAGTGTGTCTGTCTTCTGTGACAGTCAAAGTGCTATTCATTTGGCTACAAATCCTGTTTATCATAGTAAGAATAAACATATTGATGTAAAATATCATTTTTTAAGACAAGCCATTAGTGAAGGTGGAGTAGATCTGAAAAAGGTCCATACTCAAGAAAATTGTGCAGATATGTTCACAAAACCAGTATTGTTAGAGAAGTTACGTTGGTGTGTAGCTTCTCTTGGTTTGAAAAAAAGGTGATAAATAGTCTTGGGAAAAGTATTCGTAACCTTTGTTGTCAAGGTGGAGATTGTTAAATGACAACTAAACTAATATGTTTATGGGAGGTTTCTCATTACGAGTGTTTACGGGAAGTTTCTCATAATGGGCATAACCGACAACTGTTTACTCATGTAACTTCTCTCATGAAGTATATAGTGCATGGTTTGGATACGTAATGTATTGATTTATCTATGAGGCTGAGGCCCGTCATGTAATCTCTCCTTCTTAATTAACGAGCTTCAATACGTTGCCTATGTGGATGTTTCCCCTCTGGGCTTTTACCACATGAAATTATGGTGTTTTATATGGTGTTGTTCATGGTATGTTTGTGTAATGTGTGTCTGAGTTTTAACAGAACAAGTGGAGCAAGGAAATTCAAACATAGGTAATTCAACCATGAGGGAGCCACCAGTTGATCACCCAGCTTGTATTATGCCTCGTTGGTTGTCAGGGAATAAGGGTAGGCATTTTAATGTGTCACATGATAGACCTGCAGGAAACCGGGTGCACATATTATGTCGCATGAGCCATATGGGATGCATGCATAAGATACAATTTAGGACGCATCCATTATAATTGACGAGAGTGCTAATTTGATAACATGCAATCTGAGGAGAAGACACCAATCACAAAAGTGAAAACATTTTCATTTGATACCTCTCATCAAAGTTGATAATGTAGGGCATCAGCTAGGTATAGAGTCCGAGCAACAACGCCGAATTTTAGGTAATACTTTATTTGCAAGTTGGACAAGTCCATGATAGATAACACTTGGTCCAAGAACGAGAAAAAGCAGTACACTAAGGGAAATGAGAAGAATACTGCACAATAAGCCTGCTTGTGGGAGAAAGGGGAAGTTTCAGTTCAGATACACATCTAGGACTAAAAATAAGACGAACGTGGCCTTTATGACGATGAAAAATATCCATGTGAAAGTATGAGGGAATGAGGTTATTGCAACTATAAAAAATACAATTCATAGGTCTGCCACTTCATTGCGAGTATAGTTGGGAGGTTTCATTATGAGATATAACCGCCATTTCACTACAAGGAAAAGACCCTCTAGTGGAGGTTTTTGTGGATGCTCCTTTAAACAAATCCCAAATATTCGTTTATAGCAGAGGAGAGAGAGTGGAGTTGTTTTTTTGTTTTATTTTTTTATACATACAAAACACACTAATGTGCCTATGTCCAGTACGCATCTGCGCATACATAAACCATGTTGCATCGTGATAAAAATACCATCACGCATAAAAAATTCTTGTATAATTCTACAACTGGTGTGTTTAGCTTATGTCGACACCCTAATGCAATCACATTAATGACACATCGCTTTCAACCAAAAACATGTTGCTTATCTGCTTGAAAACATACTTTTTTTTATAAGAAAAATGAAATTTGGTGCATTTACATAATTTAACTACACTATGGCGCATGGGAAATTGGAAGCAGCAACATAATGACACCTAAAGAAAAAACACATAGACAAATTTGCTAATATTTTTATATTCACCAATGCTGAGTTTACCGACATAAAGCACATAGGTGCAATCGACAAGATATTCACCAGAGAGGGGAAGAAACCGAGGGACACAAATTTTTTAAATTGTTATCTTCATTAACGATGCATTGATATCTATAAAATGAACCGGTGCGTAAGGTAATTAAGAGTACCGAAGTAGGACAAATGAAAAAACTTGAATGTTTTAATATTTTATATTCACCATCAGTGCATCTACCTTAAATAAATGCACCAGTGTAGGGTAAACTAAAAAACATTGTTGGATATATATTTTTAATATGTTTCTTATCATTAGTGGTGTGTTTTACATATAAAATGCACTAGTGTGCAATAATTTGAAATATTTGAAGTATGGTAAACGAAAAACTAGACAAAACTTTTAAATATTTTTATAATCACTAGTGGGCGTTCACCTAAACAGAACACACCGCTGCGTTTTGATAGATACGTATTGGTATTGGGTAAAAAAATGCAGGACATAACATATTTCATCTATTTATAATGAACAATGGCATGATTGTATTTTTCCACTGCACCAGTGCACATCATTAATTACTGCACCGAATTAGGGTTAAAAAACAAATAGAAAAACGTTTCTTTTTAATTTTATATTTAACACTAGTGTGTTTATGTATCAGAAAAACACCAATGCATAGAGAGTGGAGGGCATCATATTAGAATAATTTTTAATTTTTAATTTTTAGTCGATACGGTAGTTCTCAATCACTGCACCATTGCGTTATGTTTTGAGGCACATTGGAACATGGTAAAATAAAAAAATAAAAAATTATCGAATGAAAAACCATTTTTACCATCTACAATGCTTTTGACCACCTAAGAATTGGTGCAATACTTTCCTTGTTTAGATGCACTGCAATCGGTGCTCCATGTGGTGGCATTTCTCCCTTCCATTTCTTTCTAAGTGGATTTTGAATTTTTCCAAAGAGTGGGAAAAAATTAAAATTTGGTGGACATTTCAACCATGCCTCCTCAAAGCACAAGTTACTAGGTAAACTCTTTGTTCTCTCCAAATTTAAATATTTAGCAGATAGAAAATTAAATTTGACCGTTATTTGCCTTTCTTTTTAAATTAAAAAAAACTTGTGTGGTGTGTTTTAGTTGTTTGACTTTCACCGTGGCATACAATGCACCCTGTAAATTTACAACGTGCACTATGCACGATGCATTTGCAATGTGCAATGCATTGCCTAGATAGTGCACTATACATTTCATAATGCATCACCAAAATTTTAAAATGTTTCTTCACATTAGTGATAAATAATGTGTTTCAAAAAATAGCACATTGTTAGCAGTGCGGTATAATATTGTAATGCACTAGTGTTGGTAAACACATAGAGCACCATTTTTCGATGCTTGAGATATTTTTAGACACATAACCACACTAAATTTAAAATAATATTCATGACCACGTTAACCGGTGCGCTTTGTTATTAAGTATGCATCGATTAGTTGGTGCGCTTGTGTTTAATAGGCACACTGTGATGCTAATAAAAAATAATTATAAATCTCAGAAAGAGTTGCTTCTACTATGGTGCATTGATGTGTTCATATTGCACCAACACTTCCTATTGATGGAAGCACCGCTTTTAATATTTATAAAATAATTTTGGTTCACTTTAGTAGAACACACACAACGATGCTTCTTTTTTTGTTGTTGTAAAAGTGCATTATTTTTTTAAATAAAAATTCGACACCCAATGCACTAGGGTCAACATAGTTCATAGTTTACAGTGCTTCTGGCATTTTGACGCACCGAATATCTATATGATTTAATTTTTGTTTTGTTTTGTTTATGTACCTAGTGCGTTTATGTTAGTAGCACATCATTTGCGATGCGCTAGTATTTCACAGAACATTGAGCTCGATGCTTTATTGTAATTTGGGTTCACCGTTTCTTAAATTAATTTAGTATGATAAATAAATACTATTTTATGTTAATAAATAATATTCTCATTTAATGAAATCTTTAATGTTTTTTATGTCTATTTATGAGATTTATGGATGTTATATTTGAATAAGAGACATCATAGGTGAGACCCCCATTAGTAGCAATAGGCACGGGTTGACCTATACAATGTTGTACGAGAATGGAAGGCGAGAGAGAGGGAGCGGGATTGATACCTTTTCCCATTACTTGACAGACCCAAACCCTCTTGAGGATTTTTGGCATCCTCAAGTTCTATGAGGATGATACATCCCTAAAGGGGAACTTAGTCTTTTTGATGCAGTTGATGCATTTCCAAGATCACCATAGTTAGTCCTTTCATATTGGTCCTGATAAGTGGTTCCTACCCACTAAAGAGGACAACTTCATCATTGGGCTATCCAAGAGAGGGAAGTACTTACCCCAGTCCCCTAATGTCCCGGATGGTGTTGCAATAGAGATTAATCTTAGAGATATATCAATGAGGATGTCATCGATCTTGTTTATTTTCATGTTTCTAGTGGACAACTATAGATTATTTCTTTTGGGGCAAAGGAGGTTAGGTGCCTCTCACTGTTGGAGATGACCATCACGCACCTCACCATTGATGGGAAACACATTAGTCTCCCTCTTTTATTTTATGTAGATTATTTAGTGTATATGACTAGATGCATTAGGTGGTTTGACATTTTTTGTGGTAGTTTTGTTTTGTTCTTGATAGATGTCGTTCACAGTTTGAGGAAGGGGTCAACTTCCCCTTTGTTTTAGATTTGTTTTATTTGATTTTTGAGAGGTTTCTAGTCATGGGGATGACATTTGACTGCTTCCCTCCCAAGAAGATGACTGGGGTGCAAATGCATATGTGGGGACAAAAGCTTCTCAAGAAGGGCCAACTAGGCTTCCTAGTGAGGATCAACATAGATACATTGGAGCTATTAGCTAGTGACGAGGATCATAGTTTAGATATTGTGTTGTGTGAGTACACAGGGTTCGATTGGTGACGAGGATGCACAAACATCCTCTTCACCCTGGATGATCCACCATATGCCAGAGGTAATATTAACATTATGTTTAAATTAATGAAGTTGCACTTTATTGTCTTACTCGATGCGAATACAATTTATTCTATCATTTTCTTTAAATTGTTTAATGAAATTGTCTAATTATCATTGTGTACTATATGTTTTGAAGGAATTGACACCTATGTTGGGGAGGAGCCTCCCCAAGTTGTTGATGATGAGATGGATGAGCCGAATGATCAGGTGCTTCAATTTTGGAGACTTGGCATGCGATGCAAGCCTGCTACGAGATTAATGCAGTAGTTGGGTGACAAGTTATCAACACTATTGGCTCAACATAGAGTTTATCATGTATGGATTTAGGATATTACACAAGACCCCACGTGTTAGCACTTGTGCTAAATTTTTTAGATTTCTACACAGGCAGCCTCACTATTACCCTTGCTGAGGTCTAGGACAATGCAATTGAAGGGGGTATAGGAAAAAATGTTCTATATATTACGTTTGGGAGGCTTTTCCTAAGCATGAACATAAAATTGGGTTACCCCATGGTGTGGCATGAGAAAACATCTAGGGTCTTGGGGTTAGGATCCTGCATTCTGGTTCAAATATGAAGATCCACTCATAGTTCTCCAATGGCGAAGATGAATGACACGGATCCAGGACGAAGATAATCCACGGTTGAAAAAGGTGTGTAGGATCCACCATTGGATGAATGGGTGGTGAAAATCGAGGGTTGTTAAGGATTTCACTGAGAAAATATGCATGAAGAAATGAGCTATGGAGACACGAAAAATCAATTAAGCTTCCCATTTTTCGACGATCAAGATTGGATGCCGTCGAATATCGACAGCGGAGGGGGATTTCGTGCAACCAACCTGCATGGGGGATAACATATGTCATGGTTGCAAAATTTTGTAGGGTCCGCCTATCCTAACGGTCATGATCTTTGGTGAACCAGATCTGTGGTGGAGATGCGGTTCGCAGTGGAAATATGCGGGAGTATTAAAGGTGTATAGTGGCTGTGAAATCTTGAGGGGTCCACACAGTTTAACGATCAGGATTACAGAGGGGGAATATCTACGGAGGAAATTCATTTCGCTGACCAAAAATGCACGAAAGATAAGATGACGAGGTGATGCAAAGTTCTATAGGGCCTACACTCTCGGACGACGGAGATATGGCAGAGGTTAGATCGACAGAGGATAGTTTCACGATGGAGACATGCACGACGGTTAGCAAGCAGGAGGATCACGAAACAAGGTAGGGGTCACATAGTTTAACAACCGAGACCCCTCGTGGAGGATATCTACGATCGTGGTATGTTTGGCAGTCCAAAGATGCTAGGGGAGATAAGGAGGACAAAGGTTGCAAAATGGAGATCAAGGTAGGTAATATTGACAACGTAGATTACATCATGGGGTGATCAATGGTCAAGGAAGGTCGCGGACTTGGTCGATGCAGATCACATCTAGCAATCTCAAGATCTATTGCATGATGCACATAATGATGATGAACGCCATAATGATTAGGCAACAGAAGGTAGGTATGTCCTTTTCATGTTGTATGGTAAGGAAGAAGGGCACTCAAAACCAGGGCATATCGATATCATCATATGTAATGTCCCCGGTTTTGACCTCGTTTGCAAGATGTATATAATGTAATTAATCATGGTGACGAGCTCAAGGCAAAGGACCCACCATCAATTTGGTCGTGTATGTTTCGGCAATAGGGGTAGTTGCCGATGGAATGTCGTGCTATCCGACACATTATAATTCGGCATCATGTAAATACACACATCAAATAAAAACTAAAACCACAACCAGCTACGGTAGTGCAACGTTGAATGAAAAGGGCATGGTTCCAAAGGATAAGGGGTGGGGATGTCAAACCTTAGTCTATGGGGGAAAAACCCATGTTTTGCCACCTTTGTTTGTTTGCCACCTTTCCTTGTCTCATCCAACCTTGTCAACCTCTTTAATGCTTCAGCTGGTGGTTGAGGAGTTATGGCTGAGTGGTTGAGGGCAGTCATTGCCTTTGGGAGTGGAGTGGTAGGACGGTCAGTCCCTTACCCACACCCCCACTCCACCCACGACTCCATTCTTGCCCTGCCTGTTCGTCTTCCTCATGCAGAGGTCGGTTCATTTTCCTCACGCGCCTGTTCATTCTGCCGATCGCGCGTTCTCTCCACTGGCTGTTCATTCTCTCCACGGTCAGTTCTTCCTCACGCAGGTCATTCGATTCGCGCACACAGGCTGGGATCCTCATGCAGGGAGGCTTTCTGTTCCTCCTCACGCACCAGTCGTGGGTCTGTTGGGTTGTTTTTCACCCACGATTTGGGTTGCTGTCATTCCTCCACGACTGTTGGATGCTGTTGAGTCGTTTTCCCTGCTGTGAGCCGAGCTCACTGATTTTCGTTTTGGGACTATGGCCTTCCCTGCATTTGGTTGGCTGTGGTGTTTAAATTTCGTTTTGGGCCACTGAGGATTTCCAATCCGTGGTTGATTTTCCCTTCGTCCACGATGGGAGTTGGCTTCCCTTCTATTTGTGGACTGTGTAAGTTGCCAGCTGTTACCTGGAGGAATCGTGTGTGCTGTTGGCTATTAGTTTCCATGTATGTCGGCTGAGTCTTCCATGGCTATGCTGGGAGCTCTGTATCTTATCCACTGTGGGCTGTGGATTGTTGCCACCGTTTCTATTTTTGGAGTTGGGTTGTTGTTATACCCTGGCTTGGGTGTTGTTGCTGAGTTGTTTTGGCCATGTTAGGGCCAAGAACAACTCCGTGTTGCCTTGTGGACTTGAGCTGTGCTCATATTCTGTTTGGGATTATCCCTGGTTGCCTTTGCTCCTTCACAGAGCTGTGAAGGGATCGGGGTGCTACTGGTATGCAGTGGTTGTCCCCTTAGTCCTTGAGGAATCATGCCCAGCTCGGGGGTGGCAGCATTGCTGAGAGATTGATGAGCAAGTTGGCCTATGGTTGGGTGGAACGTTGCAGCGACATAGCTGGTTGTGGGATTCTTTATCAAAAGATAAGTACTGCTGCTAATTCATCTCTGTAATTTATATCTATTGTATATGGAATTATGATGAACATGTTTATGCTGGAAATGTGTCTGTGTTGCTTCCGCTGAATGTTGATTCATTCTGCATCTGTGTATGCTTGTAAGTTTTAATTCCAGCATTGTTTTCTTTTGATTATGTTCATGGGGCGGTTTTCCCGGTCGGGTTTGATGTTCGTCGCGTCCTCTTCGCCGGTCTGAGGGACGAGGACGTGACATCATAAGGAGGGATCGATGAAGTTACAAATGTCAAGTCTACACACCATGAGATAAGCTGAGGCTGAAGGTCACTTCCGCTAATGATATCATGTGGTCACAACAGAAAGGGGTGGCGTAGGTTGCATATCCACATAAGGAATCAGATCAAGATCCCACGTGACCATTAGTGTTGTCATCATGCCACTCGATGATGGCGTGTGTGAAGATTTGATTTACTCTTAGTTGAACTCAACCTCCTAGCTCGTTATAATGCCATAGTCAGAGCCGTTATGAGATACAAATTGAGTGAATACTAGTGAAGAACAAGGATGACTAAATGTTGTTCTGCTAAGGATCTTGGGGGTCCTGATATGGGACCTGTAATGACTGTTCTGCTTGGAAAGCCTGTTTTTCGATGTGTTTTGTTGACCATTGGGTGATGTTTGGAAATTCAGTCATTTATGAACCTTCACGCAAAAGCAACGCCAACCATCGGGGTAGAGATGTTCATTACATTAGGAAGACCTTCTGATGTTGGTAAGGGAAATATAAAGATGTTCATTCCATTAGAAAGACTTCCTGATTTTGGTAAGGGCAATGTTGTCCTGAAAAAATGCAACACCACTTTGGAAACAAATCCTAGAGTTCCCGCTCCTAAGAACATCCCACCAAAACCTCCAGACAAGGCCGAGGACTCCATTGCCACGATGCATAGCATCCATTGCTAGGAACGGTCGGTCTGAATGAGTGTTCAGATTGGGGGAGAAAGGATCAGAGGTCTTTGTCATCATTGTCCTTGTTGCAAATTTCCAACTTTAATGAAGGTGATGACGAGTCCAAAGAGGTGTTGCGTTGGCATATCCTATAGGAAGGATCTAGTCCCGATAGAAGAAGCCGACAAGAATGAGAATCCCATAAAGGATTTAGTACTGTTGATAAATGGGGCTGTCTTCTCCAAGTATACGCAAATAATAGTGTTACCAGGAGATATAGATACCGAATGAAAATCCAAACATAAAATGAACATAAACCTTCCTGCTAGCTGTGAACACAGGCAAAACATGATTATCAAACAAAGAATGAACATAAAGGTTAGAAGCAGAAAATGTCACAGGGCTAATTCATCCTGTATGCCAAAATGTATGCAAGAGGAATAAAACCATTAGCGAAGCTCTGGAATGTCACTATCGAAGCAACCGAGCCTGCATCCCAGACGTTGCATTGCTATTTTGATCTAGCGTGGCTGTCACTTCATATTGCCCTTTGTAGGTGTAAATCGTGGTGAATCTGCCACCTCAGGAAGTTTGTTAGGATTGGTTATAATGATTCAGGATTTGATCCCCAATTTTTGTAACAGAACTAGGCTTTGTTTAGAGGTTGGTCTCAATATCCATTGCATTATAAATATAATCTCCTCAGAGGAGGATAGGTGGTTGATATGACTTTCACATTTTTGAGGCCTCTGCGCCGGAGTTGTAGCTATGCAAACATTTTTTGGAATGATAATGCAAATAATTCTCTAATTTTATGATATTCATCATGATGTCTGTATGTAGTTTGTGTTCTCTATTTATGTCATTTTCCATATGTGTTAATTCCTGCTTAATGCTTTCTAGTTTTATGTGAGGAATTTGTTTCATTAAGCGTTGCTTTCATTAAATGTAGCATTTGTTATGTGTCTGTAATGGTTGTTATGGAATTCATATTTGTTATATGCTCCATTTCTATCATTTCCCTTATCATGTTATTCTGCTAAAGGTGTTCGCAAGGGATTCATCCATAGATAGGTGCCCCTTACTGCACTGGGATTTTCTCCTTTCTCCTACCATCACTTTAAGATATTTGGCTGAATATTGCACTTACTTTGCCTCATAATATAGAAAAGAAAATCATGGTTCATTATTTGATGTAATTTCCTTGAATGGTTTAGATTGTGACTCCATCGCCCAATGGTTTTGATATCCATCTATCTTTCAATCTTTGTTGACAAACAAACCTGTTACCGTCAGAAATCTAGCCTTTTGCATGCTTGTTTAAAGCTATATGTGTATGTGAAAGACCTCGAGAGAAGAGAGAGCCCTCTCTGACTGTATTTTCTAGAATACAGTATAAATATTGGTTTGAAATGGTTACCCTTGTGATTTCCTGCCGCAACCATAGGAAAATTACAGGGTGCTAACACCATGATTGTAGAGATATGGAGGAATATTCCTCACAATATTATGCTTCTTATGCATCATATCATTGGTGCAATCAACCTTGAAATAGAGAGGAGCGAAGTCCACGATAATGAGTCTTCATCTGATGAGGTTGGCGATCCTCCTTGTCCACCTCCTCCTTCACCTCTCTAAGCTGATCAACCACCATCTCCTCCATATCGTCTTTCACTTTGTCGAGCTAACCAACCACTATCTCCTCTACCTTCTACTTCTCCTTGTCAATCCAACCAACCACCATGTCCTCCTCCACTAGTTGGTCAACCATCCTTCCTCCACATGAAACCGATTCATGACCATCTTCGGCTCTAGTACATGTTGGTCGACCACCCTCTCCTCCTCATCTAGACAACCATTCGCCATCTCATACTCGACCAATCCCCTTAACAGTTCTAGATATGATGGTCAGATTGGGTGAGGTTGATCCTCATGGAGAGATTTTTTCTCTGCTTCAGTCTACATTGTCTCCTTGCAGAGGTATTGATTCCTCTGGATTCATTGGTGGAGGTACAAATGCCTCTAGTTATATTGGTGGAGGTATTGATGACTCTAGTTAAAGAGGTGGACCAGATATGTTATAGTAGTTATTTGACCTGATATATATATATATATATATGCTACATTTTTCATGTTGATGTTGTTGTGTATATTGTTAGGTCATGTTAGATATGTTTGCTAAATGTGTTTGATATATCTGGTTGTTAAATAATGCTTGTTAGATAGATGTGATGATTATGTTAGACAATGCTTGTGTTTTATTAGATGTGATGATTATATTTGTGTGCTAGATGTATATGTTAGATGATGTTAGGTAATTTTTAGATGTGTATTTTAGGTCATGTTTGATGTGTATGCTATAAGATGTTGTTAGATAATGCTTGTGTTTTTTAGATGATTATGTTAATTGTGATTGATGTGCTTTATGTTAGATAATGTTAGATATTTTTTATGTGTATATTAGGTGGTACTTTTGTTTGATAGATAATTATAGATGTGTATGTTAGATGGTGTTAGCTAACTTTAGATAATGTTTATGTTTGTTAGGTGATGATGATGGTACAATAGATAATGTTAGGTGATTTTAGATGTAATTATTGGATGTGTGTGTGCGTGTGTATATATATATATATATA
>LPNX010203058.1:284510-304688 GCA_001517045.1 Pseudotsuga menziesii
GGAAGTTCAAAAATGACCTGGGTCCTCCCTCCAGGAGGGAAAACAGGTCCCCAAAAATAAAACCCTCCCTCCAGGAGGGAAAACAGACCCCAGAAAAAGACATATACAAAAAATTCCATGTTCTGGGAGTGCCTAACAAACAGACTCCAAGTTTGCAAAGATAGAAGCAAGAGAAAAACCTGAGTATGTATTGCAGATCCACATGTAGCTGAACAAAACAAAAAAACTTGAAGAAACCTGATTATGGTTTATGAAATGGTTCCTCCTCAATTGGGCAACTGTAACTTGTGAAATCTGGCTGCGCTGGCTCGCTTGGCTTTTCAATAGGGTCGTCACTGGAGGTGTTCATCTCCTCATCATTGGTGGCATCGTCCTCCTCAATGGTACTTGCAGGGGATGGCTTAGTGGGGAGAGGGGCAGATTGTTTTACTAAGACTGGGTTAGAGGTGAAATTGCTGGAAGGGAGGGTGGAGGCTCGGCTCTGTGGAGGCGGAATGGAGGTTGCAGGAGGGGCTAAGATGGTGGCTGGGGAAGTAGCGGAGCTCATAGGAGCATTTGTTGTGGGTGGAGCCACTTGTCAAATCCGAGGTGGTAGCTGAGCTTGAGGTGTAGGCTGTGCAGGTGCCAACGGATAGAAACGAAGAATGAAACCGATGAGCAAGCTCTTAAAGAACCAATAGTTTTGTCGTCGCTCCAAGGTTCTTCCAGTAGCATCGATAACCTCTGAAACTTCATCCTCCAAGTCGTTGGCAATCCTCTGAACCTCTTCAGGAATTTCTAGGTCAAATCCGTACCCACCTGCATGAGCTGAGAGTGGGATTTGGCGCCTTGCCTGTACGCCTCTTCCCTTCCTGCCACAACAAGGAGAACCACGCTGTCTCCTGAACATGGTTGAGTGGCTAAAGACAACAGAAACTCAAGCTGGGTTGAGCCTCACCGTGTGGATCAGAGCTGAGCTCACTGAATCAATGGAAGCTTGAGAGCGAGAGCGGCGAAGGATGGAGAAAATGGCTTTGTTCACGAGGAGGAGGGTGGCGAAGAGGTGAGAACGATGATCCATGCAACGAGCTGGCAAGTTAATGCAGCCTTGTTGCAAGGTGACGAGCATGTCCAATCGGCCATTTTGGAGCTGGCCATGTCCTGGCCTTGTATAAAGGCCAGCCGGCAGATGGCACGACATGAAGAGCTCACGTGGGGAGGGAGGTAGCTCTGTCAGCCTCCCCCACGTCACTGTTGTGCTGGAAATCACCCACATCCGGGTTATTGGATGTGTATATTAAATGATGTTTACTAAGTATATATATGTGTGTGTGTGTGTGTGTTTTAGATGATGTTTATGTTTGTTAGGTGGTGATATATGTGTAGGTTAGATGTTGTTTGTCATACACATGTGATGGTTATGTTACATGATGTTTAAGTTTGTTAGGTGGCCATGATGATGATGATGATGGTACATTAAATGATGTTAGGTGATGGTCGTGGTGTCCATGTATTTGATGATCACATTTTACTATTTAATATTGTTATGTATATATAGATGTAATACCCTTTGGTTTATATTTTGGACATATTATTATTGTTGTTATGTTGGACATAGTGGCACAAGGTACCTAGACTATGATTTACACATTATTATTATTTTTATTATGTTGGATTTATAAAATAATTAATAAAATAAAAAGAACCAGACGTCTGATGCCACGAAAGAGAGTATGAGGAACCATGATGTTACGAGCAAGGGGTTGTGGAAAAGTGTTTACCTATGTGTGTTGAGCCTATGTTGATGTTGTACACCTTTCTTATGTACTTAATGGACCCTCTTGGTTATGTACTTTCATGTGTTATTTTACTCGGTTTGATTTACCTTGAGATTAATTTTTACTTGAGGATTGGAGTCCCTCTCTGACCTAATGCACCATCATGAGTTGGATTACTGTGCCTCTTGGTGTAACCACTTAATGTGTAGCTCCTATTTGATATTTTTGGAATGTAACTCTCATTCTTTTGTCCCTCTCCCTCCCAATTCGAATTTCTCATGAATGAATTCAATTTTGTTGTGTTAAAAGTCACTCTTGTGTGTTGGCTCATGATTTTGCTCTTGTGCTTATGTTTGACACTTGTGGTTTGATTTTGATGCTCTTGGTATGAGATACTTGCTGAGCCTGTACCCAAGCTAAGTTAATCTAGATCCATCGGTATTTGTCCTAGAAGCATTGGAATTTCCCTGGATTGGAAGTGCTACTTGCCATTGGGTTCTAGTTGGGCTATTGCCCTGGAGCCACTCGAATTGCCCTGAGTTGAAATAGAAGTCCTACTTGCCATTGGGTTGTGGTTGGATTGATATCTTGAGAGAATTTGTGGTTGAGTATTCCCTTTCTTGTGAAATCATGGTTCTAGCTTAGGGGTGACCATTGCAAAGTGTTTTTTGGCTTATATCATGTCTACGACTGGACGAAACGTGGCATGGTCGAGTCCATTTATTTATTTGGGAAAGATAAATGCTTTATATCATGCTTATTTAATTTTTTTTGGATCTGATATGATTTATTTATGGATTCACATGTAATTTTTTATGAAACTTATGAGCTATTTGTGGAATAAATTTCTCATGGAATTCAATCTATTTATGCAAGCAAATTTTGTAAAGGAATTGGAAACTAGTTTTTGGGATTTTGTACACAAATTGCTTGAGGAAATGATTATTTGTAACCTTTGATAAAGAACTAATATTTCTTCCCCTATTCATTATATAATGTGTAATTTGATGGTACAGTAGCCTTATAATGGTTTAATAAACTTCTCTTTGATGCTTCTACATTTTATTTGAAAACTAGTTTTTTGATTGAATTGTTTTGCAATTTAGTTTGGAGACTTGGCACATGAAGTGTTTGTAAAAAATGCCTATTTGTTATTTTACAATTATTTATGATAAATGCACTTTCATTATATGTGATAATTTTATGGTAAATATTCTTGATAGTGTTTGGGAAATGTCTTATGAAATTCTAGATCAATTTCCAATTTCTAGCTCCTTCAATGGAATTATTTTGAGTAGATTTGTGACTTTGCATATGAAGTGTTTGAAAAAATGTTATAATGATATGTATTTCTATTATTGATTATAAAACATGTTATTTATATTTTTAATGGCATTGTAATGATTCTATGAGCTATAGATTTAATTATTCTAGTGATTCCTGGAATTACTAGTCAATTCAGATGAGTGGAATTATCTAGTTTTGTGAATTATTTGATGGACTATATAGGGGTGGAAAGATACATCCATATGAATGTAGGAGACCCCTGATATTTTTTCTATGATCTACATTAGTAATATATTTCTCTTTATTTGGCCTTTGGAAGGTTAAATTGGAAACTAGGTACATTGCGGTGAAAATTGATAACTAGTTGTGCATTGAAATCTATGTTTTCATAAAATCGGAATACTACAACCATGTGCTCTATTTATAACATGTTATTGTGCTATAGGTGGATACTTATAAGGTGTGATCCTTTAATTATGGATGCATTTCATTTTGGCTTAGTTATTTAGACTCAATTCCTTGTGGTGAATGTTTACTAGTTTAATTGGAATTGATGTAAAAGATTGCCTTATGTGCAATTGGAATGATATGAAAATACAAATTTTATTGGATGTAGGTGCATGATTAAATATTCTGTTAATGGATTTAGGATTACTTTTTGGTTTAATGACATGGTTACAAGTTGATTTTATGCAAGAATAGTTGCTTAGGACTTGTGGACTCTCTTTCGTAATTATCATGATTAATTATGGTAATTTTGGTAATTAGGACTTATTTTAGATGTTATTAATCCATTAGGATTGATAATCAATGGTTATTTTTAATACAATTGGATTTGCAATAAGCGTCGTCACTTGTGCACTAAGTGTCATTAAGTGTTGTAATTAACAACTTATTTACCAGTTAACTGTGAATAAGAATAATTATCCTTTAGAAGTGATTATCATATGTGATATGGATTGGAATGAAATATTTATGATGTTATATGATTTTAAGAAACTTTCCCATCCCTTGAATTGGTTTTTGGAATATTTATTGACTTTATTTTAATTTATTGGTTATCAAAGGGATTTTGTCGAAATTAAATCATGAAAAATGAAATTAAATATTTGTTTGACTAATACGCCATGCTAAAATGATCTAATTATCCTTAGAGATATAATTATATGTACCTGAGACCATTTGATAGCCCCGAGGATGTTACAGGTGGTATCAGAGCTGCGGTTGCAACACTGCGACTGTTGGCCTATTGTTCACTTTAAATTTGCTTGCATAAATAAAAGTTAAATGTTGCCAATATGAAAGTTAATTATGAAAGTGCCGCTATCTTTGTGAAAGATGAAAACTTACTTGTTATTTTGAATATTTAGAAGGTTTTTGAAAATAATTATATCCTTTTATGCATTTGCTCAGTTATTTATTTCAAAAATTGAAGACTAGTATAGTATGCTTTGTTTCATCTTAACTAGAAAATTAATTATTATTTGTGAAAATAAATAAATCTAATAATGGAATGTTAAAAAAACTTAGAATTAACACGTTGTAAATCATAGTAAATAATTTAGTTGAAGAAGACCCTGTAGATAAAAACAATAGAGGATTGAAGTTAAACATACAACTCCTTATGGCCATGAAGAGGAGTATGTGGGAAGGAGGAGGAGTAGTTCATACCTTGACTTGGAAGACTCGGTTAAGAAATGTAATGAAAATATCACCCACCTTTAATAATAGATCATGAAAGAACTAATATACTTAAATACTACCCAAGATAAGAAATAAAGGAAAATCGTGAAAACTTACTCTAGGATGGACTTTCCACTAGACAGTTACCGTACACCTCATGTTATCACTTAGCAATTTCTTTGGGATGTATCAAAAAAATGCCTAAGGTATCCTTTTAAAAAAACTTGAGGATTGGAACTGACCTTTTCCCAACTAGAGAGGGCTCTCTCAATTCAAAAGAAGCTCAGAAGGTCAGATATGAAATAAAGGAAATGATTTTAATAAACTTGTTGGTTGAGATAATGGGATAAACCATTGGGAATATGGTCACAAAACAATCAATAGATTAAAGAACTTAAGACTAAGGATAAAGTGGAACTTCATAAGGGTAAGGAAGCCTATGCAACTCTGATTTGACAAGTCTTGTTGAGGTATGGGGAGCATAAATAAGATATACAGACCATTATCTTACAACATCTATCAATGATGAATCCAAAAATAACTGTAGAAGAAAGAAATGGAATATTTAATTGCCATGAACATAGCATTAGAACATAGTGAATTCCATTCATACATTCTCCAATTAAATATTTGAAACAACACACATATACATGGAATGATAACTCGAGAAAAACAAGAAACACAATACTAGATTGCAAAGACATATGAATCCTTGGAAATAACACTGTACTTTTTAGCCTAAAAAATTTTGTATTAAGAATTTGGAAGTACAACCAATAGTATCTTCAAAAACATTCAAACTAACCCATTAAACCTCCTCCTTTCTTCATTTGGGATCAAACTCATCTTGGTGAGTTTCCTCTACCCATTCTGAGGTTGAATTAAATATCATCCAACACAATGGTATCTGTATCAGGAATTTTGTTTAGTAAATGGTGTTGAAATTAGGTTTAGATTAGGGTTTGAAGTAGGAGATTAAAATTTTTGTACTTCAGAAAATAAAATTACAAAATCAGTTTTGAAAGAAAATAGTACAGCTGTAATAAATTAAGACATAATTTTCATCTCTTTTAACTTTAACATTCCCAAATATCATTGTGTTAAGTTGAAGCACACATTTAACAATTGCAGATGTAGAGCATCAGTAGTAGTAATATTAATTAGACAAAGCTATAACAACAGTAATAGATTTAACTCTCAATACAAAAGAAAATTTTTGATAACTTACCTGGTGAGTTGAGACCTTCCTTATACTTAGAAATTTAACTTTCAGAACAAAATTTGCCTCTCAGAGGAAATCCAATCAACGGGAACAAAACTGAATCTTACTTGAGGGTATGTACAAACCTAAGAGAGAGATATATAATGTGTTGTAGGAAAGGAATAGTCAATTAGAGTAAAGGCTTGGGATAGTCAACAAGTACCCAACAATTGAATGGAATCCCTAAGCAACCCTAAATAGGAATTATCAACCTCATAGGCCCAAATAGACCTCAAAAAAACATGTGGAAGTCTTCAACAAGTAGATCACAACCCTAGATAAGGTGTTATCAATAGGAGACAACCTTAAAACTGTAGATATGACCCAAACAAAGTCCAAGTAGGAAGCATCCTCCACAAACATTCCTAACACACTCCACATGGGAAACAAACAACCCAACACAAGCCACGACCTTCAAAAAATATTCTATTATGGTAGCAAATAGTGCAAGAGAGAAACAAACCTCCCCTAAACAATCCATTGGGAAACAGAAGAGCCACAAGGGGCATCAATCCTCACCCAAGACAGTCTATAGTGGGAAGGAGGAAACCCCGAATAGTAGCGTTCACTCCCAGACAAACTTTAACAACAACATCACCACCTCAACTGATGATGACAGTCCCAAGCAACCCTAGAATAGTTGTAATACCCTCAAAGACAGGTGGCAGTAGGCAATAAACAACTAGGACAAGTATTAGCCTCATCAATAAGACAACAATACTCATTTATAGGCTTAGATGGATTAGTGGCACTATAAACCATGTAGATGCAGACTCTAACCAGATCTAGGCGCTCACAAGACAAGGAAATAATAATCTAGTAGCAACAACAGTCTATTAAACCCTTGGCGTCATCCACAAATGGTGTGGCATAAACCCTATAACAAGCTCAAGTAGATAAAATTTGAGCTATGTCCTTTTGGATGATCTCACAATGAAGAATTAGGATTATATTTATACCCTCGTAGTGGCTTCTAGAAGGACCCCCTTCTAATTCTTCATTGACTTAGGGTTTCTAACAATTAGGTTAATATGTCATTAAAAATAATGAAAGTTACCTGTTATAAAATTATAACTCAATATTAAAATTTCTTTATGAGTGGGTAACAAGGACAAGTCAAAAGGTAGGGTGACATGCTTTGGCCGGGGGGGGGTGCTAGTAAATAGGACCAACAAGGAGGGGTCAACA
The DNA here is from genome assembly GCA_001517045.1 of Pseudotsuga menziesii. Classification (NCBI taxonomy): domain Eukaryota; kingdom Viridiplantae; phylum Streptophyta; class Pinopsida; order Pinales; family Pinaceae; genus Pseudotsuga; species Pseudotsuga menziesii. Next base: position 291,687 of record LPNX010203058.1, read on the forward strand.
CAAGACAAGGATAACCAATATAAAACAAGGATGGGTAAACACCCCTCAAAGACTAAGAGCAACAAAGTGGGAATACAACCTTTATAACCAAAAGACCAAGGGTATAAAAACAAGGTGGGAATACAACTTATTTATCTCTCTCAAATGTAGAAGTGTTACATACAATAACTGGAAGTTTTATCATTTCTATATAAGGAAGGTCTAAACTGGATGATGTGATCCTATGGTTCTCCTTATTGCTCCTAAAGGTCAAGTGCTAGTGATATCATCATGGGGTGGCTAGTCTTTGTAAGAAACAACCTAGCTCAACGATTTAGAAGAGGAGGGAATCACACATTATCATCTTGGTTAACTGACCAATATCCACCATGTTAACTAACTAGGACTACACCTGTAGGACCTCATTGGTCCTAGACCAAGTATATGCTTGGCCCCAAACCAAGATGTCTCTGTCTCATCCTCCAAGATCTGCTTGGTCCTTATGACCAAGCATTGTCTGGCCCTTGCCGAAAAATACCTAGAGATAGATAGGGGCCCTAGCCACATGTTAGGGACTTTGCCATGTAATCAACCTGCTTGTTCCTAGACCAAGAATCCCAGTAGACTATTGGGGGGCCTAGGGTACATGTTAGGGACTTACTCTACTTGATTAATTGACCAAGAACCCTAGTTAATTGACTAGGGTTCCATTCATAGAATGGTCCTCGCAACTGCACTATCTTTAAGTCTTCATCTCAACAACACTAAGCTTGTCTTGGAAGTATACAAACTTTGTCATGGACATAGGCTTAGTTAACATATCGATAATTTGTCTATCTGATCGAACATACTGCACCATGTCCTTGACATGGTGATACTTCCTCTCGATGTGTTACGACCTGTCATAGAATACATGATTTTCTGAGAGCTTCAAACAACTCTAAATGTCAACAAGAAGCTCGATATTATAGATCCACTTAGAAGTTATAACTGACTGATGGAATTAGCTCACTTCCATGTTTATATCCCTAGGAGGCTCTCTTGAAGTGACAAGAAACAACTTTCTCAAGGGAAATCACATATTTACTTTGCAATCCCATTTTGTTGGGGATTAAGGAGTACATTTGGCTCCCTCTTGATCTCTGAACTTACCAGTTGTTCTACTCTAGTAAGGAACAAGTCATCAATAGCATATACCTGGCAGGTTCTCTTTTGTTGACTCTATTCTAACACTTGGGAGGATGAACATCTAAATTAATTGATCCTGCATCTCGTGGAGCCTCTTAATGCCTCTGTATCTGAGCACTCATCTCCCTTTGAACCGTGCATCTAACTCTAAGCATAAACATGAAATGCAGATTTAATCACTTTTCATCAAAGGAAGTCATATCATCCTCTTCTTGTGGATCATTCCTACAAGTTTAATTTAGTTCGATAGTCAACAATAACCAATATCAATTTCCCATAATGACATGGACTTAGCATCCATCCATATACTAGGAAACTATCTAGATGCCATCAAGAACATATCAATTACACATATATGCAACATGTCATAAAAATATGTTTCACCATGAAAATTCAAAGAATCAAACGAGTTGGGATAGAAAGTCCTCCCTCTTTATATTTTCCCTTATACGGAAGTCACAATGTGCATCTTAAAATTGTCAGTATATTGGACATGTACTTCTAAAGTGTGCAATTTCATAATCATCATATCATACTATTAGATTATAACCCTAGATATGAGAAATTTAAATTTCATACATAAATGAACTCTAAACTTCTTTGCACTTGCATATTCAAATCACATTGATCAATGAATAAAAAATCTCTTTACGTAGTATAATGATCAAGCTAGAAGGTATCATGATTGTACAACCCCTTGATTAAGATCGAGTCAAGATATAAACACATGAAGAGTTAAGTAGCCTTCTTACTCACCTCAGGATAAAACATACCTGATTCAATCCTACTGATATTTCTCATTGTATTTGACATACCTCTTCAAGGGATCATCAAGTCCATAGCCTACTTAATAGATTATCTCTTTTCTTGAACCACTGGATCTATGATAAGCACATTCTTTTTTTGCAGCCAATTAAAACTTGTATGAGGTCATCCAACTTTGATTACTACACAATTTCTCTTGCAGCCAAATAATGTTCAAACCCTTATTGCCAACTTGATGAACTTTGTCCAGAAACCCCTAAGGTCAAGTTGGTTGGTACTCAAACCCTTACCTTAGAATCTATGCAGACTCTGATAGGATGCAAAATAAGAGTTATCTACAAACCCAACTAAGCTTTGATACCATGTGAAATTTTTAGGGTATTCATAAAAAGTTGACAAACTTGTACTTTAATGTAGATAAAAATAAAATAATACTGAAGTAAAAGTACAACAGTAGTAAAAGTCTAGCAAAAAAAAAATCATGTCTTTCAACTTTAGCACTCCCAAAGATCACTATGTTAAAGTTGAAGCACACATTTAACAATTGCAGATGTATAACCAACAAAGTAGAAACAATAGTAAGACTAATAAGAAAAAACTATAGAAACAGTAAGATATCTAAATCAAAAGAAACAATTCTGAGTTGGACCTTCCTTATACTCATAAATACTTTCAAATAAGACCTTGTCTCCCAAAGACAAGTCACTAAAAGGAACATGTATGGTCCTTACCTGAGGGCATGGATATAGCTGAGAGAAAGAGAAAGTTAAAGTGTTGTAGGGTTGTATTAGACAAGTACAATAGAATATACAACAGTTAAAGCATTCAAGATCAACCTCAAGAAATTAATCAAGACAACTAACAAGTCCACACAGTCATTGGCCCATTCAAACAATCCTCACACGGGTTGTGGCCCACACTAACAACCCAATACTGGAAACAACCTACACATACAAACCATACACAAGTAGTGGCTCAACAAACAATCCACAAATATGATAGTGGCCTACTCTAACAACCCAACAAGGGAAACAACTACTCAACAATCCATAAAGTAGGGAAACGACATGCTCTAATAGCCACATAAGGGAAACGACCTATCCTAGCATCCCTTATATAGGATGCGGCCTCAACAAACAACCCACAAACAACCCATGTCTAAGGCAACAACCTTCAAATAATCACGATTCAAGTGAAAACCCAACAAACAACCCACAGTTAAGGTGACAACCTTCAAACACTCCACAACTCAGGTGAAAGGCCAACAAACATCCCATGGTTAAGGTGACCGCCTTCAAACAGTCCACGACTCAGGTGAAAGGCCAAAAAAACCCACGGTTAAGGTGACAACCCTAAAACAACTCATGGTTAAGGTGATATCCCAAGCAAACAACCTACACCACCTTCACAATAGTTAGCAGTAATAGTGACACCTTCAACCAATGAGGGCAACCCATAAAACAAAGTACATCAGAAGAGCATAACTCACATGTGTGAAGAAGGAGAAGCAAGCAACTGCAAAGAGTCCAAATCAAGAGATCACTCAAGCAAGAGAAGGTAGGAAATCCCTAGGCGTCACCCAAGGAAACCATCCATGCTCAGTTGTATCTACATGTGATCAGTTCTAGTCCTCAAAGTGCAAACTTCTTAAAATGCATAGAAGACCCTTTCTTTAGTAAGGTCATCACCATTGTCAGCAATTGGTGGATCTTCAATAATGGTTGCATTAGTTGCATGTAGTTTATATTTGATTTTTCCTTTAAGAACATCATTGGCTCGAAATCTACAGTTCCAAGTTGTGTGACCCATTTTCTTGCAATAGTGGCATTTCATCTCCCCCTTGCCTTTAGTTTATTTGGTATGATTGTTTCTTGAGTATAATGTCATATCATATTGAGGATCACCTTTGGTCTCTCTTGCAATGGTTCTCTTTTCTTTAGTTAAGAAAGCAACAATATTTCTTCCATAATTTGAGAAGGTAATTGGCTAAGAGTAAGGATTGCATTATTTTATTGAGAAGTTGGTATGTTAAACATAATGGATTTGGCATCTTCTTCCTCTATTGTAGCTTTGACTTCAGCTAGTTATTTCATGATAGATATGAGATTATTTATGTGGTTAGACATAGTGATCACCTTGATAGATACATTGAATATGAATAATTGTAGCTTCAAAGAAAAAATTGCATTATTTGCATGTGCTACAAGTAGCTTATTCATATTGTCCTAGATAACCTTGGATGATTTTTCTAAGTCTATATGATGCAATTTAGAGTCTGAGATGGCAAGGCCAATAGTAGATTTGGCTTTCTTTTCTCGGCTTTTCCATTCCAATCATTTATTTGGATTTGTTGGTGATATCTCATTCCCTTTTACAATTCCCTATATGGTTTTATTCATCAATTACATTTGAATTTTTACTTTCAAAATGTGGAAATTGAAACAAAAATATTTCTTTAATAGATTTCTCATGTTTTATAGACAAATCTACTCACATATAGACTTATTTTTGCCACAAATTGATAAAACATGACTAGAATAGGAAAAGACCTAATCGACAGAATGGTATATTTTCCGAAGATGAAAAACATAAGTGATAGATGCTAAAATCTAGCCATTAAAATCCAAATATAACCACAAAGTTTGTAATTTTAGATCAGATCTGCTAAGAGAAAAATTTATTCAATAGTTAAATCTTATGTAAAAAATTTAACGATGAATTATACAGAAACCTAGTTGAGTGGAGATCATATCAATGACTGTATGTCAGAGTACGATTTGTACAAATGAATCAAAGTGCATCGCTGCAGTTAAAACCAAATCGTATGGTGGCAAAACCAATTCATACAGAGACAATTGAGTAGTATTGTACGATGATGGAATTCGTATGATAGAGACATCATATGGAATGATAGAGAAATCATAGATTTGTATGGTTGGGTGGTGGTTATACAACTGTAACATAGAGAGATCATATAACAGATAAATCATAGTTGTATAGTTGGCCGGTGGCTTCAAAAAAATCATGTAACAAACTAAATTTGTCAATGAACTCAATTCCTAATCACCCCTTTTTGACTATCTAGATAATCTTGTGATGTAATATAAGATAAGATAATTTTATTAATGCCTAGCGAATGACAACAAAAGTAGGTCAGTGGGACTAAAAGGATACAATCAATATGAGTACAATGCAGGAGTGCAAACACAACTCCTACATAATGTTGGAGCTTAACCTAATGTACAATAAAATAAAGAAACATACTTAACGGACTAGATTCAAGTGCCCTTCCACTTTTATATCATATTAAGAACACCTAGAAACCCTAATATGAGAGCGATAGACAAAATAACACAATATGAAATTATGAGTAACCAAGGCATTTATTACAATGGAGTTCACTGAGGTAAATAACAAAGAGCAAGAAGATTAAGAATTACCAAGAAACATGGAGATGATAGAAAAATGCAAGACCCAAATCAATATTGTATTCACAAATAATGTACATTTATGGTACAATATCCAATAACCATCTTTGACGGTCCACATAACTAACCCAAGATAACAAAAAGGTGGTTTAGGACTAAATAATTAGAACTAAATTGCAAAGAATCCCCCCCTTAATCATAAGTTCATACAAGTGTACCAGCAAGCGACACAGGCTAGTGCAAAAGATGATAACATATTCATTCTTCAATATGATACTCATGGTCTGAAACCTCATGAGCGTCAATTAATATCTACCTAAAATATTTAAAAAAGTGCCAAATGTGGATGTTGAAAACCAAATCTGGAAAAATGACTGTACAACAAATGAGCTAGATATCCTCCAAGTGTTTACTAATGTGAACCCAAAAATGATGAGAGAAAATTCTAGTGAGAAGTGAATTGAATGCTAGTCCTTTTTATCATACAGATCTTGTATATTTGAATACTATGCTTCATTGACATTTGTGGGAGACCATATTGAAGATCCTAATTCTCACATGGCGACTCCACGAAGGGATGAAACCGTTGTCCTTTTGTAGATCTGAATACTTTATTGGGTGTAGAGGTGAGCACACTAATAAATCAGAAAGGGTTTTCAAGCTCACCTTGGTGACTCCACTATTTCTATTTGAGGTATGACTATATGCATATTACAGATTCAATACTTCAATATTTAATAATATGCATGATAAAAAATCGAGACTTTGTGTTCTTTTGCACGAAGCTTTCACCCCTTTAGATTTCTCAGGTATCCATGGATTTCCTAATGGTTGTTATAAAAGAGTACATAACTTTGTTCCAGAGTTCTTTGGAAATGAAGATGACTCGACCATCTGTCATATCATTTCTTTTTGTAAGTTGATGGAAGATTTCAAGTTTTACCATGAGGATGATATCATGATTGTATTTGCTTTAACCTTGGATGGAGATGCACACAGTTGGTTCTATGACCTTTGGGATGAAGCTATAAAGTCAGTGGAAAGGTTTTTTGAGAAGTTTCTCCTTTACTAGCATGAAGGAATAATTGATGAGATTGAGTAACTTTCCAAAGAGTATGATTCCCTCCTCTTGAAGACACAACCTGGTTCTGAAGAGAAGATCCATGAAGAACACTTTAAAGACAAAACAAGCAGTTTAAAGAATAGATCACTGAAGGTTTGATTGAGGAAGTATTACAAGGGTCTTTGTTTGAAAATATTGTAGAAGAACGTCCTCATGAATATTTGGAACTTCCTAAATCTTATGAACAACCTTATTATGAAGAGTTAAACCTGCCTCGATCTTGTTTCATCGAAGATAATTACACTCCTATTGCAGATCTGCCTCATGAGACATTCTTGAATGACAAAAGTCAGATTGAAGAAGGGTTTCCCATTGCTTATTTAATCCCTCTTCAGTGTTATATTGATGAAGCATGTACTCCGACATGTTATTTAAGAGATGGCTTATGTTTGCAGCATGAAATTTTGTTTGATAGCCATATTTTGATGGCATTTCCATATCACATTCACAACATATTTGATGAGACCTTGTTTTGGTTAATGACCAGACACAAGGGAAGAAGTTTCATCATTGATGAGGAGCTGAGATGGATCCATTGGATCTATCATTTCTCTTGATATCTTTTTTTCACGTGATAAGTTAGAGTAGGTAACATGAATAAAGATCTTTCATGAGAATTTCAATTTTTTAGTATGCTTTTTTCTGTTGTGTAATAAGTGTGTTGGATGTGAATTGAGCCATCCTCACCACAATGTTATTTTGTTTTCCAATTTGGTCTACAATACCTATATGCTAAGGTTCTCATGTACTCTCGAGGAGAGCGCATGTCTCCATATGGATCTAGATATTACCACCTTATGGGTGACACTTTCGTTGATAGTTTAAAATTGTTCTTTTGTCTATATCTTACAGGGAAGCATAGAAATTATGTCGCATTTGTTTATGAATTTATTTGTTGTTTCAAACAAAGATAAATGTTAGCATTCAGTTGCATGGCTAGCACATGGATGACCATCTTGACCAACTGGAAAGCGTTCACATGCCATCGCCATAAATAAGATGCAAAAATGCAGTGAGGCTCCATGAAAGAAGGTCGATATGTTCATTGAAGTCAAGGAGTGTTTTTCCTTTATGTCGCCAGATTATATCAAAGGAATTTTCACAAAATCTCGCCCATAATTCAGATTGAGTATTATGGAAACATTCTAAAATATGGTATGATTACTACAAAGTTGCAAGTTGTGTTTTTGAGAGGACACGAGCTTGGATCTACAAGTGTTTCCATTTTGTCGAAATTATACCTTGTGCATATAAAATTTGGACGAGTCATGGAGCTTAAACATTGAACAATTCTTTGTTATGAGGTAGCCACGTGGGGCATACAAGGAGAAGTTTCACTCACACTTTCACTTTTTGCAGCCGAATACAAAGAGCAGTTTCCATGTTGCATGAGTTAGCTTTTCTCCGATGATGTGGCAGCATGGAGCGACCAGTTAAATTTGTCAATATCGTGCAAGCACAAATGACGTCCCAACAAGTCTCAGTTTAAATGGTTAAAATGAAGTCCAATTCTGAGTTAGTACAGGGCCAAATCCTAGGCTTCGTCTTATTGAGCCACTCCGAGGAGACATCAGGAGATTAAACTCCGAGGTTGGAGGACTATCAGGTGTTACAGGAATTCAAGGATGTGTTTCCTGATGAGATTCCAGGGCTTCCTCCCAAGAGAGACATTGAATTCACTATTGAACTTGTGCCAGGAGCAGCATCAGTGTCCAAGACACCCTACAGGATGAGTACACCGAAGATGCTAGAGTTGAAGATGCAACTGCAAGAGTTGTTGGAAAAGAAGTATATCCGACTGAGTGTGTCTCCTTGGGGAGCACCAATTCCGTTTGTAAAGAAGAAAGATGGTACACTCAGGTTATGTATTGATTACAGATAGTTGAAGAAGGTTACTGTGAAGAATAAATATCCTTCGCCTAGGATTGGTGACCTCTTTGATCAAATGAGAGGAGCAAAGGTATTTTCCAAGATTGACTTGAGGTCTGGTTACCATCAGGTGAGAATCAAGGATGAAGACATTCATAAGACAACCTTCAGGACAAGGTATGGACATTATGAGTTTGTAGTGGCACCATTTGGTCTCACAAATGCACCAGCTACATTTATGTGCCTTACGAATAGTGTCTTTAGCAGATATCTAGATAAGTTTGTTCTTGTCTTCCTTGATGACATTCTTGTTTATTCTAATAATGAGGAAGAGCATGAAGAGCATTTGAGATTGACATTGAAATTGCTTAGGGAGCATCAGTTGTATACAAAAATAAGCAAGTGTGACTTCTATAGAGATAGAATTCAGTACTTGGGTCACATTATCTCAGAGGAGGGTATATATGTGGAACCTGAAAAGATTGAAGCCATTATGAATTGGCCTACTCTAAGAAATGTGACAGATGTAAGATCTTTTATGGGACTTGCAGGATACTACAGGAGATTCATTGAGGGATTCTCCAGAGCTGCACATGCCATCACTTCTTTGCAAAAGAAAGGGATGAAGTTCGAATGGACATCGAGGTGTGAAGAAAGTTTCCAGCGGTTGAAGAATCTTCTCACCAGTGCACCCGTATTGAAGGTTGCAGATCCAGAGAAAGATTTTGTGGTGTGTACCGATGCATGCAGACAAGGGCTTGGAGGATTCCTTATTTAGGACAACCACGTGATATGTTTTGAGTCGAGAAAGATGAAGGAGCATGAGAAGAACTATGCCACTCATGATCTAGAGCTTGCAGCCATAGTACATGCTCTTAAGATGTGGAGGCATTACTTGATGGGTAGAAGATTTGAGCTCAGAACAGACCATTGTGGTCTGAAGTATTTTTTTGATTAGCCTACTCTGAATGCTGGGCAAGCAAGATGGCTATAGTTTTTATGTGAGTTTGATTTTGAAATAAAGCACATAAAGGGAAAGGAAAATAAGGTAGCTGATGCACTCAGCAGGAAGGTGCAGGAAATGCATGTGGCATCTCTTAGTATTTGCTAATCAGATTTGAGGCAGCAGATTGTTAGTCATGCTGCTGGAGATGAATTGTATGAGCAGGTAAAAGACAAATTGCAACAACAAAGTCTTAAGGAGAGGTATGAGGGATATAAATTGGAAGAAGATGGAATTCTCACTTGTAAAGGTAGAATTTATATTCTAGATGTAATGGATTTGAGGAGAGTTGTTATGGATGAAATCCATCAAGCTCCGTATTTTGGTCACCCAGGATATCAGAAGACAATTGCTACAGCTAGGAAGCAGTACTTTTGGCCAGGAATGAAAAAGGATATGGCTGAATACATTTCAAGGTGCATGAAGTGTCAGCAGGGAAAGGTTTAGCATCAACACCCTGCAGGTTTGTTGTAGCCTTTGCCAGTTCCATAATGGAAATGGGAAGTTATTTCCATGGATTTTACTACAGGATTGCCGATGACTTGGAGGCAACATGATTCCATCATGGTTGTGGTAGACAAGTTGACTAAGGCAGCGCATTTTATACCGGTTAAGTCTACGCATAAGACTGATGAAATTGCAAAGATCTTCATGAAGGAGATTTTCAAATTGCATGGATTGCCTAAGGCAATAGTCTCTGACAGGGATGTCAAGTTCACTTCCAACTTTTGGAAGGGGTTGTTTGCAGATTTGGGTACAAAGCTAAACTTCAACACTGCATACCATCCTCAGACAAATGGGTAGACAGAGAGAGTTAATCAGGTGCTTGAAGACATGCTTCGCATGTACATAATGGACAAACCAACCAGGTGGGAAGATTACTTGCACTTGGTAGATTTTGTTTATAACAATGGATAGCAGGCATCCTTGGGGATGAGTCTGTATGAAGCTTTGTATGGAAGAAGGTGTAGGACACCTGTGACTTGGGATAACCTAGTGAACAGGGTTATGCTTGGACCAGAATTGCTCAAGGAAATGGAGCAAGAGGTTGTAAAGATCAAGCAAAATTTGAAAGCATCACATGACAGACAGAAAAGCTATGCATATAAGCATAGGGTGAACAGGGAATTCAGTGTTGGGGATCATGTCTACCTCAGAGTGAGGGCGAGGAAGAGTTCCTTGAAGCTTGGAAGTTGTGCCAAGCTGTCGCCTAGATACTGTGGGCCGTTTGAAGTGCTTGAAAGAATAGGGCCCGTTGCATATAGACTTGCATTGCCTGCTAGCACTAGGGCTCATAATGTTTTTCATGTTTCTTTGCTTAAGAGATATGTACATGATCCTAACCATGTGATAAATTGGGATGTGATTTAGGTGGAACCCGAGGGAGAGTTCCGAATCAAGCCAATGCGCATCCTCGACAGGAAGGTCACAATGCTACGAAACCGGGCCATAGGTCAGGTAAAGGTGCAATGGGAGCACTATGGACCTGAAGAGGCTACATGGGAGCTGGAGGATGCCATGCGATTGGCACATCCATTTTTGTTCAATTCTGCGGAACACTGAGGCGATACCAGTGTAGCATTTTGTTCAAATTTTGTAAAGCACTGAGGATAGTGCTATTGAAGGGGGAGGGGAATGTAACACCCCGGTTTTGACCCTGCTGCATTAGATGTATATGATGTATATATTGTAAATGATCATGGTGTGGAGCTAAAGGCCAAGGCCCCACCATTGATTGGTTATGCTATGTTTCGGGTTGAAATGGTCACCGATGGTATATCGGGGCATGTGGCATACACATCAAGTTTTGTCATCATGTAAATATGCATCTTTAATTAAATAACCCAACCAACTACGTTCGCGACAACTAAATTGAGAAGGGGCATGATTCTCATAAGGATAAGGGTGGGGGATGTCAAACCTTGGGCTATGGGGGGAAAAATCCATGTGTCACCACCCTGTTTTGATTTTCCCATCCTTCCTTGTTTTATCCAACCACCACCATTAAAAACTGCTACTGTTAGTTGGGGCAGTTATGGCTGGGAGTGGAGTGTGGCAGGAGTGTCAGTCCTTTCCCACACGCACACCCAACCCGCGGGTTGACCTCATGATGGAATGTTACGGAGAGAAATTCCTATGGCTTGGGGTACCACAACAGACAGCTAGACTCTAGAAATCAATCTTTCCCAATATGCAATAGAAATAAAAACATCTAACACTAAAGGATCGAACCTCGTACCTTATTCCGGACGGTTGAAGTAGATCCCCGTTGAGCTTTCCAATCTTCAGCTTGAATTGTTATAGCACGTCCTCAACAACAAGTAAACAATACGAGCATACTATATTTCATGGTGTTAGATCTATTCTAGCATATATAATCAATAATGTATAAGCATTTGACATATTCCAATGGAAACAATATTCATTCAAATACACATTACTGGACAGGAAAAGATATTTCTATTAATATGAATCAGAGATTACAAGTGACAACCTCTGACGACATGTCTGCGAACCGGAGAAACTGAATCCCCCACTTGGGCCTCCACCACCTCAATCCTCCATCACTCCGATAGCAAGCTTACTAACAAAGGGCAAGCTTGGGAAGAACACAATAGTGCTCCAAGGGACAAAGGGATGCAGACTCAAGCATAAGTTCTAGCAACAATGGACTATAGTTCCGGTACTCTCAATTCTCTCTTATCTCCCCCGCTTTAATGTACCAAGGGGTTCCTTATATAGCTTTACAAGGGACAATGAAGGGTCGAATCCGAGCGATCTCAAGGCATATGGAAGGCCAGGAGTCGAATGAGTCGGATCCAAGTCAAGGAAACTTCCAAAAGGATTTGGATTATGCACACATCCCGATGTATGCGACTATAGGGGTCAAACCCGCGTATGTACGCGGTTATCTGGGAAAAGGCAACGTATATCATAGTTTATATAGCTTTTAGGGATGGTAAATGATACATCAAAGGATAAAAAGTGGTCCATAGGGGCTAATGAGTCTGCAGCGGGATAGGGGAAGGCCATACAATGTGTGATTCACCTAGTGTGGTGAAATCCGCTATAACAGATGCCCCCTAATGTATGAGATCAGAGGTGTTATATGATGGCTGAAATACATTATAAGTCCATCCCAGAAGTGAAGTGATGAAGGTACCCAAATGGAAGACCAGCCACCCAATCAGCATAATACCATAATACAACTCTACATATAACTACGAATACATATAGCAGTACCGGATACATAAGAGTACAATGGCCATGAATAGGCATGAAACATGATAACACATATGTGGTCATCGCCACGTACAATACACATAGATCAAAATCTCCATGATGAAGATATACAAAGGACCATGATCTCCACACAGGCTGAAGATATATAACAGATCAAGATCTCCATAGTGGCTGGAAATGTCTGACATATATTGGAACAAGTCACGAGAGCTGAAATCTCATGAACGCTGGCACGATCAAGGAGGTAGCATATATTGGATGCCACCAATCTGGAAGGTCTTCTACACACACCGCTACGATACATGTCCTACTATGCGAATAGAGGTGTCGAGGTCAAACATAGTAGTCCATCATCTGATTACCGGTCATTGATGTATACCGTTAACAGACGCGAGATCACCCAC
>LPNX010203064.1:0-15184 GCA_001517045.1 Pseudotsuga menziesii
GTGAATATTCAATCGCAGCAAAGATCCCAGCAGGGTATTTTCTAATATATAAAATGAATAGTCAGAGTAAGACTAGGGCCTTCACCACGAAAGAAGCTTTATCCTTTATTCTGTGATGGAGATAGCACGGGCTAGGGATAGTTGCAGTGGAAGACCTTCTGTAAATTGCAAAGAAAAACGAAAGTAAAGCACTTTCTCTTGCGAGTAATGCATGCTAGCTTGACACTCGTCTTCAACTTAATTTAGCAGTTTATGAAAATTTCCCTAGATGCAAGGACCCAAGCGAGGAGAGGACGGGGAAATCGGATCAAGCCCTCATTTCAGAAGGTGCAAAGAAGTCTGAATCACTATGATAGTAAGGATGGAGAGTTTAGGAATCAAAGATTAAACACACTACAGCGTACCTCCAAGAATGAGATGCAATGGCTCTCCAAAGTGCCTCCTCCAGCACCAGAGAAACCCACCACAAACGTGCCACAAACCCACGACCACAAAACGGTGAATAGACGCCCTCGTTTTCCAAAAAAACGCTGCTACGGTGAATAAACGCCCTCTGCAACAACTTCTTAGCTTTCGTGAAGCGCACAGGCATCGCAGGCAGAGGCAAGACTGGTGAAGCGCACAGGCATCCCAGGCAGAGGACTGGTGAGGCGCACAGGCATCGCAGGCAGAGGCAGGACTAGTGAAGCGCTCGGGTGAAAACGTTGAATAAAAAATACCCCAGCATATTGGGTATTTAAATAGTAAAAAATACCCCAGCATATTGGGTATTTAAATACCCCTAATATACCCCCAATATATTAATTTTTAATTTTTTAATTTTAACCCCCCCAATATGAACGGACGTGATATCGTATTGGTCCTTAGGTGACGACCCCGTGATAAAAGATTACAAAGTGAGTGCCATATATATATTAATTGTAAAGGCACTTGGATACCATCCATGAAAGGATGCGTCATTTTAGAATAGTTTACTAATAACCATTTATTAATTATTAATTATTAATATCAATATATATTAATATTAATAATTAATATATATATATATATATATTGTTTCTTGTTATTATTTAAGTTTGTTACATATTATAAGATCCATTTTTGTAGGGATATGTTGCCTGTTGGACAAGCTATATATGTAATGCATTTCCTCCTTGAAAAACAATAAAGTAAGTCTGAGAGCTTCATCTCTGTTAAACTCTTGTATACTCTGTTTCATCCTATTCACCCATTTCCATTCTTATAAATAAAAGCAAGGACTGTAATGAAAACCAAAAAATCGTTGATCTGAGCAAGTCGATGAGTTGTTATTTCTCCAACTTATGTATGTATATTATGTGCAAGAGAGGCAAGAAGGATTAATATAGAAATTTAACCCATGATATGGGGCAATTTCTCATAAGCTCATGATAGAAGACGAAGCCTCGAGAGGCATGCCCCCTTAAAAAATTATTTCGGTGTAATTAGTCATAGAGAATGGTATACAATGCCAATGTAGATGATGATGATTGCAATAATGTCCTACCTTTTCAATCACCAAAATGTGTTCTCACATTCTCATCACGCTATTGTGATTTTCTTCTACCTTGTATTTGTATTCTTTATATCTCATAAGCATTTAATCATTTTTGTATACTACAATAAAGATCCAGCCAAAAACCAACCATTCTTAATTCATCTTTCAATAGATGAGCCTAATTATCCTAGAAAGTACATACTTAACGAATGATCCCAACTGATTGAAACCGTATACCATTTATAAAAACCTTATTTGTTAGTACTCTTAAATTTTGGTTTGATAAGCGAGATGAAAGACTTTAACATTTATAACCCACGGAGATTAATGAATAGCTTCAATTCATCAAGGTTTTTATATGTATCATACGCATCGTCCAAAACAATATTCAAGGTCACATTTTTTGTGAAGAGGAATCTGAATTTCACATATTAGGGCTCATAGTGCCAACAACTATTATGAAGAAACATTCCACCAGCCTCTCCCAACCAAAGAGTAACAAGGGGAACTTAAAATTCTTAAACGAGTTGTGATACAAATCATTGAGGAAGGATGTAGAACAACTTGGTACCATGTAATTAATTTCCCTTCATATTGTAGACTTAGAGTGGATATATACTACATTCTAGAATAATAACTAAAACCAGCAGGTTGGTTAATTACTAGGTCACATTCTTCATATCTCTTTGGTTGATAACCTGGACAATGTTGAAATCCAATTTCGTTGATTCTAAAATATTTTCCTTGTTCACATTGGGAAGCTTGAAATTCGAAAAAAATGTACCACATAGTCATTCCTATTATTATCATCATCACCAGGGAAGGAAATAACACACAAACTTTGTTAAAAATTATTAAAAAGGAGAGAAGGGAATGAATGTGAATTACATTCTCGGTCCCACTTACTTGTAAACAGTTTTGTCCAGGCATGCGTAATTTGAGGGATATAATTGATAATATCTCTTTACTACCACTCTTGGGACACCAGCATGCTAAGATGTCTTGAGGTCATCTTCAATATACACAGGATGTAGCAATGGAAAATGAAATATTAGAAACTCATCCAATAGCTTATGTGGAGAAAACAAATAAGAGAGTCAACATATATGTCCAGTGGGTTACCTTGGGTTAGGCTTTGCTAGTTGTTCTATGGAGTGAAATCTCACTTTCCTCGAGAGATTATCTTAAATATTTAGTAGCAAAGCTTCTAGATTCATCCAAATTGTTTTCTCGAGGAAATGCGAGCTGCAAATCTCTATAAAGGCTCAAGAGGCTTGCTACATCTTTATTTAATTGACCGATTGAGCAAAATAAGTTCCCATTTATTTCTTTGAAGTTGTCCAAATTTTAGAATAGAAAATAATAGATTATAATCTAGGTCTTAAATGAATGCTAATGCTTTCTAATGGATATAAATATAAACTTAATGATTAGTACCCTCCCGACGTTACATAGCACCAATGCATCTGAAGCAATTGAAATACTGAAGCAATGTTCTCAAGATCTGTCATGTGTTTCAATTTTTCGTTCCAATGCGTGTATGCAACATATTTCATCAATGTTCTACGAAGTATTTTTGAGTGGAAATATGGAATGGAGGACTAGTAAAGTTAAACTTTCTATTTATACATGTAAACATAATCGAGAGCATCTTGATTTATTTTTCAAAGTGGCATTCAATATTATCCACCATCAACATTTTGTTCCATGAGATCCACGAGATATAGGAGGGAGCCACATTATGAATAATTTATGAAATATATTAGAAGTTGAAAAGTAAAGTTGGAAGGTGAAGGTATGATTAAACAAAGCCATATGTATAAAAAATTGGTGGGTGTGGAACTGCGTTCACATATTTTCTTCTCGATGTTTCAATCTCTACCATGAGATCATCTTGAGGAGACCAATAGAAACTTCGTGAACAATAAAAATTGCCTCATTTTCTTTTTAAATATATAATAGATGTTTTTTTTTTAATTTTATTAAAATTTTAGAATAGGTCAGCTTGGTTAGTTTTTTTAATTTAATTTATTAAGATTAATAATTAATTAGGGTTTTAATATATAATATTATTTTAAGTTTCTTAAAACCTAAAATTATTGAATTTAAGATTAATAATTAATTAGGGTTTTAATATATAATATTATTTTAAGTTTCTTAAAACCTAAAATTATTGAATTTTTAAGGATGTTGTTTCGAATTAATTAGGGTTTTAATAGATAATATTATTTTAAAGTTTTTAAAACCTAAAATTATTGAATTTTTAAGGATGTTTCTAATTTTGTTTTATTAAATTTAGTGTTTTAATTTAATTTATTAAGGCTAATAATTAATTAGGGTTTTAAAATAATATTATTTTAAGATTTTTAAAACCTAAAATTTTAAGGATGTTGTTTTTAAATTTGATTTATTAAAGTTAATAAAGTTAATAATTATATTAAGGATTTAATATATATTATTATTTAAAGTTTTCAACATAGTATTAGATAGTTTATTTTTAACTTTTTAATTTAGTATTTTTATTATTAGAGCATTTTTATAAATTTTTATTTTGTATTATTAATATTACAACTTATTAGGTTTAGAACCTAGGTTTAATGGTAATTAGTTTAAAGGTTTTTATTTAATTTTGTATTTTTAATTTTCACATGTTATTTAATTAAAATCGTTTCTTTAACAAGTTATTTAATTATAATTGCTTTATAACTTTTTATTATAAATAAATTGTTAGTTAGTTTAATTTTTATAAAATAAATTGTTAGTTAGTTTGATTGTTGCCATTCATCCTAAGGTCATGTAGAAGGAGTTTCCAAGTGTCGCTGAGTTTAGTACTGTTGTCTTTGTTAAGGAAGTCTAGGGCGATGCTAATTTCTATTTTCTCTCTCACCTTTCATTTTGTTAGGCTCTCCTCTTTAGCGATGACTTTGGTTTTTTCAAGGCAGATTTGGTGTTTGGTAATGTGAGAATGTTTGGCTAGTGCTGATTTCCTATGCTTGTTATGTCTTATATCAGCACCATGTTCCTTGAATCTCGTTCTCATGGATCGTCCAATTTCACTGATGTATTATTTCCCACAAGAACATGGGATTGAGTAGACGCCTTTGTATGCAGTTGGATCAATAGGGTCTTTCAGTGAATCAACCATTTTTTTTATTGTGTTGGGCAAAGTGAAGATGAGTGTGAAATTCTTTCTTTTCAGTGTTTTTGCCAGCTTGTCTATGGTGCCCTTAATGTAAGGGAGGAGAATTTTATTTCGTTCATAATTTTCTTCTCGTTTTTCTTTTCTTTTATTTTCTGCCATAACCTTCGCAATGATTTTCTTGTATCAATTCTCGTTGTAGCCATTTCTCATAAACACATCAGTTAAATGGTTGATTTCTTGTTTTAAATGAGCTCATGGTAGTGAATACCATGGTATTAATGACATCAGTTTTTTGAGGAGGGTAGTGATGAGTCTTAGCGTGAAGATATCTATTTGTGTGGTTCTTCTTTGTCCCGTCGTTATTTTTGGATATTAACACATCATGAAAAGGAAGAATCATGTTATTTTCAATTTCCATGGTAAACCTAATGTTGTTATTTTGGATATTAAGATGCCCAAGGAATCTATCTAGTTCTTATTTTTCATGAGGCCAAACCACATCCGTATCATCCACATAGCGTTTTCATCCCTTCGGTTTAAGGGGGAACGGGTTTATCGCAACCTGCTCAAAAGTATCCATAAAAATATTTGCAATGATAGGGAAGAGTGGTTATCCCATAGCGACTCCTTCCACCTTTTGGAAGGTAAAGAATGTAGATCTTAAGCATACTTCCACAAGCTTTGCGATATCATCATTGGTAATATTTCTTATAGTTTCAATAGAATCGTTGACCAGAATCTTTGTGTATAATGAGACCACATCCAAGCTTACTAAGATATCGTCAATGTTAAGCTTTTCATTACCAATCTCAATGATCCAACTTACCAAATCTTTAACAAAAGAGCTGGATTTACCCATGAGAGGTTTCAGTAAATTAGCTAAGAATATTGCTAATATATAGTTGCGGAACCCAATTTTGTTAACAATTGGAGGAAGAGGAATACCATCTTTATGGATTTTCGGGAGGCCGTAGATAGGAACCATTTCTTCCCTGGAATACAATTTAGTTTTTATATCTTCCTTAAAATGTTTACCAGACTACAGACCTTCTTACTTGGATCCTGATCTAATTTTCTGTAGCTACCACATGCTAGAACATGCTAGGTGTTCGTGTATTTTATTATCTTAGTCCTTCGAGTCCATTAGTACCGTCGCATTTCGTTTGTCTTCCTTAACTATTTTGATATTTTTATTAATCTTCACTTCTCTCAAGGAAGTGAGCTCGGACTTGGAAATGTTAAGCTTCCGCGGTTTTGCACGCTTGATGATCACCACACACTCCTGCCTTATCTCTTTGCTGGTATTTTCAGTTAAGTCTTTCACGACATCTTCGATGCAGCGTATCAAATCCTTAGTGAGGATACTTCTTGGGGAAACTGCAAAATTCAAACCATATTCCAGGACGTTGCGTGAGTCTTCATCAAGGTTTACAGAAGAAAGATTCACCATGTTGGATTTTCGCTTGTCCTCCTCATTCACGTTTCTGTTGCGTAGCATTTTGAATTTCATATTATGTTTGGAGGTCATGTGCTTGAATTTGTAGTCATGTTTCATGCAAATGGCAGAGTCTACCATATACCACAGGTCACTCCTTATAATAGTCGCAAGTCTCACATGAAGGTGGAACGCGTTTTCAGAGAGTGAGGATCGTAGAACGGGTTTGTTTGAGCTTGTGTTTAACCAGTGAAAGGATTAGGGATATAAATAATCATTTTTATCGTTATGAAAGTGTTTTTTAATAATGGAGAAGCGTGGAATAATTTGGTTGTCCATGCACATTTTTAAAAATTCAAGATTAGCATATTTTTGGGAAATTCTGATGCGTGTTGATTGCAGAAGCTTCAAGTATTTAAGGTTGTCCCTTCCATTGAAGGATTCAATCTGATTAAACAAAGCCATACACAGGAGCAAATTGGTGGGTGTGGAACTGTGTTCAGGTATTTTTTTCTGGACGTTTCGATCTCTACTATGAGATCATCCTGAGGAGATCAATAGAAGCTTGGTGAAGAATAAAAATTGCCCCATTTTTAGAAAGAAAATGGGGCAATTTTGATTCTTCACCAAGCTTCTATTGTTCAAAAATTCTATTGTTCTTTTGAGAATGATCTCACTATAGAGATCTAAACGTCAAGAAGAAAATACCTAAACGCAGTTCCACACCCACCAGGTGAAAGTATGCTCGTGAAGGTATTCTCGCTCCAGGATGAAAATAATCTAAAAGATCCATACATACCAAAACAACTAAACTCAGCAGACACATTGTTCAACAATTCAAGGCACTTCATGTCTCTAGTGTGCAAGAAGACGCAAGTAGTGGAGGTAGATGAACTTGAGAAAGATCCATTTTGGGTTTGAACAACGATTATTCTTTCCCACTCAACTACATCATGTATTCTCTCCAAAGACGATAATAATGTTCTACCATGAATTTCCTCCTCTAAAATACTGCAGATGATCTTTACCATTCATTTATTAGAATTTGCATAAGTATTATGGTCTAATTATGCTATTGAATTAACAATAACCAAAATTGAATCTCTTACTTGAATGATATCTTTCTGTTTTATCTAGAGAATATATACTTAAGGAAGGTTGCAGGGAAGTCCAAGGTGGAGAGGTTGAGCTTTATTTGACACGAAAGGAAAGGTGATCTCAAAGCCTGTTACCAAGCTGTCATGATCGCTTTCATCCTTTATTGCTTCTAGATTGCACTTTATGAATTCAATGCCTACACATATAGATAAAAGGAAATTACAATTATAATCACATGATCGGGAAGTTAATGCAAGTTCTACATCCCCAAAAATTTGTTGATCTGATCATCAAGCAAGTACTGTACTTGTATCTACATTATTGTATTGATAAATAAAGTAAAATGACAGCTCT
The DNA here is from genome assembly GCA_001517045.1 of Pseudotsuga menziesii. Classification (NCBI taxonomy): domain Eukaryota; kingdom Viridiplantae; phylum Streptophyta; class Pinopsida; order Pinales; family Pinaceae; genus Pseudotsuga; species Pseudotsuga menziesii. The sequence continues at coordinate 7,546 of LPNX010203064.1, forward strand.
AATATCCTTAATTTAATGCTTAGCCTTCGCCACTTTCACATATCCATATTTCCATTTAAGGAGTGGAAGAACATAAGAAAGATTTGAAAGCAGGAAGTCAGACAGTAGAAAGTGTGACTTAGTCCCTCATGAACCATATTTTAATTGGTTTTTCAAAATCTAATCAACTGTTTTGGGAAATCGTGGGTGAGAATAACCATCGATAGTGGGCACCCTGGCTACCCATATTATGTCAGAATCATATGGAGCGATCATTAATTCAACTTCATCACCACTAAGCATCATTTCAATCTCAGTAATAAGTGTTTTTGTAGTTTTTCAGTAACAAGAATCTTGTGCAATTAACACAAGTAGTGATCATGACTAACACTGATATAAATATTTGATTTGGCCAGAAGAAATACAAATTGATATGTAATGAAATAATCTTACCGTATAAGGCGATTGAAGAGATTGCACAAAGTCATAATCCCACACATTAAGATGATGATTGGTCGTTCGTCTAATCATTCTACTGGTGCTACTGATTGACAAAGCAGAAGGCAGAGTACAAGAAGGAAAGCCATAGCAACAAATATTATCTAAAGGGACCGGAATAGAATGACAAACAAATTTGCTTGATTGATTAGTTGGGCATGTAGACAGCCAGTAATCTTCACTATTAGGTAAGTATATATAATGGGATAAAAAGATGGGAGCTGATGTATATATAATGGGATACAAAGATGGGAGCTGTCGTTCAATGGAAGAGAGAAATATCGCGCTATAATGACTTCATTGACTTGCCGGAAACTCCTCATAGGCTTATGATAGATGCATAAGCGTCCATAGGAACCCCCATTAAAAAGCGCATTCAACGTATTTAAATGGTGACACAAAGATAATTTAGAGGATGGTAACATAAACATAATATTGAATCTAAATTCATGAATGATCCACATGTACTTTACGGGATGGTAAAATAAACATAATATTGAATTTATTTATTAATTGAGGGGATGGTGAATTAATAACATAAATATATGTAAAAGGCCATTTTACACTTTGAATCTAAATTCATGAATGATCCACATGTACTTTAGGGGATGGTAAAATAAACATAATATTGAATTTATTTATTAATTGAGGGGATGGTGAATTAATAACATAAATATATGTAAAAGGCCATTTTACACTTTTGAGAAAATGGGTTATATATTTATTATGTTTGAATCTATGGAGGGAACATTGAGTAATGTAACAATTAGATGATATCAGCCTTCCATCAATTGTGTGACTATGTTTTCATTCCTTCAAGATTTATTAGAAAAAAAAATCCAAAACAAATAGTCTTCCATATATTAATGAGGAAAATGAAAAAAACTATTTTTCACCATAGCAAAATCTTCCTCCAACCTATATTTTGCCCCCAATTTCTATAGAAATTCTAGTGAAATTATTCTTTCACCCCTAATTTGTAGTAATGGAGGCTCCCAAGGGTTATTTCGCCCTCCATTTTTCTTGTAATTTAGGCATATGGTTGCGTTCACCTATATTTTAATTAATTTCATGTGATACTTTCTTTAAGCCCATGATTTCCAATATTGTAGGGAAAACCAAGGGATATTTTGTTCTATATAAAGCCTAAAGTGATTCATGGTTCACCCACGTCAGATTGCGTTTTCAAAGTGAAGGTTTTGGCTGATGTGATTCCGCTTTTCATTCTTAGTTGTGTCGACACATTAATATTCGCATAACATCTCCATTGCCGAAAGCTCGGGCCTGGAAGGGGCATGCCGAAGATGCAATTTATCAGATAATATAAACTTACATCAGTCTTTTTGTCCAATAATTAATGTGGTATGATTTTTATCATGTTTTTTGTCCATAGTTACAATATATTACTATATTGCACAGTTACATTTTATCATGTTTTTTACCGTGGATGCCTTTTGAGGCCTATTGATTTCTAGGGAACTCTTGATTTTAGGGCTCATTTAGTGTTGTTAGGATTTTATTCTATCCTAGGAGTATTGGTTTCGTGAAAGTGTTATAGATATCAAAAGATATGATTTATTTTAATCCTTGTCATGTTAAAACTATCGATTGAAATTTATACGTTGTTAATGGATGATACTCTTGATGGAGAGACACCACATAGTTTTGATATATTCAAACTCAATATGATCTAGTTGTTTAAAATGTGCTTTTATTAGGATCTTTCTCTGCAAATTATTATTAGATCTAAGGCATTAATGAGAGTGTACATGTTCATACTTTATGTCTATTATTATATATGTTTGAGATGTTTGTAATATAATGAATGCACACTGATTATAATGGTGGGGTTGCAGTGGAATGGCCATTATTTTGGTAGTCTTCTAGTAAAGTTTCCCAAAAAAATCTTGTAGATTCTTTTATTTCTATCGAGAAGTTCATGGATAGTATATTTTTTTATTCACATTGCCAAGTTTGTTAATTTTATTTGTGACCTAAATTTGTTGGGTTCGATACTTGTTTTATGAGTTTTTTTTTGTAAAGGTCATTTGGAAGTAGCTGTTTTTTCCTTATTTGTTTTGATGTGTAATTTCTATCATCATCCAAAAATGGATCTAGTTATGTATGATAAATATATGATTTAGTTGGAACACGATAGTTCGTTTCCATCATGATTGCATATAATATGTACAATGCATGTTTGTTATGAGATGTAGACATTATGTCATTTGATATATAGTATTTTGCATTCAATGAGGGGGCTAAAAATATTTTACAACATTTTGCATGCTTTAAAAAATTTGAAGGACATGGATACAAACACCTCCTTAGTTTATATGGAAAATGTAGCGTTCAATATATTAGGTCTAATGATATGTGTGATAATGCATTAATGTGCTTTCTATTATTTTTAATGTATGTTAGTATTTCTAATAACCATTGCAAGGTTTTAACTGAATCTTAAAGTTCAAAGTCAAATGACATAATTCATATTTTGAATGTTAACAAAAAAAAAAAAAAAATGGCATTAGTAGATATAAACATATAAGCGAGTTATTTTTTTATTACACGGTAGCTTAAAAATGAGAGATTTGGAAAATTAGTTGATTGGGAATTCATACACTATATTAAGGTTGTGGGTCTCGATAATACTCTACATTGCAATAATGGTTCGTGGGTACCGTAATCACTCCACAATGCAAAGTGTTTAATTCTATCAGTTTGTCGGCATGTCAAGACTTGGGTCCCCACATTTTCATTGGACCATTAAGGGATGAGATTAAAAGTGGATTCCCTACTTTCTCTAAGTGTAGTTGTCTTTCACCAATACCTCTAGTTGTGAGTGACCCAATACTACTTGTGAAATGTATAAATAAATCTATCCTCTCCTCATTCATGCATTTATTAATTTTAGGGTCTAGGAGTTGAGAGAGTTGAGCTTTGGTATATGTTCTTCTATTGCACTACCTTAGTAATATGTAGAATCGAAAGATGATTCTTCATGGAAAAAGATTCACCAAGACATAACAAGGTTTTATAATTTGATGAAAGATTCACCAAGTTTTTAGAACTTTTTTTTTTTAATTCAGTGAAATATTTGCCAATATTTTATAATAACTTATAATTTAATGAAAAATTCACCAATATTTTACAAGATTCTATAATAGAATGAAATATTAGCCAAAAAATTATGTATACATATTATATTTTTGATAAAATAGCCTTTAAATTTTCCTATATATTAGGGAGATTCACCCATTTATTATACATATAAATTTCGGGCATGTTCTTTAAATTATCCCTTCTCATGTGATGTTTGTTTCCTTATCTGTTAAGCACCATTTCTCATGATGTGCACAAGTTTATTGAAGTCCATCACTATGTGTTAGTCATATATACTCATTAGTGTTGTTGATAAATTATACATCCAAATTTGTAGTTGGAGAAAGAGGCGTGAATGCACCAAGTTTATGCAACATCTACCCCTCTTAATCATGTTCAAAGTATCCCATAATAATATCAAACTAATGTATAACTACTTAGACTAGCCTTCAATTGATCCATATTCTCATGTCCCAAATGTAAACAAGACTTAGTGTTATCAAGTGATCAAACTTTATTCGACTAGGAGTTGATTTGGAAAAATAACGAGTGTGCAGAGTTTGAATCCAAAGAACTGTAGGTGTCTTCTATTCTACTTTTACTCCCTATTACATTTTCCTACATGAATTAAGTATTCTTCCCCAAATCCTCCTGACATTATATTATTGTTTCATACATGAGCAATCACTAAGAGGGTAGTCACCTATTGTTGTCAATCATCTCTAAGAAAAATGATGGATTTTCTTCTCCCAATCATTAGGGTTACAAAAATCTAAAATCCATTTATCAAAGCATGTTATGTCTTTTGAAGTAGGAAATCAAAATTGAACATATGGACGTATTAAGTTTGTGACATTATTATTATGGCTTAAAAAACATGAATTTTTCTTGATGGTTGGTGAAAGGTAATGCTACCCAATTATAACACTATTATTGCAATGGAAGCCTAGAAAAACAAAAATATGATCACTAAAAATATATATTAGAGGTATCTACACAACTTTTTACACCACAGTGTAAAAATATGAAACATAGAAAATCAACTTACCTTGCAGAATATATAACTTCTATTTCTAGAAAATTACTATAAACCCAAGAAAATGGTGTCTACAGAGTTGTAGTTAATAGGCGGTTCTTGTGTGACCATAATTTTTAATGTTATTTTAAAAAAAATTTAAATTTACAAAAGTCAATGAATTCTTGGAATGAAAAGGTTAAGCATTAGGCCCCATTATGCGTGTCTTAACACCACCCTAACAGAATCAATGGACCTTTTTTTTAGTAGGTCTTCATCTGCACTTGTGTATGTTCTCTTTTGTTTTCAAAATAGGTGAACCAATCAAAATATAAAAATAAAATAAGAAATCTATGTTTTAAACAAATTTCACATATGACCAAATAAAAGCAAATAAAAAATAAAATAAAAAAGATTTTTTTCCTCAAAGAATATATATTTCCAATCTGCACACAAATCTCTAAATTTTGTGGAATTTCATTAGAAACAAATCATTCTATCATATGTGTATTCAAGGTTGAAAACAAAATAAATGAAAAATATGACATGTTTTGTTAGTTGTAGGACCAAACCATAGGTTTTAGAATCTGAACTTAAAATTTGAGACACACACATATTAATAATAAATGTATTTTATTAATGTATGTTGGTTATTAAACATGTGTATGTTATTGTTCCATACCTTTTATTTTCTCCCCTCCCTCTCTTTTTCTCTTTATATCTCTAACCCCACTTCTCTCTCCCATTGTCCCTAACCCCCCTCCTTTATAAAAACATTTCTCTCTATTCTTCTCTCTATTTAACGTGTATTTTCACCCCCTTTACCATTAATCATCCCATCTATCTTTTTTTTATCTCCCCTCATCCCCTACCCCTAACCAATACCTTCTCTCTCTATCTCTCATAGAACCACCCCTAACTACCACCTCTCTCTCTCTCTCCCCTCCTCCACATACCCATAAGTCCATACCTTCTCTCTCTCTTTCACTCTCCTCACCTCACCCCTAACCCATACTTCTCTCTCTATATCCCCTCCTACCCATACCTCTCTCTCTCTCTCTCTCTCTCTCTCTCTCTCTCTCTCTCCCTAACCCTAACTATTGACACTTTTCCTCCCCTCCCCTTCATTCCCTATCTCTCATACTACACCCACCCCTAACACCCCTCCCTATATCTCCTAATCCTTGTCCAACCTACCACTAAACGATCCCCATATATTAATATAGATACCCCTATCCTTCTGTCTCCTCCACCTTACAAGTAACCGCCCTCCCCTCCCCTCTCCCCTCCTCCACCTAACCCTTATTAAGAAACAATCCCATCCTCTACCTCTCTCCCTTACTAATCTAACCAAGCCTTCCCCCTACCAATAAAACCCTCCCCAACCCCCTACTACTAACCCCCCCTCCTCTCTCAACCTAACCCCTCCTCTCTTTCTCTCTCCCTAAAACCCTAGCAGAACGATCCCTCTCTCTCTCTCTCTATGAACCCCTAACTCACTCTCCCTCTCTCTAAACTCCTAACCCCCTGATATCTCTCTCTCCACTACTCCCCCTAAACATAACCCAATACCACTAACCACCACCCCCTCTCCCCTGCCTACCCCCTACCCTCCCAAACTCTATCTCTCTCTCTATATCTCCCCCTCTATCTCTCTACCCCCAACACCATGACTCCTCCCCCTTCTATTCCTAATTCACCTCTCTCTCTCTCTCTCTCTCTCTCTCTCTCTCTCTCTCACCCTACCCCTAATCCCCCCTCACTCTCTATCTCTACTCATGCTTCTCTACTTTCCATTGATCCCCCCCTCTCCATATCCTCCTTCTACCATTAAACCCCCTCCCCATATCCTCTCCCTATAACTAACCCCCCTCTCTCACCCTAACCTCTCTCTCTCTCTAAACCCCTAACCTCCCCTCTCTATCTTTACTAACCACATCACCATACTGCTAACCACACCCCCATCATATATATATATATATCTACCCCCAACCACCCCAATCCTCACCATCCTACTCTTACCTACCAACTCTATCTCCTTCTATCTCTAGCCTATGTGTCATTGCTAATATCCATCCCCTACAACTAACCACAACACCAAATCTCTCTCTCTCTCTCTCTCTCTCTCTCTCTACCCCCACTTCTCACTTTCCTATCCCTACCTTCCAAGTTTATCTCTTTGTCTCTCCTAATCCCCTTACCCCTGATTCCCCCTCTCTTTATCTTTCCTAATCCCCCCCCCTCTCCATATACTCCATTTCCACTAAACCCCCACCTATATCAACCTTACCTATCTCTCTCTCTCTCTCAAACACACACACACACTTACTCCACCTACCTGTCTTTGTCTCTCCTAACCCCCCTCTACCCTATCACTAACCATGTCCCCAAAATATATCTCTCTCACTAACCATCCCCCCACTCTATATTTTTCTCTCTCGTACTATACCTACCCCTAACCCACCCTTTCTCTATATATCGCATAATCCCCATTTTCCCTATCCTAAACACCCCTTCCTCTCATCCTCTTGGCACTTCAATATTGTTTGACAAAATAATAAAAGTCTGATTTATGTGTTTTGTCAAACACTTATCATGTCTGAGATTTTAAACTTATGAATACTTTAATATGTAAAAATTTAAAATACATATGCTAAGCACTTCAAATGAACCAAATTTTGAGCATAAACAATTTTAGTATACTAATTTAGGTGCAATGACCAAGGAAAAATCCCATTGGGAAAACCCTTGAGAGATATTTTTTAAATAAGAATAAGTCTAAAAATTTGTTACAACTTAAAAATTTTACTTTTCCAAATGAGAAATACAAGCAACTTACCTCAACTAACAAATTAGGGCTGATGAGCACCTACTAAGGAATCTGGAATCCTTAGTAGCAGTTCGATTAAACTAAAAATAAACTGGAAAGTAAAAACTAAGCTAATACAGTAAAAGTAAATGACAGGAAGTAAAAATGACAAGAAGATGTATAAAAAATGTTTTGTATTTGTATTACCTCCAATGTGGAGGTTGGTGGAGTCCGTT